>JAHWFO010021039.1:133463-158939 GCA_023313115.1 Rhysida immarginata
TAATATCGTTGTGGTGAAAGAGTTTTTTATTTCTCAGTTTACCATTATTTTTAAGATATTTCAAAATTTATTCCAAAAAAAGTCCGATCCACGCTGGGGTTATTACCTAGCTTATTTGGTAGCACAACAGATTCAAACATTTCCTAAAAATACATTTTGACTATATTCTGTGGGAAAGTGTATATTTTGGAAACTGAGAAGCTGATAATGCGATTACTGAACGTTCGTTTACAAGAATTGTTGATAATGAGCATAAAATGAACATGCAGTAACAGAACATTAATAAGGCAGCCTCTATTGATTAGGCATAGGAGTCACACGTGTCTTCCTTGAGCTCCGTATCAAACGTCCAGATAACTAGCAAAAATGTATTTGTCTGGAAAGAAAAGAGAAAGAACGAGTATTGGTCAGAGAAACTCTCCAAATAAAACAGAAAAAGCTATAAGGGCGTTTGAAACATCTGAACAACGGGAGTTTTGAATAGAGTAATATAAGAGCTTCTACGTCAAGGGCAAGAAAAACTTGAGTCTAAATTATCTGGTGATGCTTCGCAGTAGTGAGGCAATTCAAAATGAGTTTACATAAAATCCCGGTATATCAACTAGACTTCCTGTTTTTCGTATTTTAGTAGAATGGATAATCCCTTTGTTCTGTGTTGTATTGATTGAGTTATTTTTTTACCAATTGGGAGTTATAATTTATTTTTTTGAGATTGGTCTCTTTACCTACAATTGTATTTATCCCGGGCAACGCCGGGTAACTCTGCTCGTATACTATAAAGCCAATGATTTAAAAGTGTAAAAATCAATATTACGATCTGACCCAATAGGAGAATTTTCGATTTTAGCCAATGGGAACAATTTTGCTTCCATAGTTGAACTTCAATATGGTAGACCAATCAGACAGGTCCTTGAAGCCTCTGTCGGTATTTAGGATTTCGTCAGCTCGTTTTTTGGTATTTTCCAGAGTTTCAAGGAAGTTAAGGTGTTTCCAATCACTAGCTCTATGTAGAATGTAGTAGCCATCAGGCTGTGCAGCTTCCGGTTATTATGATGTGTTTAGTAAAACTGAAACACTCTGGTCTGTGATTCTTTATGTGTTGAAAATACTTTCTAATCCTGATCGAGGTCCTCCTTCATGATTGGCCATACAGCTGGCTGAACATGTGTCACACTTCAAGTCATACACCCCCGAGTTGTGATCACGTGGAATCCTGTCCTTTTGTGAACCAAGCAGCCTTCTGAGTGTGCGCTCACTCCTATAGATGATCCTATAATGATCCTGTCTAGACCTCTAACTAGAGGCCTATTATAGGGGAGTATCAGGTACTTTGGTTTTTCCCAAACCGGTTGTAGTTTTGTGGCATTCAACACATTTTCTCGTCTGTTATGTTTCTTATCAAAGTGTCAACAAAGGCCAGTATCCATTTTTAAGTGAGAACTGTCTAACCTTCTGTATTTCCTGATCCCTTTGTTGTTTTGTCAAGGGTAATGTATGCACCTTTTTAATCATCTGCTGAAAGGTAGCAACTTTATGTGTTAAGCAGTGGTTTGAGGCATTGTTAATAGATGGGACAAAGTTTGGCTTATGATAGATCCGAAAGGTGATAGATCATTAGATCAAAGTAAAGGTAATTTTTGGCCTTTTTCTAGTTCCATTGTGAATTTAATGGTTGTGTTACATTATTAAGTTCAGATAGATTATTAAGATATCTCTACCAGATCTTGGGAAAGTAACTAAATGTCTCATGAGCTCTGTTTTCAAATTTCTGAGGTAGAGTTCAGCAAGGAATGGGCTAATGCAACAGCCCATGGAGGTGCCATTAGTCATTTTATAAAAGTGGCCATTGAACTGGAAACGATTGTTGTAGCTACAAAGTCTGGTAGCTAACATGATGTCTCTGGCTACTCCTAATGGGATATAATTGGAATCTGAAACTGATTCTAAGATATCCAAGGTATCCTTGATAGATATTCTAGGGAACAGTGCATAGATGTCAAAGGATACAAGTATGCTATTCGAGGGAATATCAATATTGGTGAGCTTGTCCACAAGCATTCTACTATTTTGGATTGAAAAATGCTGTCACCAAGATCAACAAGTTAATAACTCAGGTTTTGCAACGCCTATAATAATGAATTTTGGAGGAATAATAGCGTACATAAAACTGCGTATACCGTTACAATTTGATCGTATTCCAACGAGTAGTTTCCGAGTTACGCATTCAAAATTGTAACAGTGCTCACATGCGAGTACTAACCAGCACGTATTACGATGTTGAGTGCGAAACTCGGAAACTACTCGTTGTAATTTGATCAAACTTTAACGGTATACAGAGTTTTATGTTCCCTATTATTTCTCTAAAGATCATTGTTGTAGGCGTTGCAAAACCTGAGTTATTAACTTGTTGATCTTGGTGACGGCATTTTTATTTCTGTTCATATCTCAGTTAGCGTTCAAATTCGGACCCACATTGCATTAAAAGAAAATGTTCATTCTGGTCACCTCTATCGTTGCTTACAGTTATACATACTTTTACAGAATCACCCTGTGTATCTCATGACCAACAATGCAAGGCAGAGATTGTGGTTTATAATAAGGTTCAATTTGTAACAATGCATAGACTTCCTGTTGTTTGGGCTTTTCTTGGAATTGATATTTCTTAGAACTGAACATTTTTTGAAAATATTTATAAATGAGCACTAGCTGGATATAATTGGGAGTTAGTAGACTATTGAGATACTGTGCAAGTTGTGAGTGATCAAGTAGCCATTGAAGTTCTCAGGCGGTCCTTGACAATGCAAGCATATCAACAGAAGAAACGGCGACTGCTAGACTACACAAAGAGCCGAATGGCCAAGTTTTGCTTCTAGACATCGAGAGCAGAGTGCTAATTGCAACAACAGATTACCAAGCAGTAAATAACCCTATTCAGATTGTTTGGAATGCGGAACACACAGACCACAAACGAACACGTACATTCACTGCAACCCAAGAAGAGATTTGTATCGACGAAGTTCACTACAGCAGGGTGAGTGTACATCTAAAGTAAGATGACGTTATCAGGAAATAATTTTGGCTACCTGTGCCATACATGGGAGAGGCCTATCCATTGGGAACATTTAAAAAATTTCTTTTCGAATTTTCATTATGAATTTTTACTGTATTAATTTTAAGTGTTTTCAAGTGTTCATTTTTACTTTATATTCACTTTTATATATTGCAAAATTTAATCAAGGAAGGAGTCCGAGCAATGGCGAAATATCACCTAGCTTATTTGGTAGCACAGCAGATCCAAACATTTACTAAAAAAATTCCAATACAGTTTGACTATAACCTGTGTGAATGTGAATATTTTGGTAACCGAGGTGATGTTGATGCGATGATTGAACGTTTATTTCCAAGAATTATTAACAATGAACATAAAATGATGATGCAATCAAACAGAAAAGGCATTGTCTATCAAGGAGTCTAATGAGTTACATGAGTCTCCCTTGATCTCCCTAACAAACATCCAGACCAGTGGAAAAAATTTGTGTTTGAAAAGAAAAGAAAAAGAATGAGTATTGATCAGAGAAACTATGCAACTAAAAGACAAAAAGCTACATAGAGTAGACAACTAATTGTAATTTAATGTAAAAATCATAGTGGATCTGAACAAAATTTATGTGAGCAGTGGAGAAACCCTTATAAAAGAAATTTCAACTGCATGCATATGTAATATCCACTTATGGAGAAAGAAGAGATAGATGATTTAGATATTACATGGAAACGGATTGGAAAGTACTATAAATTTTTACCAACAAATGAAGTAAATGTAACTGCTGAAGACTGGCGAAGAATAAAAGAAATACAAGTGTCGACCTCAGCTGCTGCTTATTCAACCTCAACACTCATGGCTGACGCTAGTTGAGTTAAGTTGCGCAATATGGAGCTAAGTTTAGACTACACTAAGCCTATGTAGAAATGTAAAAATAAAAAATGAGTAAACAAGGTAATGTGTGTGAATGCATAATTGCATTTGAATAAATTTAAAAACGAATTACATTTTTAAAATTACATTAATTTTAATATGAATTAAATTTGGAATAGACAATAATTTAAAAGGAATAAATTTGTATTAGATGGAATGTTATGTTGAAGAAAAAAAATTTTAAAAGTAAAAAAGAAAACTATCCAAAATAATTACCTTGAGCGATCAATTTTAATATAAGGGTGTGGGAAAATTAATGGAAAAAATTTAATCAGTAAATAATAAAGAAATGAGTAAAAAAAAAGAGGGTGTAGGGAAGAATTAAAGGGTTAAAACATAAATCATTATTACTAAATTATCTTTGGAACTCTTTAGACACCAAAAACAAAACAACCAAATGAACTTTTAACCTTTGGACTTTGAACTCTGAACCCTGATAAACCCTTTGGAAACGAAAAAACCCTTTGAAACTGGGAAAAAGGGTTAAATGCTCCACTCTTCTAGGTGCCAATGCCAGTGCTAAACTACTTTCATTCACAGAATGCTTAAAAGAACACCAACATGCTTGGACAAACGACAGAAAATCGGCATTTGCAGAGCACTTAATCAAAAATGAACACAGAATGTTGCCTATTGAACAAACGATGAAAGTTTAATAACAGAAAAGGACGCTAGGAAAATACTGATGTATGAAGCCCTGGAAATACGAAGGATGGATTGTTGCAAAATGGAATTATTTTTATTTATTGTTACTTTGCCCACAAAAAGTAGAAAACAGTAAATATATAAAATAAAACATAGAAGATCTTAAAAAAACAACAACGATAACAAGAAGATATAAAAATCACATTAAAGACGATACCCTTTGCTAATTTGGTGTCTCATGATATAATCCTTAATTTTAGAGTTGTAACGTTTTATTATTTTTTTTAAACGTTGTTCTTAATAAGACATAAGGTTTTAATAGAGAGTGCTGCTCTTAGATTAATTCAAACCTGGCTTTAACCAAAAGTAATATCTATGTTATTCAGAAAGTTAATCCCTATCCTTTTAAAACATTGTTTTTTTTTAATTTAACGTTTAAAAACACCAAAAGTGAGCTAGTGCAATTAATTAGATTCCTTTAATTAAAGTGCTAGACTCAGAAATTTAACTAAATAAAGAAAACACTACTCCCACAACATGAGTGAGATTAAATTTAAAGAGAAGATGGCAATAAATAACGTATAGTGGATTTGAAACCTAAACATCATTTAGATTTAACATTGCGTTGTGTTTATCAGATATTAAGAAGAACTTAAACAAAATTATGATAAAGCTAGACTGAATAGGGTTGTAAAGCAGTTGAGGTGTCTTTGCAGGCAAGAAAACATAGGCAGAAAATTTCAATATGTATCTTTAATGATATAAAAAAAAGAAGTAATTTATAAGTAAAATGTTTATAAATGATTATCCCCATAAGTTTAATAAAAGTAAAATAGCATTACTGCAAAGCTTTTTTTTTTAAAAAAAATTACCATTGTATGTGAATTAGACATGAGAAATAAATTCAGTCCTAACCGAATGTAGCAACATCAAATTGCTTAGAAATATTGTGGAAAATGCATCTGAAATACTAACAAAACGTATTGAAAATAATTGTGTGGCCATCACAATTAGAAGAAAGCAGAGACATCATATTGAGCCAGGCTAGACTCAAAATCCAAACAACTGCACATAATGCAATGTTAAATAGAAGAAGAGTTGTAAAATTTACATACAAAAGCTAAAGTTTATATTTGACAGCAAATTAATAAGAAATTGAAGAAAATTTCTCGTCTTCAAAAACAACTATAAAGGAAAAATTAAATAAAAAAAAATTAAAAAAGAAATTTGACTACTCAGCCATTTGCTTAGATGCAATTGGGACAAAAATTAACCAAAAAAAAAAATTAAAACCCCTTAAAAAATTGTTAAAAAGATAATTTGCAATTACATTATAGTTCAAGAAGGAAGATAAGAAGAAAGAATTACATAAGAAAACATCAAAATTTAGAAAGGTTAACTCTCCAGATTAAAAGTTAATTTTTAATCCCCAGGGGCTTAACTAGCTCACTACAGACAGCAAATATTACAGGTTACATAGTGAATGACTGGTAAGATGAAGACTACTTCCGGAGAAGAGATTGTCTGGGATGACCAAACAAATCTGGATCACAGTTTATAAAAAAAAAATGTCCATCTCGACAGAAGTGGACGAGGAAGATGAAATAGGAAAAGGCTTACATATCCGGAAACATAGTAGAAAGTGAAATCAGGAAATTATCTTTGTAGAAAACAAACAAACATTAGAATGAAGGGTGAACGCTGTAGTGGCTCAGGAAGATGGAAAGGCCTCATAGTAGCATCATGGCAGAGCAGCAAAGTAGTGAAGTAGCGAAAACAAATTCCAATGTTGATGAATTTATACTCTTGGAGCAACAGTCAAGATCCACACGGCTAGCACGCGGCAACATTAGAAAGGCATTCTTCAGAACATAATTATGTAAATAGGAGAACAACCTTTTAAAGACTTAACAACAATCAATGTATTACAAAAACATTGCTGGTGAAATCTAACAGCAAAGCCTTATCAAAAAAATTAAATCAACTTAATCTAGTCAGATTAATAGAATGTCAAACACCAGAAGATCCCTAAATAAATATTGCAAGTGCAAATGCGTACAAATATATTATTTTTATTTTTACTTATATCCTTTTGCATTCTGCCCAAAGCAAAGAAACAATAAATAGATAGGAAGAATTTAAATAACAAACAGCCAGAAAATTAATATGAAAGATTAATTATCATATGTAAAAGCCTTGACCAAAATATCCTGTTCTCTACTATCCAAACAGTACAAAAAAAATAGTACTACTGATATAACAAAATTATTAAAAAAATATTCCCCGGGCAAAATATTTTAAAATTGAAATGATAGTAATTGGTCAAAACTTGTAGCACAAAATGAATTTAATGGCTTACAGTCAGATAAAATATTATAAGTAAAAATGTGATGGAAGAATGTATTCGAACATCACAGAGTTAAAATGTTTACAGTAACCTTTGCAACTCAGAAGTGACCAATCAAAAATAGTCTTGACAGTATTATATGGGATCTTATTCCACTCTAACATAAATTTAAAGGGAAAAGTCATGCTTTGATTCAAAGATACATCAAAGTTTAAAACAAATTTAAACTTGCGTAAAGATCTATATTCAGGACCACACGCAAAGTGTGCCCTTAAATCATGAAACGGATGGCTTGGATCGAGGACCAACGCCGCAAGTTCAATTAAATGTTTATATTTAATAAAATTTTCAAACTTCAAGATATTAAAATTTTTGTATACATTCGCAATATGTTGGTATTTGTCAATTTTAAAAGCAAGCCTAAGTAAATGATTAAAAATTAAGCGAAGGCGATATAAAATTTTAGTAGAAGTACTCCACCAAATCACATTACAATAATTCAGAGCAAAATAAACCAAATTGTTAAAAATGAGACACATCTCCTTTTTAATCAGTGTATTAGACAATCTCTTAATAATAAAAACCTTTTTTCTTAGATTCTTAACCAATTTCTGTACATGATTAATAACCAAATTAATAGTGAGTTATCCCGAATCTCGCTGAAGGCATGGATATTTATTATTGCATGTTTGTTCTTTTCCCTTTATTAAGAAGTTGGAGGACCAAATAAAGCTGATCCCTGTTAGGTTAAATTTCAAAAAGATCCAATGGTTATTTAAAATCCTCGATACCAAAAAAGAAAAGAAAATGAAGTTATAATAAATCATCTCTCGAACAGAAAAAAACATACTCATGATGATTTATAAAACACGAAATCCTTTCGAGAAAGTGCACGTTGCCATTTCAAGAGTCTTTATTTATTGGAAAGAACTTGAATAAGATCCCATTTTTCTTCTATCTATACATATAGGGTGTCCCAAAAGGTCGTTTACAAGCTTTTAATTCTGGTCTGTCAGACAATGACGAACAAGCTTTACATAGGAAGTTGTGTCCAAAAACACACTGCCAGAGGGTGATGTCGGCAGGCGTATTATTAGAGAGCGGAAAGCGGGACCATTTCAGGAGCAGAATGCATCGGTTGAGTAATGAAGAATTGGGCGATTTGCATTACGTTTATGGGGCCATGGATGGAAATGGACGAATTTTTAAACATTTTCTGTAACCATGATTAATTTTTTGTAACCATGATTCTTAGGTTTGTTTTTGGTAATAAAGACATGTTAATGATTTTGTTAATAAAATTTATGTTAATTAAATAAACAGCCCACAAAGTTTGTAAACGACCCAGACAACAAACGCAAGAAAATAAATCTGCTCTTTGTCTAATTGTATGTGCATAGTACATAATACTATTGGGCAGATCTTGATGAAAATTAGTATGGTTATAGCTTATAGTCTGAGAAGTTCCCCTCAGTCTGCATGGAATTAATCTGTGTTAAATCAAGAGAAAGATAAAAATCCCTCAAACAGTCAAACCGCTGCAAAATCTTAAACTGATTCCCTTCATATGAAGGGATTTTCCAATTAACCGACGGAATATTAAAATCACCTAAAATTTTCAACAGTTAGGGTACTTTTGATTCCGATCAAAGACGAAATTTCCGAGGAACTACAGTTTTCTCCTTTCTTTCTTTCTTTCTTTCTTTCTTTCTTTTAGTAGTTTTCTTAATTTTTTTTGTTTTCATTATGATCCAAGGCTTGGAGGATATTTATAAATTATAAAAAAGGCATTTTTAAGTGTTTCAGTGACCTTTGTTAAAAGCAGATAAAGGAAATGCAACAGTAATCATACAAAAAGATTTTTATTTTCAAAAAATTGACGGTGTTTTTATATTGTTGTAGATAGGCATATATAGAAAAAGGTAACACCAATCAGCACATTGTCTGCATGCTGACGTGGCAGATCACGTGACCTATGATGTCGCCGCGAGGACAAACGGAGCAAAACAAACAACGTTTGCATTCATTTACCTTATAAATATCTCTTGAGATTTTTAATAAAAGCCGACAGGCCGTTGATTACTCAGATAATAGAATTTTTTCATATAAAAGTGAAAGCCCAGTAATTTTTTAAAACACCCTGAATAAGAGATATAATATAATTAGATATTTTCAAAAAAAAAATTTATTAAAACGTTTATTAGGCGGGTTGATAAAAGATATGGCCAACTGACCAAATTAAAATAAAAAGAAAACAAGTCTTATAAAAATTTTCTTTTAATACCTGGGATAAGTATGTATTTATTTATTTATTTATTTATTTATTTATTTATTTATTAGTCTGTTAATAAATACAGGTATTGGACATTGAAACTGAAACACCTTCGCAAATAGCACTGGATACCCCCAGGGCTGAATAGAACCTTCTGCTAGGTAATAGAGCGCCATTCCATGCTGGTGGTGACTTTTTGAACTAATTTTTTTGGTGGATATGAACTTCCCTTGCCCTCTGGTATAATATTACCAAGTATTATAGCTTTTGGTCCTGTAGTTGTTATTTTATGGCCATATCAAAATGGAACTTTAATTATAAAGACCCTGTACATCGATGCCCAACTAGGTCTACTATGGTCAAAGACCGACGAGTTAGAACCTAGAGGGCTTCTATAATTCTAAATTACAAATGTTAAAAAAAATACAATATATTTGGTTAGTAAACGAGCTGTTAATTTTTAAGGTTTTATGTAATTTGTAGTTATGGGCTTTCCGACAATAAAAAAATAAAAAAATTACAAATTATGAAATTGCATTGAATTTCAATTAAATTTAAGTATAAAAAAGAGTATTTAAATTAAATTATATGACTTACAAATTCGAAAAAAACCCCAACTAAAATTAGCTTTCTAAACAAGAACAACAATCACTAGTTGTTTATCAGAAATACCCATTCATAAAGTCTTAATATGTAGACTTCCTTATTTAATTAAGTTATAAACGTACATTAGTAAATAGGAAACGTTTTAAAAGCTTTCTAAACTGTGTATAAAGAGCTGTGTATAGTTAATAAAATCATCACACTCATTAAATTTATTCAAAACACCTATTTTAAAATGCAATTTTCCCTGTTTAACACTAATGACAAAAATCTTTATGAGTTTTTGTTATCACACGCGGTAACGAAGCTCAATGTTAAAATTCCTATTCTTTTTTTCCAGCTTATATGTATGTAGCCAGAGTCACTGGATATAGAAATTTCTAATCTATTCTATCAAATTTCTACATCCATTGACACTGCATGCAGCTAATGCAGCCTGAGAATTTTGCTCCTGTCGGTGAAATATTGTTGTTAAACTCACTGTTTTTAAGCAGTTTAAAGTGCCCGATTTGTTAAAGATTGAATAATATATTTATATGGTAATTACAATATTAATTTATTAAGTAACAATATTAATTTATAGAATGATTAAAAAAGTTAAGTAACTTTCCTTTTTCAATTTTTTGCGTTTTGCGGGGCCATCGCACAGTTCGCACCTTTGATTCAATTATTTTTTTTATTCACGTTATACAATTAATATTTAGTTTTAATTTTTTTTAAACATTCTGAGCATTTTTATTATAAATTCTGATATCATTTTAACCTTTTTTTATTTGCAACAAATTTTATTACTCTATTTAAGACAGTCTCTTCTATGTATCGTCCGCCCCGCTGTCCTCTGCGTGATGTCACGGCCCAACAACCAATAACAGACAAGTTGGCCGATCGGTGCTACATTTATCTTTATATACCTTGAGTGTTATTGATGCTTGACTGAATTTAGAAATTTACTGTGTTTTCATGCTCTGATTGGATTTGGTTATTTAATAAATAGTTTTTTTTCCTAAGTGGTGCTTTTTTTTATGTATTTTTATTTTGTTCAGATTGTCTACGATTTTGGGAGACAGTGTTTCTTCTAATTTTCCAAAATTGTGTTTGTTATGTAGGATATGTTCTACAAATTTTGATTTGATGTGTATGCATACTCATGGTACATGCTACTTGTAAAACATATCTGGGGTATGACGGATAAGTATTAGAACGCATTTTACGTTCAATTTAGAAATGACGGATAAGATCATTTTTGAAATTTTTGTTTGTTTGTCCGTCTGTTTGTTTGTATGCACATCACACAAAAACCACTGAACGAATTTTGATGAAACATAGAATGGTTATAGCTTATAGTCTGGGTCAAC
This sequence comes from Rhysida immarginata, assembly GCA_023313115.1. Classification (NCBI taxonomy): domain Eukaryota; kingdom Metazoa; phylum Arthropoda; class Chilopoda; order Scolopendromorpha; family Scolopendridae; genus Rhysida; species Rhysida immarginata. The sequence continues at coordinate 144,659 of JAHWFO010021039.1, forward strand.
ATTTAGGGTACTTTTTATCCCTATCAATCTTTTTTTCTTCAAACTTCTTTCTTTTTCTTTATTTGTTTCTTTCTATCTATTTTCCATATGAAAGGTACGCAGCAAAAACATCAACGTCCATGAGACAAAATTTTTCAGGAGAGGAAAAACAAAGCCTCAAGTCTCGTAGTGGTAATGTACCAGTAATAAATGAATGAAAATAATACTGACTAATATTTAGAACATAATTTATTCATTATAAATGAAGAAAAATGTTTTTCAAATTTCACAGGAATGAAATTTGAATCAGTCTTCACCGTCAATAAGGGGGTCATCGACATACTCTGGATCTTCAACATTGTTTTGTGCGTCTGCTATTAGCTTGTCATAGAAATCCTTTGCACTTGGATTCATCAGAAATTCCTTCAGATGGTGCAAATCTTGACACTTTGCAGCTGTTATAGGGAAACTTCCAGAATACAAGGTTTGAAGTTCTCAAGGCACTTGATTATGTGCAGATGATGATGTACTTGCAGTACTTGGCTTTTTCTTTTTTCTCACTTCTGAGGCAAAGAAAGAATTTGAATATGGCCTAAAAAACGTCGGTTTATTAAATACCCTTATAAGGCGCGGATAGTATGAATTTGTAATTTGTACTTGACTGAAAACAACGTTATATTGATGAGAAAGCTATGAGTGTCGCAGCCGTCTCATGGTGGACTCTGATCATTCTTTCCGACAAATTTTTGGACTCTGATGTTTATTCCATTGTATGCCGTATTCTTTTTTACGCGATTCAAAGGGATAGTGATGGTTCTCCAATGTTTCGTACTTTCACATGCTAGTACTCACTAAACACCAACAGATGGCACTTCAATCTCAGAATCAACCAAAAGTGGACCTTGATGGTTTTTGCAGCGGACCCTCATATCTTCTATCTATCTTCTTCTATACAAATAATAAAGCTGAATTTTTCATCTCGGTACATTCACATTCAAATATTGCAAAATTTCGTCAAACAAATAGCCCGAATAACGCCGGATATATCAGCTAGTCTTTACTAGATGTACAATCATAATCAGACTTACACTCACTCACCGAAAACCATGGCACACCCCTCTCATCAGGTTCCAAACAGGTGCACCTAATGAGACAGATCCGGCTGCTTCCATTCTCGGAATGCAGATGCACAGGGCTCCTTGATATCGCACTATCATTGTAAGCAAAACTAGCTGCAGAAATGGCAATACGCCAAGGGCTATCCGCATTTGAATGGGGGATGATTGTTGGTGCCAGACGGATGGATGCCTCAATATCAGATATAGCCAACACCTTGTAATTTTCCCGCACAACCGTTGCAAGGGTCTATCAAGAGTCACACCCATCGAGGGGTTACAACCCATGTCGGACAGTGGACAGGCTTCCCACGCTTCACTGATGCCAAAGGTGTTTGCCGGGCGAAGGGCGACAGCGGGTCAAATCAATTCGATGAACCTTGACAGGTGCAGGCTTTGGGAGCAGAAGGCCACGACGGGTGTCGCTCTTGACAGCTGCATATCATCGGAAACACCTAGCCTGGGCCAACCAAAATTGACATTGGATCACTGAGGACTGGCGAACGGTTCCTGGTCCGATGGGTCACGGTTTCAGCTGTATCGAACCGATGGTCGTGTCCGTGTCTGGTGCACAGGCCACACGAAACCATAAAACTCGCTTGTCAGATGGGGAACACTCAGGCAGGTGGAGGATCCATATTGGTCCAGGGTATTTTCTCGTGGCATGCTATGGGTCTATTGGTGCATCTGACATCCACTCTGCGTGCTACCTTCTACTTCGATCTGCTTGGGAACCACCTGTACCCCTTCATGAACTGTTTTTACTCCGTGGGCGACGGTATCTTCCAGCAAAATAATGCGCCTCCACACACGCCCCGTTGTGACACAGCTGTGGATGGAGGAACATGCTACCGATTTCACGACTATGGTTTGGCCTCCACGTTCCCCAGATTACAATCCCATTGAACATTTGTGGGACATCATTGAACGATCTGTCACGTCGTCGCCAACACAATTGGTAAACGCAGCATCATTATGGAGTGTAGTGAAGGCAGCATGGCTTGCAGTGGCTGTGTATGTGTTCCGGGGACAGGTAGACTCTCTTTCAGAGGGGGCCCAACACCTTATTAGGCAGGTGTTCCATGATTTCTGGTGAGTGAGTGTATATTCCAGTTACTACAATAAAAGTGTCCACAGTTTTGGCTGAAAAGCATTTTAAGAAAATACTTGAAAGTACCCACAGTTACTATACACTGAGTTAGCAAAACTCATGGGATAATTACTTAATATCTGGTCGGGCCACCTCTGGCCCTGTGGAGTGCAGCAATACGGCGTGGTAGTGAGTCTGCAAGTCCCTGGTACACTTCTGGAGGCTGTTGACACCAGATAGTCTGCAGAGCCGAAGATAGTTGCTGCCCGTTCGTGAGCGGATGATCCAGTGCCCGGAGCCTGACTTCAACAGCATCCCAGATATGCTCGATGGGATTCATCTCAGGGCTCCGGGCTGGCCAGCTCAGTCGTTGGACCTCTCCTGCATGCTCCTCGAACCATTCGCGGACGACATTGAAGCGATGAGGTGGAGCATTGTCATCTTGAAAGACTGCTACGTCGTCAGGGTGTTGAAATGTCAAAAATGGGTGCAGATGGTCTCCGATGAGTTGACGATACCGTGGACCATTCAACGTTTGGTCCAGGATAACCAGAGGGCCCATTCCAAACCAGGAAAATGCACCCCAGACCATCATTGACGCCCCACCACCCTGCACCACCACCTGTTGGCATGCGGGATCCATCGTTTCGTGAGGTCTGCGCCACACACGGTGCCTCCCATCAGCGTGGTAGACTTGATATCGTGACTCATCTGACCATATGACGTTACGCCACTGTTGCAGAGTCCAGCCAAGATGGTTGGTGGCAAATGCACGCCGGAGTGTCCGATGACGCTGGGTAAGCATTGGCACCCGTGTAGGGCGACGGCTGCCAAACCCGAGGGCATGCAGATTCCGACGGATTGTCCATCGAGAGACGTTTCTAGTGCGGCCAGTATTGAACTGGTCTGTGATTTGCTGCACTGTTGCGCTCCTGTCTCTCTGAATCATTCGTCCCAGGTGTCGCCGGTCACGATCGTTCAGGGCAGCTGGACGCCCGGTATGGTGCCTGTTGTGGACTGTTTTGTCTTAATCCAGCGATTCCCGATACACCCTGGAGACAGTTCAGCGGGGAAAGCCAAATTCCTGCACCACTGCCGAAATGGAACATCCCATGCGTCGGGCACCTACTATCATACCCCGTTCAAAAGACGTCAACTCGCGACGACGTGCCATTTCTGATTAATCACTTATCCAATATCTTCCCACAACGCCTAATGGTCCATTCCCAGAATCCGTTACCCCTGTGAATTCGTGAGCCATGCCCATCAATCAATGTGCTTGCTATCCCATGAGTTTTGCTAACTCAGTGTACTTGTATATAGTAAGAGAATAATCAGGAGAAATATGCACTGAAAAAGGTCTCTATTAAAAATAAGCTTAATTCTTGTCAATCAATGGACTAACTTGACTCGAAGCCATCTAGTGAGAGCAGTTTTTCCCAAATTAGTTTTTTAGCAATGAACAATAATGGAGTTGGCCAACCTCTATCTTCTGATAACCAACCTGTAATGGTTCAGGTGACTTTCCTGCGCCAGGGCCTTTCATTCTCGTATGCTATGACTGAAAGTCATTGCATACGCTCCTGCCGATCAGTTCCGACTTGGATCTGATTGGTGGGACAAATCCTCTCTTTCATTATAAATGTTATTTAGTTTTTAAACTCGTGAAGATGGGTGAAATACGAAACGTATTAATTTATGAATAAAAATTTTATCTTAAAGACCTTCGTACTTTATTTTCTTTTGATTGAATATGTAGTGTAGAGGGATATTTTTGGGGAAAAAAACTTAATTAGAGATTCAAAATGCATAATAATCAGGTGAAGATAAAAACTCAAAAAATTATTAAAACGAATAAAAAAGTACGTCATTTATGCCTGAATTTGAACTGGCGAGCTCAGGTCTATCGCGGACCGATATACACGGTGTTTATGAATTCCATGAGCTGCATGCAAAGCAGGAAATTAGCAACGAAAGCACTAATTGGTGAATCATGAGATGCAGCTCCGGACAATTTATTTGTTCAAATGCAGAAATGGTTATTACAATGTTACATTGAACAATTACAGCAACTGTTCGAAGTGGCGAACCGGGGCTATGATGTAGACTTGCATCTCCGTTGCATGTTCTGTCGCACCCTCTCAAAAATTTCTGGTCTTTTCTGTACCTCGCTGAGGGTTCTTTCTTGCTCTCAGCTCGTCAACACTGACTACTGGATAACATAAACCAGGCTTTTCAAATGACCCCATAAGAAAAGGTCCAGCGGTGTTAAATCCGGCGATCTCGGTGACCAGTTAACGGGGCCACCTCTACCTACCCAATCTTGAGGGAAGGTTTAATTGAGAAACTCATGCACAGCCCGGGTAAAATGTGCTGGTGCTAATTTCCTGCTTTGCATGCAGCTCTTCGGGTGCCATGCAGTGCAGCATTCATAGGGGCTGAGCGGAATCTTTACACCTTTTTAACTCGTTTACAACGTTTTTGTGGGGAAAATGATATTCGGAATAGTTGTTAGTTTTGACCTTCCGAGTCAAAGCTCGACACGTCTCCAAGTCTGGCACAGGAATTCATAAACACCCTGTATATGTACATATAAACCGAAATTTTTTCTTTTAATTATAATGTATAATTGTTTTAAAACATAAAACCGAAGGATGTTTTAAAATATATCATGAATGTAATAAACCCACAATGTGAAATAGTTTTCTTTCTTCAATCTCAGTGATTTCTATGAAATGTCAGCAGTATAGATAGAAAATGGAAAAAGGGATTTAGTTTTAGATAAAACTTGAGCTATTGGAGAAGCAGACAGATATTCACTAGTACCACTGTGTATTTATGTTTGTGGATATGATCGTGTTCATCTCCCATTTACATTTTAATTTAAGGAGGGAGATATCTTTAAATTAACCCATTGAACTTAAAACGTAACGTCAAATGACAGAGCACGAAAACAAGCTTAAAGAAAAGGAGGAAAGAATCTCGAGTGAGAATAAAAATCCTCTTTTCTTTAGAATAGAGATTAGGGTAGAACAAACGTGGATGGAGAGTAAGGGAAAGGAAGAAATAGTAAAGAGAAGATGGACAGACGTACGTTATGGGGAGCAAGCAGAATAGATTGAATGTACAGAGGCACTCAACCGAGTAAACGAAGGCAAAGTGCGGAGGCCTCCATATGTATACGAAAGAAGTAAGGCAAGTGGGAGAAGAGATGGAGGGGATATTTGCTCACTAAACTCCCAACGGTAGAACTGCCATTAAGCTTATGTCCACCTTTGTCTCCATAAACTTCGCCCCTCCTTCATTCTGCCTTTCTTTTGCTGCTTAGACTCTTGTATTTCGGGTCAGAGAGGACAGAAATAAATGACTAGTCATAGTCATCGTTCTAGTTATTAATTAACTCCTCGTATATCGTAAATGAAGATATCTTAAGATTGATTTAAAGAGTTTTTACATTATCGCTTTTTATGAATAGGTTACAAATGCGAATGTTCTAACGAAAACAAATGCAAAATAAAAGCTCTTTTAAGAAGAGGAAATTCAAAAAGTTACTTCAAAGCCAATTAGACTTCTCAAGCGGCTGAATCAAATTTATCAACTTAAAATCGAATTTATGCGCTTAGAATCAATTCGATATTTGATTCAGAGAATTCAGAATCAATAATAATGGTAATATTCTCTTGTAAAAGCCTTTCTAATCTCTTGTTCTATTAATCGTTAGTTTATATTTGTTAAAGGAAATCTCACTTATGGTAACTTAAAACATAAGCATTCTCTCTCCTTTTTTTTGGAGTCCAATTCTCGTTTCACTCTATCCAAAACATTAAGTCAGATAACGCATGATGTTTTTAGACAGTTCTTTCTTGGATATGCTTTTTAATTTAATAATAATTAATGACTTATAATCTACGGACTCTACCCGCATCGCCATTGTGCCCATAAATAGTTAGGTTATTTTTAGAGTTGTTTGTATTTTTTTATTATGTTGTACACCGTTGTGTTACCCGTTGCAACTCCCAAGTGATGTTCATAGGAAGCAGCTGTAGTTGCAAAACATTTCGCGAAAAGGCAACAACAATGAGAACTCAATTCCCGGAGAAAGATAATCCTCTGCGGTATTAAGTAATTTAAATCGCTGGGTAGTTTTTCTTTAGTGGTATGCAATTCTTATTATTATTTCAATCAGAGCTGTGTGAGTCATTATTTCACCGAGAGGGATTATCGTAACATACTAAAATGACACATTTTGAAAACGGGCGCAGTACCGATTAATTTTCCAACGCATTCTACTTGTACATACAATTAAAAAAAACAGATTCTCGAAGTGCATTTAAACGCGATCAGAAAACTGAACAAGAAATGCAATACTAGAAGGCATAACTAACATTCCTGATGTTACTTGTCTATTGTAAGAGAGAAGTGAATCACATGAAGTGAACTTTAATTTTTTTCGTGTGAAGAAAAAATGATGAATCCAGCTATTAATTAAGATGTTCAGAGATGAGCAATACATCTATTGCAACACAAGACGGCACACTTTTTAGCAAGGATGAAAAAGAGTGACGGTAGAGAAGAGTGCTTTTGAAAAAGTTCAGCAAGCTTCAGAAGCAAAGTGTTTGTTTAAAAGAGAAGATTGAGCTGAAAAAATAAACCAAGAACTTCGCATGAAATGCAAAACATTGGCTATGAAGGAAATATTCAAGGAAGCTGAGGACAATTTGGCGAAGTTTTTTTTTGAATGAACGGAAGCGTACATACGACAAAAACCGACATAAAGGGCCTTCTATAGTTTTTGTTAATGTTCATTTGTTTAGTGCGACCGGGCTGCTAGGATTGGGCCTTTGATCACTTTCAGTTTTGGCTTTTGTTTTTTTATGCGTGGAAAAAGATGGCGATAGCACTCCCAACATGTATTTATGTAGTTGTCCAGTAATATTAAAGGGCATTTGTAACCAGCATTATGGAATCTCCATTTACGCTTCATTAACAGTTTTATGATCTCTCTGGGCAAACAAATAAGTTTGGAAAAATCAATTGCTGACTATACACAAATTGATTCTATGGAGAGATTTTGTATGATTACCTTCGATGAAATAGCAATTAAGCCTTTTCAGAAGTACGGGGGTTATTTTTAAATTTATATCCGTTTTGTAATAAAAACGAAACTATTATATATATTTTCAAAATTTCTACTTTACCAGATTCTAGCACTTTTAAATATCTTTCTATATATATATAGAGGAATGTTTGTAGGTTTGTGGGTTTGTTTGTTTGCTTCTTATACAAATCTACAGTTTTATTTCGATCTTGATGAAACTTTGCATATTTGACCTTTAAAGCATGAGGAAGGTCCCAGTCTACCTCAGATTTCGAAAAAAAAAAATTATCAATAATAAACCGATATTCATAATGATGGCAGGGCATATTAAGAAGAAATATCTCATGACCAACAATGCAAGGCTAAGTTTGTGCAATATAATAACTAAGGTTCAATTTCTAACAATGCATAGAATTTCTGTTTTTCAAGCTTTTCTTAGAATTGAGAGTTCTTAGTACTTAACAATTTCTTGAAAATCTTTAAAACTGATCAGTAACTGGAGATAATGGAGAGTTAGCAGTCTATTGAGAAAGAGTGGAAAGACGACAGAGGAAGGAGTCCTTTAGCTCCGTGCTGTATTGAGCAAATGGTAAGCATGTCAATAGAAGAATCGGCGACCGCTAGACTACACAAAATGATGAATGGCCAAGTTTTGCTTCAAGACATGGAGAGCAGAGTGGGAATTGCAACAACATCAAGAGGAACATCTAAAGTCAGATTACGTGACTAAGGAATTATTCAGAGTAGCAGTGGCATACATGGAGAGGTCCATCTATTGTGAGCATTTAAAAAATTTTGTTTTCGAATTTTCATTATGAATTTTTACTGTATTAACTCTAAGCGTTTGCATGTGATTATTTTTAAGATATTGCAAATTTTAATCAAAAAAACAAAGAGTCCGAGCCAGGTCGGCGTTATCATCTAGCTTTATTTGGTAGCATAGCAGAATCAAACTTTTCATAAAAATACATTCTGACTATACTCTGTGTAAATGTGAATATTTTGGAAACTGAGATGCTGATAACGCAATGACTGAACGTTTGTTTCCAAGAATTATTAATAATGAGCATAAAATGATGAAATAGTGACAGAACATAAATAAGGCAGCATCTATTGAGGAGGAAAAGGAGCCACACCTGTCTCCCTTGAGTTCCCTATCAAAGTTCCAGACGACTGACAAAAATTTATGTGTCTGGAAAGGAAAGAGAAATAACAAGTGTTGGCCACAGAAACTATGCAGCTAAAACAGAAAAAGCTATACGGGCATTGGAGACATGTGTACAACGGGAGTTTCGAACAGAGAAGAGGGTATAAGAACTTCTACGTCAAGGGCAAGAAAAACTTGGATCTAATGTATCCAGTGATGTTCTCCGGGGGTCAAAAAGAGTTTAAATAAAGTCCCAGTATATCACCTAGAATTTCTGTTTTTCGGATTTTTCTAAGATTGGATTGTCCCTTTGCTTTGTGTTATATTGATTGTGTTATAGTGATCTCTGAGTTTAACCAATTTGGAGTTTTAAGTTAACTTCTTGAGATTGTTCTGCTTACTTACACGTATAATTATCCCGGGCAACGCCGGGTACTCTGCTAGTTTTTATTTAATATATAGTTTCCAAGTTTATTTAAACACTTGTCATAACTCTCAATGAGCTTCTGCAGGCGCATTTTATAGAAGTCTACCGCATGTAAGGAAAGCCCATACAGTTTTAACTTCTTCGTGGACGCTGAAACAAGCCTGCCGAGACACTCCTTTAGTACGGGAACAGGCGGTAGTTACTAGACGCGAGGTCCGAACTATAACGAGGGTGGACAAGCTGTTCCCAACCAAATGATCTGATTGAGTAGAGTGTGGCCAGAAGATCTGATTGAATAGAGGTTGCGTTTGAGTTGTGTGGCCTTGCATTGAGGTGGGGAAGCCGATGAGATTCGTTGCATTAGGTCCTTACACCTTACTTATATGGCGATGCAAGTCCGCTGCTGTTATGTTTTTGCTGTCAAAAAACGTATAACCGACCGCATTTTGTATTCGGCGGCATCCTCAAGAATTCTAAACAGTTTAATGACATAGTGCGATGCACACACCTTGACACCGTGCATGGAAAGATGTTCATTGTCCAATAGGTTGTTCATGGAAAATGTAAGTCAATGAATAGAGCTTATTCATGAAGTATACAATATAGCGGCAGCAGCTTCAACTCCGCCATTGATTGACAGCTGAAGCTGCTGCCACCATGTTGTATACCAGCTTTCACAATGTGATTGGTTGCTGCGGAACGACGTCACTCTCATGAATAAGCTCTATTTATGAAATATTAAGAATTGTATTTTGCATTAAAATCATTAATTATTAGACTTCAAATTCATAGTTACAGCTAAGTGCATATTAATTTTCATAAGCTTTACAATTGTGGGATTTTCATCAATAAACATTCATCCTTTTGTAATAATACTTGATGCTTTACTAGACGGCAAGCCTGTGTTGCTCACCAATAATCGTGTTTCAGAATTAATAAAATTATTTCTTTCACCACGAATATAATACAGAACAAAATATCATGATAGATCCGGCTCAAATATTATGTTCCCCTTTTGAAGTGAATACGTCTTTTAAATCGCGATGTCATTTTGAAAGTGAAGTGTAAAGAAAATAGGATAGATCTTTAAATATTAAAAGATATAAACCGGGCATAGTATAGTCGAGTAGCGCATATATATAGGTAGTGTAAGGGTTTGCGCATGCGCCAGGGTAATCGTTTTTTATTTTCTGTCTTCATTTCCATGGTCTTTTATTTTTAAAATTCAATTTATTTGGAGCGGAATGGGATTTTCGCCAGCGTGGAAAAAATTCTGACATCGTTGTTTGCTTTGTATAATGAGGACTTTTGCGATTGTTCCGTGAAGCAGCATTAACAATGACTGCAAGTCTTTCGCGCGAGAATAGAGTGTATCTTTTATTTTCTATCACGTATACAAATATTAATACGTGAATGTCGAAATTGGGGAACATTTTTGAGGTATTTATAATAAAAGTTGGGGAATGAAATTTATTTCATTCGAAAGGTACTTTGTCATAGAAGCACCAAGACATTAATTAAAAACCTATACCGATAGGATGCTAATAGATACCGATAGATGGCGTCCTATGTCATCAGCGAGAATTCAATTCAATTGCAGTTAGAGATGTATTTCAATAATATTCGTGGCTACAATTCATCGTTTACACAATAGGTCGCATTTCGATCACAGACGATACAAGTATACATAAATATAAAAACTACATTTTTCTCCGAGTGATATGGTGATTTAGCTAATAGACTTTAGCTAATAAATCTAACTTTAAGCCTGTGACTTTAAGTTATGTTTAATGTTATTATCTTACAACTCTATATTTATTTATTTTTGACGTGAATACTTTTTATAAATATGGATGTCAGTTATGAAAAGTAGAGTCAATCACGCAGAATGGAAGTAAAATTATCAACATGTGGAGGATTTCTACAATAAAATTTACAAATGTGAGGATGATAATGATGTAAGAAGAGCCGACCAACTGAAAGGAAAAGATGAAGTGTCAGGAAAATAGGATAGATTTTGAAACGTTATAAAATATAAACCGGGCATAGTATAACCCAGTCATGTTGTGCATATACACTGACAAGGGAACCCCACAAACATGTATTTCAAAATTTTCCATGAAATTGATGTATGTTACTCATCTGAAGCTACTATAGATGCTTACAAAATAAAAAAAAACAAACCGCAAAATTTTGTTTCATTCAAAATAAACCGCGAAAACGAAAAAATTTGAGCACCCATAGCTATAAAAAGATTCAATTGTTAAAGCGTTCTGTGTATATTAATGCGCTTAACAGAACTTCTTTCTTCCACTACTCTTCTACTACATAAAATCAGTGGAAGTCAGCAGTCGACAATTGAATGGATTCTCAAGTTTCTAAACAAAGCTTAATTTTTTAAAAATTTATTATTAAAATTAGCTAATTTACATTCAGTAAAAAATGTGTATAGTAATTAATAACCATTTCCTTAACTTATTATTTAATTTTATTAATTAATTCGGTAATCTTCGTAAATTTTCCGTCATGGGGCTGGCTTCATGTGAAACGTCGAGTGATATGTTGCTTTGGTGAAGGAGTATGTGTCGCGGGGTTTTATAATTCTAAAGAAAAATAGTATTCATGGATACTTACCTCATTTTATAAATTATTTCGAGACAAATAATTGTACAGGAAAATTAAAGTTTAGTGTTTATTAACATTGCGCTAACTGCAATTCTTTGGCGAGCGGCTCTAACGATTTTGCTTCCCCTCTTACCGCCATGTTTGTTAAACTTTTCACTTCCGGAGCACTCAGCTGCCACGCAACGTTATCGCTTCCACGGTGTGCTTGCGCACAAAAAAAAAAGTGTATTGAACCTTGTGAGTGGCCAGATTATTATGACCAATTGACGTTTGTAGTCAAATTAGCTATGATTTCGCACTTTAGTTGCTAGAGGGCCATACCATTATAAATAGGGAAGCAAATTGTTTATCACGACAGTAGAAGTAATTTGTTTCTGAAGATACGGGTAAACGACGCGATTTAACAGCCTTTGAAGGTGGGATGATTATTGGCACCCAGATCCATGGAGAGAGTACCAGCAAGACAGCTGCATTCGTTAAATATTCAAGAATAGATGTTTTCAAAGTGTTTAAAGACTGGACTCTCAGCCAAAAAAGTGGGCCTGAAGGTGCGAGTTGTGGCCGTCAGCAACTAGTCATTGTTCGAGCAGAAAGGAGAATAGCAAGACTGGTACAAGACACGAAAAGGGCAACAGTGCATCAAATTACTGAAGACCTTAATCAAGGATCCTCTCGGGGATCTTTGAAAGCACTGTTTGCCAGACACTGCAGCGTATGGGATATGGAAGCTGAAGGCCTATTCGAACATCTTTGCTTCTGCAGTTAACAAGATAAAACGTCTCCATTTCGCACAGGAACACAAGGATTGGACAGTTGAGCATTAAGAAAAAATCATGTGGGTCGATGAATAACGTTTCCAGTTGCATCATTCAGATGGCAGAGTGAAAATTTGGTGGAGACAGCATGGGCCCCACATGCATGAGTACAACCCTTCAAGCTGGTGGGTGCTGTTGTGGTTTGGGACATGTTTTCCTGACATGATTTGGGCCCCTTAATTCGGTGGAAGAACATCTAAATAGCATAACACATCCAAGTTTCGTTGCTGATCACGTTCGTTCTTTCATGTTGATGATGTATTCAAATGGAGATGGCTTCTTCCAACAAGACAATGCGCCATGCCACGATGCTCGTATTGTGTAGGAGTGGTTTCAATAACATGAGGGAGACTTCACTTTGAGCATTTATGGGGCAAAGTTGAAAGAACCATCAGGCAAGTGGATCCTCAACCATCAATCTCACACAACTGGACAGTGCTATTCATCAGGCATAGTGTCAGATTCTTTGCATCAGCTTTCAACATCTCGTGTCAATGCCAAGAAGAATCACTGCAGTATTGAAGCCATGCAGAGGCCCATCGAAGTACTGATGAGTTGATCATAATAATCTGGCCTCTCAGTATATATATTGTTATGGTAAGGGTTTACACATGCACCAGTATAATTAGTTTTTGTATATTTAAAGGTCATTTACGAGTAATGGGCACGTTTCTTGGATGTTAGATTCCGGGCAACCCATGTATTTTGAGAGATGATATCGGACGCATGCATTAATCGATTTGAGTAAAATAAAAGTTTGCAGAAAATAATGAACTATTTAAAGCTGCCGCCATATAAGTTAATGATAGGATGACGTCATTTATAATGCCAGCTAATAGAGGAAGTAAATCGCTTAGCTATTCCATGAAACACCCGCTTTCGTATTTGAAACATTGTTTTCGTATTTATATTTAGTTTCTGTTTTCGTTTTTTCTTTTAAATAGATAAATGAAATTAATAAATGACATAGAATAGTCGACTCGAATGCAATTTGTTTTACATTATGACTTTTAATAGGCTTTCCACGTTTCAACGATATCTCCACCATTACTATAGTAGAACAAGTGCTTCATGGGTAAAATCCAGACAAAGCATATTGATGAGATGACTTACTGCGCATGTCAAAAAGATCGTTCAACTTACGTGGCAGTAGCTATAAACCACGTCTATTGTAATTATCATAATTATAGAAATAAGAAAAACATTAAAGTAAGACTACAATAATAATATTAAAATTATCGTTTTCTTTCATTCATTGTTCATACCCAGGAATTTAGGAAGTCGGCCTCTGCGACAGCCCAGTGCGACTGCCCTATTCTTTAATATAGGAACACGATTTTAAGCGGCTCTCACAAAAATATTTTAATAGATATCAGCACACTAAAATAATACCTGCATTCATGCTTTTTCTTTCGATGGTGATTTTTCATGCCTGTACAATTAAAACTTGATTTTTTAGCAAATGTCTGAATTTTTTTAGTATATTTTTAGCTTTTAACCTTACGTCTATGTTGAAAAGTTCAACACTTGCATCGAAAAGAATTTATTTCTCCTCAACAAAACCACGGAGTTAAAAACGTTGTTTGTCATTCATTACAAACATTCCAAGGAAAAATTTCGCTATTTTTAAATGAAAATTAAACGTTATTTGACAGGTTCAAAATCGTTATATTTATCAATTTTATACAAAATTATCGTTATTACTGATTATTAATGCGCATGTCCGCACCTATGTCAATTTCCACTTTCTCTAGTCGGAAGAGCTGAAAACGAACACCCGCTGAACTGGTCGTCGATTAAATTGAAATTTTGGAAGACTTATTAAAGAAATCATGTATTAAATAGTTATCTAAAAGTATATATACACGTTTATAGAGTTTTATTGGATTTTAGGGATCGTTCATGTTTTGTTTATTGATACAAGCTCTTCGAAGTAAGTAGAAGAAGCTGCAGCCACCGTTTCTCTCTCCAATTCTCTCTCTGCC
>JAHWFO010021039.1:188939-218350 GCA_023313115.1 Rhysida immarginata
GAGATTTCCAAAAATATTTAAATCGGACCTTAATTAAAAAACATCCCTCGTACCTAACTAAGCGAACCTACTAACCTAACGAACTTTGGACATGGTGCTGTTAGTGTGCAAAATGTTTAGGTAAACTAGTGGTTGTGTTTTATTCTTACAAGATTAATCACATCATTTGTGATTCCTGTAGCATATATTTTCACCAGGCAGATACCAAAAAGCACCTGGTCTATTTTACTCAAACAAATGACATGAAGGACAAAATAACAAATTTATACTGAAAACAACGAAGGAGAAAAATGATGAATATGTCTTGGGTGATGTTAATTACAACTGAATGAGTATTTATTAGCCAAATTTTTATGTCCTTTTATTTGCACTATATTTATAGTTAATCCTCTTTTAAACCAAAAGTTTTTAATAGTATTTTATTATATTTTGCTTACACTGCGTTGTATTTATAAAGTACCGGAAGAATAGAGCACTTATTGGTTTCACAATGTCCGTCTATCCATCTGTCTGTTTTTTACATTTTTGACGTTGAAGATTGATATTCGGAATGTAGCTTTCCATAGGCATATCCTACTTCATTATTTAATTTATTTTGATTGGTGCACTAGGGTCGGAGTTACGGGGGTGGGAATTAGAGGGGACAATGATCTACGCAATATTTAAGTACTGTATGTTAAGGCGTGAAATTCGGTACGCAGATTCCTCTAGGCAAGATCTACTTTACTATGAAGTTTGGCCCAAATTGTTCCAGTGGGGTTGGAGTTGTCGGAGTGGCAGTCACTTGGTTTTAGAACTATGGCAATATATGGCAGGTGATATGTCATTCGTTCGGAAATGATGAGAAACGAAAGAAGATACAGCTCTTATACATTTTCTAAATACTACGTTCGAGGAAATCAATTTTTTTTAATTAAAACAAGACTATAACTCGCAAAACGATTTCCAAATATGCTGAAAAGGAGAAAATAAAAATTTGATTTTTAATTTTACATTAATATTTAAGATATAGTAATAGCAAAAACAGCAAGTAAGTGAATGCATTCGAATGCAGCATTCACACGATCTTTCCAAACACATGCGAAATGGGAAATAGAGAAGTGAAATGCTCGTGTGTCTAAATGTCTTAAATTATTGTGCCTATGTACTTTCCATCGCTAGAAACATCCATCCCTTCTTAATGAAAGAGCAGTATGAGTGTCGATTGGGGTGCAAAGGAATGTGGAGGGGGTGATTTCTCAAAAGATCAAAGGATGCCGACACTTTTTCTTTCGTTCTCAGCCTGCTCTGTAATGCGCTCTCAGCCTGCCTGGGACTCTGTCCCTTGATTTGTGTCCAGGGGCTATTTGTCCAGGTGTGTCTCTGCTTTTCTATGGTTTTTAACTTTTTGGTCTAACTCTGGCCCTCTGGTGTGGTGTTTTGGGGCTTGTCCTTTTGGGTGTGGTCTTTGTTTTGGGTATTGGCCCTCTGTTTTGGGTGTTGGCCCTCTGTTTTGGGTGTTGATCCTTGTTTTGGGCGTTGGTCCTCTGTTTTGGGCGTTGGTCCTTATTTTGGATGTTGGTCCTTGTTTTGGGTGTTGGTCCTTAATTTTATGGTGGTGGTCCTTGTTTTGGGTGTGGTCACTCATCTGACGGTGGCCATCTCCTTGTTTAATCACGTGATTGTGGTCAGGTTCTGATTCCTTGAGGCTGTTGATAATAAAATTAATTTCATATTCTTAGTTTATGCACGGGTGTTGGGGCTTCACTACAAAAGAGGCTTTTGTGATTTTATCTCACAATATAAGTTACTCGGGCCGTGCTATATATATCCACTAACTCGTGGTGAACTAAACAAGCTGGCATCTCAAGTTGTTTTTACCTAATTACTATTTATCTTTTTGTTTCTACCACAGCCAAATTTTTTTCCCGCTTTGCTTTACACTCTCTTCTAATTAACTACTTCTGTTTCAAGGTGCTCAGTTTGTTTTTTAATTTTCAATTATTTTTTAAAAATTGTATTGCATTGTCTAGTTTGAGTGGGTGTTTGTTTGCTCCCACAACCTGATGCAGTGTTTGACAGGTGACTGAATACACATATACATGCTTATAAATACAATTTGCTCACACAGCCTGATGAAATGTTCGTATTCACTAACTTTTTTAACTTATTTTAAAGGTGGTATGTTTGAAATTCGTTTTTATTTTCATTTTTGCATTTGCATGCATGAATGTTTTTTTTTTCTCAGGGTTGAACCTGGTTGAAATTTCACGTTTCTCAATGCAGGTGAGGCGTACTTGACTCTCTCTCTTTACCAATTTGCACAGCCTTGCCTCACAGAGGTTTATAAACGCGTTGTTTGATTCCCCAACCTCGCGATATTCCGTCGCCCACCCCCCTCTCTCTCTCTCTTTCTCCCTCCTCCTACATAACCAATACAAGTTTGCAAAATGTTGCTTAAAATTGTATTCTAAAATTGTTTTCGTTCTCTCTCTCTCTCTCTCTCTCTCTCATACAGTATACATCATTTTCTGTTGGTATTAGGATACGAGAGTGATATGCTTTTTACATTTCGTACTCTTTATACTACCAAAGCCTGTATTCAACTTAAGGCTGTGGTCACAAGCGATGATTTAGCATCATTCACCACAAGTCGTTAAGTTCTCAAAGTCACGCGCTTGTTGGATTGTTTTACAGCATGAATTTTATATTTTTTACTTAATAAAGGTTGTACGTGGACTGTACTTTCGTTTTGCGTCACTCTACAATTCACGAGATGGTGATGATGACGAATGTGAGTATCGTGATTCCAGGTAGGGCGCTCACATTCATGTTGCTTCTCGAGCATGCTTTCTCAAAGTCGTGTCCTTGATGGCTTGTTTCTCTGTCTAATTACACAGATTTTTACTTTTTAAAGGTTTGTCATGGGGTGTATGTTAATTTCGCTTTCCTTTTACGATGTGTTGCAAGGTGTTAGTTGCAGTGCAAGTGTGTGCTCAAGTGCGGGTGGTGGTTGCTAATTCTCAGCTGCTGGGGCATCATTGTTCAGCGCGTTTGCTCATGGTTGCATTGTTCATGCGATTGTGTTTTCTAAAAACACTGTGTCGTCAACTAAAGGTATATGTGATATGTATTTCTGTACTCTTTTAGGGTTACCCAGCTGTTTCATCGTTTTGTTTTTGTTTTTTATCCTAATTAACGTCTCTCCTGCTAACGTATTTGCACGCCGTTGATTTCAAGGTGATCGCACGAGGCCTAACAGGCGAACACAACGTGTACAACATTATCCGTCGCCACGTTTGGCGCTCATGCTAATCCAAGCTAAAAATCTACGTATCTGACAACCCTGGGTATTTGAAATACGATTGTTTGTGGTGTATTGGCGTTTTCACATTACTTTCAGTTTTTTCATCTAATTAAAGTCTGTCGTATTAACAAAAGCGTACGTACTTGTTATCACACAGATCGTGCTGGCTTAGCGTGTTCGCGAGGAGAACAGCGTCGCTTGCCACTACAGTTAGTGTTCAAGCTAATCCGTGCTAAAATTCCTTGTGTTTTCTAGCTAGGGTATGTGATATACGTTTTCTTATGATGCATTGGTGTTGCCCCATTTGTTTCATGCTTTTCCGACTAAATTAAAGCCTTTCCTATTTACAAATGTGTACGTAATTCTGAACACACCGGCAGTACGAAGCCTAGCGTTTCCGTGACGAGAACAGCAGCAACAACCGCTGTGATCAATGCTCACGCTAATCTAAGCTAAAAAACCTCATCTCTTCCATAGGGTTGCAGCATTTTGCTAATGTAAAATGCAGTGTTTTAATTTTAATACAATAGCATCACATGTGCGGCAGGACTTGTTCATTTCTTAGTTCTTGTGGCCAATCATTACCTTGGAAAATTTATCTCCACATTTCCATATCTCTGTTTTTCTGTTTTTGCATTGATTTCTTATAAAAATAATACAAATAATGATGATGAAAAGTTTTTCATTTTTTTAGTTACTTTTTTTCTGAAGGCATTTTTACTGACATTCTATAATAATAATAAATAAATAAAAATAAAAATAAAATAATAAATAATAAAATAAAATAAAAAAATTCAAACTTTACTTTCACTGTATTTAAGTTCCTGCAAATGTTAAATTTTCTATGTTAATCTACATTGCATAATAAATGTTTAAGTGAAAATTTCACTTTTAAGTTATTACTAAAGTTATTTTACTAAGTACACATTTTACTGCACATTACATAATATTGTTACTTAGTAATGCAGACGTCATTACTCTTTTCTATTTTGGGGTTATTTGGGGCGGATTTATTAGTAAAATAGACAGAGCAACGGTATTGTAAGTTAGGTGAGAGTTTGAGACCTTCTCTTTTCCTCGTTTGGTTTTAGTTGATTGTAGGCCGTTTGTGTAAACGGGACGCTCAGTGCTCAGTAAGTTACATATTCTTCCTAATTTCAGCCCCCGACCAGGTGTGGCAATCGTATAGTGAACCATCTCAAACAGTGCCGTGTTCAGATGTGAACTCTTAAGGTTGCTTTAGCAAGCACTGCTCTGCTGGCTAATGTAATGATAGGTTCACTATTATCCGACTACTGTTGCTATCTATCCATCGATGACCCTAGATGACTAGATGCAGGCGCATTCGTTTTGGGCCTTGTTACTCTTTTCGGCTGAAATTTTGTTTAATCAAATTTTTTGTTACCTTTAACATCAATTTACTGTTTGTTATTCTTTCGTTTCCGCCAGCGTGAGTCTGTTTGAAAAAAAATTGTCTTTCAAGGGGTCCTCCTTTAGCCAACAGGCCCTACCTCTTACTGTGTTGTTGGTTTTATGTGAATTTAAGCTAAAATTGTGTTTTTAAAATTACAAATTTTTCTTTTTCAACACTGTTGAGGTTTATATGTGCTTCTCATTACTAATATATGCCAGCAACAGGGCCCAGTAAGGGTGACATAGGCAGAGTTGACTTTCGAATACACGTTTTTGAATTAATGTTAGGGATTGCACGGGTTAACGCAATCACCAACACCTCTTTTTTTAAGTTTCTCCAATTTTTATGATGGTTTCATTTACTTTCAGCGATGGTGAATTTTCAAATACGTTAATGACAGCTGATGACCGTTACTGTTTTCAGACAATTTCTAATGCATTTGTACTAACATTGCCTATACATTTCGTCAGCAGCAGATTAACCGACATTGTTAAAAAGGTTGTTCTCTTGAAATTAATTGAACACAGTTGTTAATTCTTCAATTCAACTATTCTTTTTTACTTTTAGTATGAAATTTTTTTTATCTTCTTTGTTGTTATTTCAACAGTATACGTACAGGTGTAAGCAGTGGGTTCCTATTAACAATTTTGTACATAACTGTTATCAACTTCTTGGTCACTGTGTTCAGTGATTGGCATGAACAGAATTGTAGATCCCCTAATAAATGCGCTTTGCGGTAATACGAGCTAAAAAATAGTGGTGTCTGCCAGTTAGGGTATGTGAAATATGTTTCCTCATTAGTTTCATAACTTATTCGGCTAATTAAACTTGGCCTCTTGGTAAATTTGTCGATATATTGTTTCAGTCGATTATTGAAAACCCCGAGCCGTTGAATTAGAGCATTGGCATCGCAAACTTTATAAACACTGTTTCTCACTACGTATGTTTGATTTTCATCTACTCTCTATGAATTCTGTGCTCTGATTGTTCAGTTTGTTGTTTGTATTTTAAACTAGCAGAGGTACTCGACGTTGCCCAGGATAAATACACCTTTAGGTAAAGAGAACAATCTCAAAAAATTAAATTAAAACTCCCAGTTGGTTAAAAAAAAAAACTCAATCCATTTAACACAGAGCAAAGGAAATTCCATTCTACTAAAAACGCCAGGAAGTCTAGGCGATATACCGAAAATTTATCGAAACTCTTCTTGACTTGCCTCACCACTGCGGAGCATCACCAGATATTTTAGACTCAAGTTTTTCTTGCCCTTAACGTAGAAGCTCTTATACCCTCTTGCTCTTTACAAAACTCCCGTTGTTCAGATGTTTCAAACGCCCGTAGAGCTTTTTCTGTTTTAGTTGTTAAATTTTTCCGACCAATACTCGTTCTTTCTCTTCCTTTCCAATTTTTTGCCAATCTTCTGCACGTTTGATAGGGAGGTCAAGGGTGACACGCCTGACTTCTATGCCTAATCATTAGACACTGCCAAATAAGCTAAGTGATAACCGCGGCGTGGCTCGGGCTTTTTTTTTTTGAAATAAATTTTGAAATATCTTGTAAATAAACACATGAAAACGCTTAGAATTAATACAGTAAAAATTATTATTGAAAATTTGAAAAAAAAATTTTACATGGTCCATACCTTTCCAAGGATACCACTGCTAGTCTAAATAATTTCTTACTCACGTAATCTTACTTTAGATGTACACTTGATGTTGTTGCCATTCCCTTACTTCTCTCGATGGATCAAAACTTGGCCATTCATCTCTTTGTGTAGTCTAGCGATCGCCGATTCTTCTACTGACATGCTTACTAGTTGTTCAATACACCACAGAGCTAAAGGAGTGCTTCCTCTGTCGTCTTTCCACTCTTTCTCAATAGTCTGCTAACTCTCCATTATCTCCAGTTACTGATCATTTTTAAATATGTTTAAGAAATTGTTAAGTACTAAGAACTCTCTTTTCTAAGAAAAGCCTGATCATTGCACAAAGTTTGCCTTTCATTGATGGTTATGAGATATATATTGTTGGTCCGTGCTCAGTGTTTGAGAATTGCGTGCTGATACCATTGTTGATACATATTGTTACACAAACTTTGCCTTGCATTTTTGGTCATGTATTATTTTTTCATTAATATGCCCTGTCATAACCATAATAATTTTTTATTGGTAAATATTATTTTTCCGAAATCTGAGGTAGACAGTGACCTTCCTCATGCTTTGAAGGTTAAGTATGCAAAATTTCATCGAGATCGGAATATCAACTGTAGATTTGCATAAGAAACAAACAAACAAACAAACTAACAATCCCACAAACAAAAAAACCTACAAACAAACATCCTTCTTTATATATATAGATAGATAATTTTATCTCGCACGCTCAATGTTTACTCTTTTAAAGGCATGCAGGGGATAATGTAATATGGGTATCATTCTATACGTGCTTTAAGTTATATTTAAGTTAAATTATCATACCGACTTTTTACTGTTACTTGACTGTGTGCCCTTCACATTCCAGTGGGTAG
Organism: Rhysida immarginata; assembly: GCA_023313115.1. Lineage (NCBI taxonomy): Eukaryota > Metazoa > Arthropoda > Chilopoda > Scolopendromorpha > Scolopendridae > Rhysida > Rhysida immarginata. The sequence goes on from JAHWFO010021039.1 coordinate 196,163, forward strand.
AACATCAGGTTATCATTCACTGGTTGAGTGATGGTCTGACTTAGAAGTCTATTCATTCATTCTTTGAAGTCTATTCAGCTTTATGAAACATAAGTATAACTTAATAAATTGATAACAACACGGTATAAATAGTATCCTAAATAGGGCATAGTAACTTTAACGAAGTTTTTTTTATATATTACATACAATATTTTAGCATTGAAAGTTCCAGTGAACCATAAGGGATCCATTAAACAAGGTTCCTTGAAACCAATTTCGACTATCATTAATTTCACGTTATATTCATTCATGACACATCATTGGAGGTTGTTTGATATACATGCCACATCTTATCATTGAAAATATTTGAGGGTGCGTTAAGGGTACAATTAGAGCACGTGCCGTTGTTTCAATTTCAAATATTTTCTAAATGGTTCATTCCTGGAATCATATTTATTAATTGGCAAAAATAGTAATTTATATCCGCGTCTGTCTCATCATTACGATTTGTTTGATATATAGAAGTGGCTATACATTATCCGGCGTTGCCAGGGATACTTAATCTTGTAGGTAAAGAGAACAATCTCGGAAAATTAAATTATAACTCCTAATTGGTTAAATAATAACTCAATAAATACAACACAGAGCAAAGGGATTATCCATTATACTAAAAATACAAAAAACAGGAAGTCCAGGTGATATACAGGGACCTTATATATACTCTTCTTGACTTGCCTCACTACTGCAGAGCATCACCAGATACTTTAGACTCAAGTAATTCACACCCTTGACGTGGAAGCTCTTATACCCTGTTACTCTATTCAAAACTCCCTTTGTCCATATGTTTAGTTAGAGAGTTTCTCTGGTCAATACTCGTTCTTTCACTTTCCTTTCCAGATGCATACATTTTTGCCAGTCGTCTGGACGTTTGATAGGGAGCTCAAGGGAGACAAGCGTAACTCCTATGCCTAATCAATAGACGCTGCCTTATTATTGTTCTGTCACTGCATCTTCACTTTATGTTCATTATCAATAATTCTTAGAAACGAACGTTCAGTCATCGCATTATCAGCATCTCAGTTTCCAATATATAGATTTTTTTCCAGAATATAGTCAAAATGTATTTTTAGGAAATATTTGAATCTGCTGTGCTACCAAATAAGCTAGGTGATAACCCCTTGGGCTTTTTTTTGGAATAAATTTTCAAATATCTTAAAAATAAACAAATGGAAACGCTTAGAATTAATACAGTAAAAATTCTTAATGAAAATTTAAAAATTTTTTTTTAAAGTCTCACAATGGATGGACCTGTCCAAATATGCCATTGCTAGTCTAAACAATTTCTTACTCACGTAATCTTACTTTAGATGTACACTTGGTGTTGTTGCAATTCCCTTTCTTCTTACGATGTCTTGAATCAAAACTTGGCCATTCATCTCTTTGTGTAGTCTAGCAATCGCTGATTCTTCTACTTAGTTGCTTACCATTTGCTCAATACAGCACTGAGCTAAAGGAGTCCTTCTTTTGTCGTCCTTCCACTCTTTCTCAGTAGTCTGCTAACTCTCCATTAATCCAGTAACTGGTAATTTTTAAAGATTTTCAAGAAATTATTAAGTATTAAGAACTCTCTTTTCTAAGAAAAGCCTGAAGAACAGGAATTATATGCATTGTTACAAATTGAAATTTATCTATGTTGCACGAACTTTGCCTTTCATTGTTGGTCATGAGATTTATATGATTGATCCCAGCCCAGTGTTGGTGCATTGCGTGTTGATACCTATTGATGCACAAACTTTTCCTTGAATTGATGGTCATGAGATATTTCTCATTAATATGCCTTGCCATAACCATGAATATTGGTTTTTTATCAGTAATTATTACATTTTCAATTCTGAGGTAGACAGTGACTTTCCTCATGCTTTCAAGGTCAATTATGTAAAACTTCATCAAGATCGGAATAAAGCAAACCCACAAAAAAACAAACTCATAAACATCCTTTTTTATATATATGGAAGACTAGCAAAGGAACCCGGCATTACCCGGGATAATTACACTTGCAAGTAAACAGAACAAATTCAAAAAATTAAATTATAACTCGCGATTGGTTAAATAAAAACTCATTCAACTGAACACACAGCAAAGGGATTATCCATTCTACAAAAAATACGAAAAACAGGAATTCTGGGTGATATACAGGGACCAGATACTTTAGACTCACGTTTTTCTTGCTCTTGACGTAGAAACTCTTGCGTTATTCAAAACTATCAGATGTTTCAAATGCCCATATAGCATTATCTGTTTTAGTTGTTTCTTTATCCTTTACCAATACTCGTTCTTTCTTTTTCCTTTTCAGACACATAAATATTTGCAGTCGTCTGGACGTTTGATAGGGAGCTCAAGGGAGACACGCGTGATTCCTTTGCCTCATCAATACACGTTGCCTACATTCTGTCATTGCGTCATCATTTTATGCTCATTATTAATAATGCTCGAAAACGAACGTTCAATCATCGCATTATCAATATCTCAGTTTCCGAAATATACACATTCCCACAGAATATAGTCAAAATGTATTTTTATGAAATGTTTGGATCTGATGAGCTACCAAATACGATCGGTGATAATCCCGGACATGGCTTGGATTGTTTTTATGTTTAAATTTTGCAAAATCTTAAAAAAACACATGAAAACGCTTAGAATTAATACAGTAAATATTCATAATGAAAATTCAAAATAAAATTTTATAAATGCTCACAATGGATGGACCACTCCATGTATGCCGCTGCTAGCCTAATTAAATTCTTAGTCACGTAATGTTATTTTAAATGTTCCCTTTGATGTTATTGCAATTCCCACTCACGATGTCTTGAAGCAAAACTTGGCCCTTTATCTCTTTGTGTAGTTTAGTAGTCGCCGATTCTTCTATTGACATGGTTACCATTTGCTCGATACAGCACGGATCTAAAGGACCGTTTCCTCTGTCGTTTTTCCACTCTTTCCCAATAGTCTACTAACTCTGCATTATCCCCAGTTACTTATCATTTCCAAAGATTTCCAAGAAATTGTTAAGTACTAAGAACTCTCATTTTTAGGAATAGCCTGAATAACGGGAATTCTATACATTGTTACAAATTGAACTTTATCTATATTGCACAAACTTAACCTTTCATAGTTGGTCACGAGAGATATATTTTTGATCCCTTCATAGTGTTGGTGAATTGCGCGTTGATACGATTGTTCATAAGTATTGTTGCAGAAACTTTGCCTTGCAATGTTTGTCATGAGGTATTTCTCATTAATATGCCTTGCCATAACCACGAATATGGTTTTTTTATCGATAATTATTTCGACATCTGAGGTAGACACTGACCGTCCTCATGATTTGAAGGTCAAGTATGAAAAATTTCATCATGATCAGAATAAAACTACAAATTTGTATAAGAAACAAACCCACAAACCCACTAGCAAACAAACAAACAAACATCCTTCTTTATATATATACTGGCAGAGTTACACGGCATTGTTCGGGATAATTACACTAGGTAAAAAGAACAATCTCAAAAGCTTAAATTATAACTCCCAATTGGTTAAATACTAACTCAATCAATAAAACACAGATTAAAAGAATTCTAGATGATATACCGGCACTATATGTAAACTCTTCTTTAATTAGTTCAACACTGTGGAGCATCACCAGATACTTGACTCAAGTTTTTCTTGCCCTTGACGTATAAGCTAATATACCGTCTTGCTCTATTCGAAACTTCCGTTGTTCAGATGTTTCCTATGCCCGTATAGCTTTTTCTGTTTTAGTTGCAGAATTTATCTGACCAATACTCGTTCTTTCTCTTTCCTTTCCAGATGCACACATTTTTCCAAACGTCTGGACGTTTTGATAGGGAGTTCAAGGGAGACACGCGTGACTCCTTTGCCTCATCAGTAGACGCTGCGTTATTAATGTTCTGTCAATGCATCATCATTTTCTGCAGATTATTAATAATTTTTGGGAGCAAACGTTCAATCATCGCATCATCAGCATCTCAGTTACCAAAATATACACATTCCCACAGAATATACTCAAAATGTATTTTTAGGAAATGTTTGGATCTGATGTGCTACCAAATAAGCTCGGACTATTTTTTTTGATTAAATTTTGCAATATCTTAAAAATAAATATGAAAACGCTTCGAATTAATAAAGTAAAAATTCTTAATGAAAATTAGAAAAAAAAGTTTTTAAAGCATACTATGGATTGACCTATCCATAGATGCCACTGCTAGTCTAAGTAATTTCTTACTCACGTAATCTTATTTTAGATGTACACTTCATGTGGATGCAATTCCACTCTTCTCTCGATGTCTTGAAGCAAACTTGGCCATTCCTCACTTTGTGTAGTCTAGCAGTCGCCAATTCTTCTATTGACCTGCTTACCATTTGCTCAATAGAGCAAGGAGCTAAAAGGGTGCTTCCTCTGTTGTCTTTCCACTCTTTCTCAATAGTCTGCTAACTCTCCATTATCTCCAGTTACTGATCATTTTTAAAGATTTTCAAGAAATTGTTAGGTCTTAAGAACTCTCTTTCCTAAGAAAAGTCTGAATAACTGGAATTCTATGCATTTTTACAAGTTCAACCTTATTGAACAAACTTAGCCTTTCATTGTTGGTCATGTGATATATATTGTTGATTCCTGCATAGTATTGGTGCATTGCGTGTTGACACCATTGTTGATACTTATTGTTGCACAAACTTTTCCTTGCATTGTAGGTCATGAGATATATATTGTTTACCCCTGCAGAGTATTGGTGCATTGCGTGTTGATACCATTGTAAATACCTATTTTTGCACAAACTTTGCCTGACATTGTTAGTCATGAGATATTTCTCATTAATATGCCTTGCCATAACTATGAATAACGATTTTTTATCACTAATTATTATTCTTTCGAAATCTGAGGTAGACAGTGACCTTCCTTATGGTTTGAAGATCAAGTATGCAAAATTTCATCAAGTTCGAAATAAAACTGTATATTTGTATCAGAAACAAACAAACAGACATCCTTCTTTATATATATAGAAGACTAGAAGAGGTACCCGCCGTTGCCCGGGATAACTACATAAAATATAAATAATTTCTTACTCACGTAATCTTACTTTAGATGTGTACTTGATGTTGCTCGGGTTAATTACACTTGTAGGTAAAGAGATCTCAGAAAATAAATTATAACTCCCAATTGGTTAAATAATAACTCAATCAATGCAACACAGAGCAATGGGAATCCATTCTACGAAAAATACGTAAAAAAGGATTCTAGGTGATATACTGGAACCAAATATTTTAGACTCAAGTTTTTTTTGCTCTTAAGGTAAAAGCTCTTGCTCTATTCGAAACTCCCGTTGCTCAGATATTTCAAATACCCTTATACCTTTTTCTATTTTAGTTGACGAGTTTCTCTGACTAATACTCGTTCTTTCTCTTTCCTTTCAGGCACATAACTTTTTGCCAGTCGTCTGGACGTTTGATAGGGAACTCAAGGGAGACATGCGTGACTGTCATTGCAACTTCATTTTATGCTCATTATTAATAATTCTTGGAAACGAACGTTCAGTCATCGCATTATAAACATCTCAGTTTCCAAAATATACACATTCCCACAGAATATAGTCAAAATGTATTTTGATGAAATCTTTGGATCTGATGTGCTACCAAATAAGCTAGGTGATAACTACGCGCGGCGTGGTTCGGACTATTTTTATGATTAAATTTTGCCATATCTTAAAAATAACACAGAAAAACGAAAAAAAAATAACTCTAGTTACTGATCATTTTTAAAGACTTTCAAGAAACTGTTGCATTTTTTGAAATCGAACCTTATCTATATTGCACAAACTTTGCTCTTCATTGATGGTCATGTCATATATATATAATTCATCCTTGCATAGCGTTGGTGCATTGCGTGTTGAAACCATTGTTGATAAGTATTGTTGCACAAACCTTGTTGCCTTGCATTGTTGATCATGAGATATTTCTCATAAATATGCCCTGCCTTAACCATGAATATCGATTTTATTATCAATAATTATTATTTTTCGAAATCTGAAGTAGACTGTGACCTTCCTCATGCTTTCAAGGTCAAGTATGCAAAATTTCATCAAGATCAGAATAAAACTGTAGATTTGCATAAGAAACATAAAAACAAACAAAAAAACAAACAAATCCACAAACAAACATCCTTCTTTATATATATAGATAGAAGATAAGATAAGAAAAGATAAGATAACGTAAGATAAGATAAGAAGATTGACTACTACGGGATAATTACACATTTAGGTAAACAGAACAATCTCAAAAAATTAAATTATAACTCCCAATTGTTTAAATAATGACTGAATCGATACAACACCGAGCAAAGGAACTACCCATTCTTCGAAAAATACGAAAAACAGGAATTCTAGATGATATACCGGGACTTTATCTAAACTCTTCTTGACTTGCCACCCCATTGCGGAGCATCACCAGATACTTTAGACTCAAGTATTTCTTGCCCTTGACTTAGAAGCTCTAATACCCTCTTGCTCTATTCGAAACTCCCGTTGTTCAAATGTTTCAAATGTCCGTATAGCTTTTTCTGTTTTAGTTGCAGAGTTGCTCTGACCAATACTCGTTCTTTCTCCTTCCTTTACAGACACATAAATTTTTGCCAGTCTTCTGGACGCTTCATTTCCCTATCTCAAGGTAGATACGCGTAACTCCTTTGCCTCATCAAAAGACGCTGCCTTATTGATGTTCTGTTACCTCATCATTTTATGCTCATTATTAATAATTCTTGGAAACGAAGGTTCAGTCATCGCATTATCAGCATCTCAGTTCCAAAATATATACATTCCCACAGAATATAGTCAAAATGTATTTTTATGAAATGTTTGAATTTGCTGTGCCACCAAATAAGGTAGGAGATAACCCCGGCGTGGCTCGGACTTTTTTTTTGGATTACATATTGAAATATCTTAAAAATAAACACATGAAAACGCTTAGATTTAATACAGTAAAAATTCTTAATTAAACTTCGAAAAAAATTTTTTAAAGGCTCACAATGGATAGACCTCTCAAAATCGTTGTAATCGAAACAATAGCACGTGCTCTAAAGGTACCCTTAGGCATATAGTATATCAAACAAATTGGAACGTGGTTTGGAACAAGTCGAAATTGGTTCAAAGGAACGTGGTTGAACGGTATCAGTATGGTCCATTAGAAACTTACAATTTTAACATAGGGCAGTTTAAAAATATAGTTCCGCGAGTGGTTTAGTTTAACCTTTCGGTACTTGGTTATGTCATTCCTTAATGGTTGATTTTTTTATGTAAGATTTTCTTTTTAAAATATAATATTAATTTATATTTTAAAAAGAAAATACTACATAATAAAATATTAGCGCCACCACACTTTTAACATTTATTTAAATTAGATTTTTTTACTTTTTACTGCAGTTTTTAGGGTGAAAGTGTGTGGTTTAAAATTTTTATTTTATATATTTTCCTATTGTTATATCTGACAATTTTTTCCTAAAATATAAACAGCTGATGTGAATAAAATTCAGTCTAGAAAACTGTTCGGTGATTTCATTTGTTTTACAGATATTCAAAGAAATTGGTTTACACTTAAATATTTGAGTGTTACTCTACGTAAAAAACGCGATTAATGTAAAGGGGTGCGTAAAGAAAGAAGGAAGACGCTTGTGAGGCTTACGAATCCGATGTCATTCATCAACGCCAAATGAGGGAGTGGAGCAAGCAGAATAAAGGCGGGGGAGGGGGCGATTATAGACCGAAGTGGGTTGTTGGGGTGGGATGAAGTTTCCCCCCAACTCGGAGGTCACGAGATGTTTACCTTCGCACTGATGACGGATGAGGTCTTTGAATCCCTTTGGAACTGTCTTCCAATACCCTTCCTCTCTTGACAAACAATCAGAGTAAGAGAGAAGGAAGGTTGTGGGGTAAGGGGATAGGAGATCATGGCGGAGGAGGGACGACAAGACCGCTACGCACAGCGCTTGCGTTCTTCTTGTTTAATAGGAAAAAAAACAACTTCATTTCCAATGGAAGAAAGGTAGAGGGGAATATTAGAAAAACAACCCACTCAGTTCACATATCGTCCATTCGTTCATTCAAAGATACGTTCTTCTAAAAAATAAAACAAAATAAAATTGGGAAAGCTAAGACAAGGAAATATTCTACGCAGTAATGTGTTGTTAATCTTTAATTGAAAAGAAACCTGTAATTCCGTATACTACAAGAATTACGATATGAAGATTAGATACAGGGTGACAATTATATGAAAAAGAAAACTTGACAATTTTTGAACAATTGGGTAGATTCAGTTAAATTTGGCGGTTGAATCCAGTGCATGTTGGTATATTTTTAGCATGCGCACTCGTATTGTTGTTGTTCTTCATTTTTCGTTGAAAATGTCGAAATACAGAGGTTTCTGAGCGTATATCCATACCAAAGCCTACTATTCGAGCAATAACAGACCGATTGTGGCTCAAAGGAAATTTGCGACAGAGTACAAGCTGAAGACAACCGGTCCAAGTGTTATAGCAATCAAAAATCTGATTAATATGAGAGAACTGGTAGTGTTTGTGATGACAATATAGGCAATGTTCGCCGTGGAGCGAGTGTGAAAACGCCAGAAATTTTCATGAAAATTGGTGGCAAGCATATCGAACATGTCATAAACTAAACCCGAATATCTGTAGTTACTTTTAACATTTGAATAAAATTTTTGAACTCAGTGATTTTTGAAAATCATTCAATAATTGTCACCCTCTATGAATATTCAGGAATAGCGAGGTGACTTCTAGGAAAGCGTAGATGGTCGAAAATCACGACGTTTTAGTTGTCTGAGGAATCTTCTCATTTCAAATGCGGCCTCCTATTCTTTTAGTTTCAAAAGGGTCCGGTAATAGTGTTGTCTGTAACAGTGATTCTGTTGAACTGCCTGTTATTTTATGTAATCCTTTCTAATCCAAATTCTTGTAAGCATAATCGAGACACCAAATGTAAGCCAAATCGCCAAATGTAAGCACGGGTATCGAGTCTCTCGATATGTGGAGTAAATACAAAGTCTATGCTTAAGGTGCGGCTCCTTACTCGGGTCTCTGCTCACAATCGAATGTGGGACCATAAACATGGCACGTGCAAGCTTTTCGCAGTATCTAAAATCACAAAAAGAGTGTATTTTGTATGACGAAAAATTAAAATTATTATATCATCCGTAATGATTATTGAATTACCCGTAACGCATTGCGGATCGGAACATTATTCTTAATGATAGAAAATAATCTGTAGAAATAAATTAAGCACTTAAAAAGACATAGAAATTCAATAAGCGTATAAATCATAATAAGATGAAGACTTCTTAAAGTATCGAATGATCGAAATGAACATTTTATTCATTCTTCAATGTTTCAAAATAATAAATAATGAATTAAATTGGGAGTGACAATAATGTATTGATACAGTTCTTATTTAACCGAGTTGGAGTTATAATTATTGAGATTGTTCTGTTTACTTAGAAGTGTAATTATCCCGGGCAATGCCGGGTCCTCTGCTTGTAAAATATATTTATTGTAGAGGAAAAGAATATTCCAGTACACACGGATTCATTAGTCTTCATTCAAAACACTGAAAGCAAAATGTTAGGCCATTACACGAGTTTGCCAGATAAGACAGTGAAGTATAGTGGCGCTATCTGTTACCACACTTTCAATATATTTATAACTAGCAGAAGATCCAGCGTCGCACGGGATAATTATTCTTGTTGGTAAACAGAACAATCTCCAGAAGATAAATTATAACTCCAATTTAGTTAAATAATAACTCAATCAATGCAAGGCAGAGCAAAGGGGCTATCCATTCTAAGAAAAATCCGAAAAAACAGGAATTCTAGGGGATATACCCTGGTTATTTACCCTCTATTTACCTATTGTTGACTTCCCTCAAATTAAAATGATATCCATCTTCACCACCGGGAAACATCACAGGATACTTTAGATCCAAGTTTTTGTTGCCCTTGACGTACAAGCTCTTATATCCTCTTGCTCTATTCGAAACTCCCGTTCTTCAGATGTTTACAATACCCGTATAGATTTTTCTGTTTTAGCTGCAGAGTTTCCCTGATCAATACTCGTTCTTTCTCTTTCCTTTTCAGGCACATAAATTTTTGCCAGTTGTCTGGACGTTTGATAGGCAACTCAAGGGAGACACTTGGGACTCCTTTGATTCCTCAATACACGCTGCCTTATTTATGTCCTCTCACTGCATCGTCATTTTGGTCTTATTATTAATAATTCTTTGTTGGGGGCTAGCAACAATCCAACATTCAATAACTCCATCCTGGATGTAAACAACAGTGTTTTTCCTTTTGTTGAAAACGATGAAAGTTGGATTGTTGCTAGCACCCAGTTGATCAGGTGAATTTTTCGCTTCCAGGCCTTGTTATCTCATGGACTTCGATCCTTGCATAGTGTCGGTGCATTGTCTTTTGATACCAATGTTGATATCTATTGTCACACAAACTTTTCCTTGCATTATTGGTCATGATATATATGTTGTTGGTCCGTGCAGAGTATTTGTGAATTCCGTGTTGATACCATTGTTGATAACTATTGTTGCCCAAACTTTGCCTTGCATTGTTAGTCATGAGATATTTCTCATTAATATGCCTTGTCATAACCATGAATATCGATTTTTTATTAATAATTATTATTTTTTCGAAATCTGAGGTAGACAGTGACCTTCCTCATGCGTTGAAGGTCAAATATGCAAAATTTCATCAAGATCGGAATAAAACTGTAGATTTATTTAAAAAAGCAAACAAACAAACAAACATCCTTTTTTATATATATAGACTAGGCGTTGCCCGGGACAAGTACACTTGTAGGTAAACAGAACAACCTCAAAAAGTTAAATTATATCTCTAAATTGGTTAAATAATGACTCAATCAATACAACACAGAGCAAAGGGATTATCCATTCTACTAAAAATACGAAAAACAGGAAGCCTAGGTGATATACCAGGAAATTATTTACCCCTTGACTTGCCTGAGATTAAAATGAGGAGAAACATCAAGTTTACTTTAGACACAAGTTTTTCTTGCCCTTGACGTAGAAACTCTAATACTCTCTTGCTCTATTCGAAACATCCGTTGTTCAGATGTTTCCAATATCCGTATAGATTTTTCTGTTTTAGCGGCAGAGTTTCTCTGACCATTACACGTTCTTTCTCTTTCCATTCCAGCCATATAAATTTTTGCCAGTCGTCTCGACGTTTGATAAGGAACACAAAACAGACACGTATGACTCCCTTGCCTCCCCAATAGTCGCTGCCTTATTTATGTCCTGTCGCTGCATCATCATTTAAGCTCATTATTAAAAATTCTTGGAAACGAACGTTCAGTCATTGCACAATCAGCATCTCAGTTTCCAATATATTCACATTCACGCAGAATATAATCTAAATGTATTTTTATGAAATGTTTGGATCTGCTGTGCTACCAAATAAGCTAGTGATAACCCAGGCGTGGATCTGACTTTAATGTTTTTTTTATTAAATTTTGAAATATCTTAAATATAAACAGATGAAAACGCTTAGAATTAATACATTAAAAATTCTTAATGAAAATTCGAAAAAAACTCTTAAAGACTCACAATGGATGGATCTCTCCAAGTGAGCCACTGCTAGTCTACATAATTTCTTACTCACGTAATCTTACTTTAGATTTACACTTGATGTGTTTGCAAATCCCACTCTTCTCTCGAAGTCCTGAAGCAAAACTTGGCCGTTCATCACTTTGTGTAGTCTAGCAGTTGCTGATTCTTTTATTAATATACTCACCATTTGCTCAATACAGCAGGGAGTTAAAGGAGTGCTTCATCTGTCGTCTTTCCAATCTTTCTCAATAGACTGCTAACTCTCCATTATCTCCAGTTACTGATAATTTTTTAAGATTTTCAAGATATGCATAGAATTTCTAAGAAAAGCCTGAATAACAGAAATTCTATGCTTTATTACAAACTGAAACTTATCTATATTGCACGAAAATTGTCTTGCATTGTTGATCATGAGATATATATTGTTGGTCCCTGCATAATGTTGATGCTTTGTGTGTTGATACCATTGTTCATACTTGTTGGTGCACAAATTTCTTCTTGCATTGTTTGTCATGAGATATATATTGTTAGTCCATACAGAATGTATGTGAATTGCGTGTTGATGCTATTGTTGATAAATATAATTGCACAAATTTTGCTTTCCATTGTTGCTCATGAGATATATCTCATTAATATGAATTGCCATAAATATGAATATCGATTTTTTATCAATAATTATGATTTGAAGTTCAAGTATGCAAAATTTCATTAAGATCGGAATAAAACTGTAGATTTCTATATAATACAAACAAACTCACAAACAAACATCTTTCTTTATATATATTTAACTAGCAGAGGACCCGGCATTGCCTGGGATAATTACGCTAGTAGGTAAACAGAACAATCTCAAAAAGCTAAATTAAACCTCCAAATTGGTTAAATAATAACTCAATCACTACAATATAGAGCGAAGAGACTATCCATTCTAAGAAAAATCCGAAAGACAGGAATTTACCTCTTCAGTGAAAACAGACATTCTAGGTGATATTCCAAGACTTGATTTACCGAAAAAAAAATTTTTAAAGGCTCACAATGGATGGACCCCTCCAAGGATGCATTCTAGTCTAAATAATTTTTTACTCACGTAATCTTACTTTAGATGTACACTTGATATTGTTGTAATTTCCTTTCTTTTTTCGATGTCTTGAAGCATAAATTGGCCATTCATCACTTTGTGTAGTCTAGCGGTCGCCGATTCTTCTATTTACTTGCTTACCATTTGCTCAATACAGCACGGAGCTAAAGGAGTGCTTCCTCTATCGTCTTTCACTCTTTCTCAATAGTCTGCTAACACATTATCTCCAGTTACTGATCATTTTTAAAATTTTCAAGAAATTGTTAAGTACTATGAATTCCCTTTTCTAAGAAAAGCCTGAATAACAGGAATTCTATGCATTGAATTCTATATTGCACAAACTTTGCCTTGCACTCTTGGTCATGAGACATACATTGTTGATCCTTGTATAGTGTTGGTGCATTGCCTGTTGACAGCATTGTTGATACCTATTGTTGCACAAACTTTTATTTGCATTGTTGATCATGAGATATATATTGTTGGTCCGTGCAGAGTGTTTGTGAATTGCGTGTTGATACCATTGTTGATACTTATTGTTGCAAAAACTTTGTCTTGCATTGTTGGTCATGAGATATTTCTCATTAATATACCTTGCCATAACCATGAATATCTATTTTTTTATCAATAATTATTATTTTTTCGAATTCTGAGGTAGACTATGATCTTCCTCATGCTTTGAAAGTCATGTATGCGAAATTTTATCAAGATCGGAATAAAACTAAATTTGTATATAAAACATACAAACAAACAAACAAACATCCTTCTTTATATACAGAGTGTTTCATAATTGGTGTCCCGTCTTTAGGTCCAAATAACTCAAGGGGAACAAATTGGGGGAAAATGAATATTGATTATTTGGTTTTAATGCCCCCTAATTCAGAATAAAACCATTTCGCGTCCCTGGGAGTGAAGGGGTAAATTTTGAAAATTTTAATTTTGTAGGGGTAGGGGTTAGACCCATGTGTTATTTAGAAAGTTGTAGAGCATCATGTAAAATGTGGGTTTAGCAAAAAACCCGGTGAAAAAATCTCATCTCCTGCCCTTTATCGAGTGGGTAAAGTGAAAGGTATAGCTAGCTAATGTAGACAAAAACAGAAAAACTCATTAAAAACTTTTTAGAACACTATTACTTATTAGAAAACAGTACATTTGAAAATGAATGACAATGAATGAGTCGTTACCCTGAAAAGCTAATGGTCTTGACCGCCGTCGTATGCAAATTTGCTCACACGAGCAGTCGAAGAATGAGTGGCATCTCAGGGAATATCCTTTGTCTTCAGTTGTCAATGCTCCTTATACAGTAGACAGAACGATCTTCAGTCTTCCATTTTTTCAATTTTTTTTTGTTCTGCTGTGTGTGGAAGATAGGTTGCTCGCATTGCTGTTTTTATTCACAACGTTTACCAGTTTCATTAATTACTGATGTGACCTGTACTTACTCTCTACTGTATGGTATGGCCAAAGCGTACACTTCTGAGCACTACACCGAGTTACTAATGATTTAAGGCGAATGTGATCGAAATACTACTGCAACTGCCCGCGAGTTTAACCGCCAGTTTCCTCAGGCGCTTAAAGTTAATAAAAACACCGTTCTGCGCCTAATAAAACGTGCAAGTACCCCAGGAAGGTTAGTAAGAAGTGCAAAATACCAATCTCCACCTCGCTACGTAACTGCTGATGTCGGGATAGACGTATTAGCCTATGTAGCCGCTAATCCGAATGGAAGCTTGGACTGCAACCTACCAATGGTGACAATTTATCGAATTCTTCGCAAGCACCATTTCCATCCGTACAGATACTTCCTTCTGCAAAGTCAGCACCCAGGTGATGCAGAAAAGCGGGTCGACTTCGCAGATGCCATGCTTCTGAAGATAGATGAGGATCCCGATTTCTTAAAACATGTATTGTGGACCGACGAAGCAATGTTCACTCGTGACGGAGTTGTCAACCGTCAGAATGTCCACCACTGGTCAGATGTAAATCCACATTTAGTGCGACCGCATCACCACTAAGTACGTTGGTCGGTAAATGTATGGTGCGGAATACCAGGCAACCGAATTATTGGACCTGTATTTATTGATGGTACCTTGAACACAGACCGCTACTGTAACCTGTTACGGGAACACGTGTTTGAAGAGCTTGACAACTTACCACTAGCTGCGGTACCTAACATGTGGTTCCAACAGGATGGTGCCCCTGCTTATAAATCTGCCCGTGCCAGGGATTTAATTCAAGCCACGTTTCCTGACCAGTGTATTGGGACCAATAGTTCAATAGTATGGCCACCAAGGTCACCAGATTTGACACCCCTAGATTTTTTCCTGTGGGGCTACTTGAAGGCTCAGGTTTACGCCACTCCACCTCCAGATCTGGTGGATATGCAAAACCGAATCATTCGCGCAGTCCGCTCTATTACCCCTGCAATGTTGCGTGTATGTTGAGATAAGCACATGCAGCGTCTGCAGACATGCATTGTGGTTGATGGCGGCCACATTGAACATTTTCTTTGAATTTTTTTTATTTGATTTCCCATCAAGGTAGATGGGCCAAACTTTCGTTTTTCATTTTACAATTTTCCAATGACGTTTACAAAGACTGTAAACTGAGGAATGCTTCTGCGTATGAACACCTCTATGTCCATTTTTCATTTCACATTTTACATTTTTTAATTTCCCATTTCCCATATACAGTTTTCAAATTTCATAATGTTTTTCCTGGGGAGGGAAAGCCCAGTAGAGTTTATTAGCTTTTCAGGATAACGACTCATTCATTCTCATTAATTTTCCAAATGTAGGCCCTACTGTTTTCTAATAAGTATGGTTTTTGTCCACATCGGCTAGCCATACCTTTCACTTTACCCACTCGATAAAGAGGGCAGGGCATGAGATTTTTTCACCGGGTTTTTTGCTAAACCCACATTTTACATGTTGCTCTATAACTTTCTAAATAACACATGAGATCTAGCTCCTATCCCTACTAAATTAAAATTTTCAAAATTTACCCCTTAACCTCCAGGGACGCGAAATGTTTTTAGCCGGAATTAGTGGACATCAAAACGAAATAACCAATATTCATTTTCCCTCCACCTGTTCCCCTTGAGCCGTTATTTGGACCTAAAGACGGGACACCATTTATGAAACACCCTGTATATAGAAAGACTAGCAGAGGACCCGGCGTTGCCCGGGATAATTACGCTTGCAGGTAAACAGAAAAACCTCAAAAAGCTAAATTAAAACTCCAAATTAGTTAAATAATAACTCAATCACTTCAATATAGCGCGAAGGGACTATCCATTCTAATAAAAATACGAAAGTCAGGAATTTACCTCTTCACTGTGAAAAAATCCATCCTAGATGATATACCGGGACTTGATTTACCGAAAAAAAAATTTTTAAAGGCTCACAATGGATAGACCTCTCCAAGGATTCCTTGTAGTCTAAATAATTTTTTACTCACGTAATCTTACTTTATATGTACACCTGATGTTGTTACAATTTCCTTTCTTCTTTCGATGTCTTGAAGCAAAAATTGGCTATTCATCACTTTATGTAGTCTAGCGGTCGCCGATTCTTTACTTCTATTTACTTGCTTACCATTCTATTATTCTTACGCCGATTCTATTTACTTGCTTACCATTTGCTCAATACAGCACGGAGCTAAAGGAGTGCTTCCTCTGTCGTCTTTCCACTCTTTCTCAATAGTCTGCTATTTCTCCATTATCTCCAGTTCCTGATCATTTTTAAAGCCTGAATAACAGGAATTCTATGCATTTTTACAAATTGAAACTTATTCATATTGCATCATCATTTTATATTCATTGTTATAATTCTTGGAAAGATTGCTTTAACATTGCATCATCATTTTGTCCTCATTGTTATTGGTGAATTGCGCGTTGATACCATTGGTGATGCGAACACGATGGGCCTATTGTTGCACAAACTTTTCCTTGCATTGTTGGTCATGAGATATTTTTCATTAATATGCCTTGCCATAACCATGAATATCGATTTTTTATCGATATTTATTATTTTTCCGAAATCTGAGGTAGACAGTGACCTTCCTCATGCTTTGAAGGTCAAGTATGCAAAATTTCATCAAGATCGGAATAAAACTATAGATTTGTATAAAAAACAAACCCAGAAACAAACCCACCCACAAACAAACATCCTTCTTTATATATAGAGATAGACTAGCAGAGGTACCTGACGTTGCCCTTGATAATTACACATGTAGGTAAACACAACAATCTAAAAAAATTAAATTATAACTATCATTTAGTTAAATAATAACTCATTCAATAAAACACAAAGCAAAAGCTATCCATTCTAGGAAAAATACGAAAAACAGGATTTCTAGGTTATATACAAGGACTTTATCTCACTCTTATATAAACTCTTCTTGACTTGCCTCACTACTGTGAAGCATCACCAGATATTTAGTCTCAAGTTTTTCTTAAACTTGACGTAGCAGGTCTTATCACCTCTTGCGTTCTTCGAAACTCCCGTTGTTCAGATGTTTCAAATGCCCGTATAGATTTTTCTGTTTTAGTTGCAGACTTTCTAAGACAATACTCGTTTTTTCTCTTTCCTTTCCAGACATAAATTTTTGCCAGTCGTCTGGATATTTGATAGGGAGCTCTCGGGAGACAGGCGTGACTCTTTTGCCTCATCTATAGATGTTTCCTTATTAATGTTTTGTCACTGCATCATCATTTTCTGCACCTTAATAATACTTCTTGGAAGCGAACATTCAATCATCGCATTATCAGCATCTCAGTTTCCAAAATATACACTTTACCACAGAATATAGCCAAAATGTATTTTTATGAAGTGTTTGGATCTGATGTGCTGTCAAATAAGCCAGGTGATAACCCCAGCGTGGCTCGGACCTTTTTTTTTTGGATAAAATTTTGCAATATCTTAAAATAAACACATGAAAACGCTTAGAATTACTACATTAAAAATTCTTAATGAAATTCGAAAAAAATTTTTAAGGGCTCACGATGGATGGACCTCTCCACGGAAACCACTGCTACTATAATTAATTTCTTACTCACGTGATCTTACTTAAGATGTATACTTGATGCTGCTCGGGTTAATTACACTTGTAGGTAAAGAGATCTCAAAAAATTAAATTATAACTCCCAATTGGGTAAATAATAACTCAATCAATACAACACAGAGCAAAGGGACTATCCATTCTACGAAAAACAGGAAGTTCAGGTGATATACCGGAGCATCTAAACTCTTCTTGACTTGCCTCACTACTGCGGAGCATCACCGGATACTTTAGACTCTTGACGTAGAAGCTCTTATACCCTAATGCTGTATTCGAAACTGCCGTTGTTCAGATGTTTCAAACGCCCGTATAGCTTTTTCTGTTTTAGTTGTAGAGTTTCTCTGACCAATACTCGTTCTTTCTCTTTCCTTTCTAGACACATAACTTTTTGCCAGTCGTCTGGGCGTTTGATAGAGAGTTAAAATAAAATAAACAAATGAAAACGCTTAAAATTATTACAGTAAAAATTCTTAATAAAAATTTGAAAAAAAAAATTTTAAAGGCTCACAATGGATGGGCCTCTCCATAGTTGCCACTGCTACTCTAAATAATTTCTTACTCACGTAATCTTACTTCAGATGTACACTTGATGTTGTTGCAATTTCCACTCATATCTCGATGTGTTGAAGCAAAACCTGGCCATTCATCACGTTGTGTAGTCTAGCGGTCGCCAATTCTTCTATTTACTTGCCTCCCATTTGCTCAATACAGCACGGAGCTAAAGGAAGTGCTTCCTCTGTCGTATATCCACTCTTTCTCAATAGTCTGCTAACTCTCCATTATCTCCAGTAACTGATCATTTTTAAGGATTTTCAAGAAATTGTTAAGTACTAGGAACTCTCTTTTCTAAGAAAAGCCTGAATAACAGGAATTCTATCCATTGTTAGAAATTGAAACTTATCCATATTGCATCATCTTTTTATGTTCATTGTTATATTTCCATATCAGATATCGACACTTTAGGATTAATTTACACTGAGTGGCCAGATTATTATGACCACCCAATCAGTAATTCGTTGGGCCACCTTCTGCTTTCAATACTGCGGTGATTCGCGTTTACTCCACGAGATGTTGAAAGGTGATATGAGGAATCTGACACCATGAATAATCCACTTCAAACCGCTTTTGTCTCTATCAGTGAGTTTCGACTTTCGGGCAATGTTGTGCTTGGCAGATGATGTCTTTCCATGCTTCTTATAGGCTGTCATAACAGTCTTTGCCTGATGAATAATACTGCCCTGTTGTGTGAAATTTGTTGTTTTGGAACCTGTATGACGGCTCTTTCAACTTTCTCCCACAAATGCTCAATTGAGATTTGGTCATTATGGGGGCCACCTAAGCCAGGTTCGTCGTCGTTCGTGGCAATCGCAACAATCTCGCCTTACTATCATTTTCAATTGTCGAATCAACATAGGGGTTAAAGCATACATTCAGTAGCAAAAACATTTTTTTGCAGCAAACAACGAACAGGAATTGTTTGTTCTTGAAACTATTCTTACAAAATACGAGTAGCGTGGCATGCCGCATTGTCACGTTGGAAGAAGCCATCTCCATTGCGATACACCATCAACATGATTGCATGAACTTGATCAGCAAAGATATTTAGGTATGTTCTGATATTCAGACGTTTTTCTACACAAATTAAAGGACCCATATTATGCCAGGAAAATATGCCCCAAACCATGACTGCCCCCACAAGCTTCAACGGCTGTACACATGCATGTGGGGTCCATGCTTTCATGCAGTTTCCGTCAAATTCTCATTCAGTTATCTGCATGATGCAACTGAAAACGTGGTTCATCAGACCACATGACTTTATTCTGATGCTCAACTCACCAATCCTTGTGTTCCTGTGCGAATTGAAGACGTTTTATCTTGTCAATTGCAGATAGCAAGGTGTTCGAACAGGCCTTTGGCTCCCATAGCCAATAACGGCAAACAGTGAGTTCAGAGATAATTTGAGAGGATCCCTGTTTAAGATCCGCAATAATTTGATGGGCTGTTACCCTTCTGTTGTCTTGTACCAGTCTTGCCAATCTCCTTTCAGCCCGAACATTGACTAGTCGTTGACGGCCACAACTGGCACGTTTAGACCTTGTTTTCCGGCAGACAGTCCAGTCTGTAACAATTTAACAGCAGCTGCTCTTGAACATTTAACGAATGCAGCCGTTTTGCTGATATTAGCTCCATGGCTCCGAGCGCCAAAAATCATGAAAAGCTGCTAAATCGCGTCGTTTACCTATAATCTTCTGAAACAAATCACTTCCAGTGTCGTGGTAAACAACCTGCTTGCCCATTTACACTAGTCCGGCTCTTTAGCAACTTCAGCGCGAATCATAGCTAATTTGCCTACAAACATCACGTGGTCTTAATAATCTGACCACTCAGAGTAAACACTTCTTAGTATAGATCTCACTACACAATTGTACAAAGCTTTAACAATACAAATATCATTGATATCAGCGTCGATCAGTAGTCTATAGTTAGACCAGTCTGTCAGTATAGGTTCACATTCGTTAAAGAGTTACATTTCAAAAAATTGAAAAAACGCCTGCTCTCCTATAACTTATAATACCATATTTTTGAATAGTTTTAAATTTGTTCTACACAGCATGAAATCTTTCACACAGGGCTGATGAAAGTGATGAAGCTAAGATATCACACTTCTGTTACCTGGGTGCTTCAAGTCCTTCTCAAAACACACACGCACTGACTCTGTCTCCATAGGACTGCTGCCCCCAAAAGTTTACTTGTGCACTGAAAAATTTTGAATTTTTGAAATTCTGACTTCGGATTCTTAAAGACCATTAAAAAGTAGAATAGGAATGTCTGTAAGACCAACTCTTTATCTCTTTGTCTTCACCGATAAAATTGGGTTCAAAACTTTAAAAGTTCCACACTTTCAGGGCCTCTATCTCCTAAACGGTTGGATCAATTGAAAAAGACCAATAACAAAACATGTCTCGAATATTGTGTACAATCTGAATATACCATTTAAAATGGGGGTTCCTCTTTAAGATTTCAAAGTTACCCCCTCCTTCCAGCCCGCCTCACAAGGGCGGGGGGTAATTTTTTAACTAATGAATTTCCCCCGCGAAATAATTCACTGTTGATTTTGGACATTTTTTCGTACACTGCTTAGTTTCCGAGATATTCAGTTGTCTCAAGATAAATACCTCACCCTGTATATCGCTCCGTACAAAAATCGCATTTGATGAAGATACTGCTAATGTTGACGGTTATGGCTCATTATAGACCTCCATGGGTTGTATTTTATCACTCGGTGTTGAAACGTTTATATCATCATATATGTTATTTGCGTCGAACTGAGCAGTGGAAGTTATTGGCGCATTCGTATCGGGCTATAGTTTACTTTGACGGCGCCACGACTCAACTTTCAGTAGTTCCTGCTGTACCCGTTGACGTTCAACATCGGACATCTGGGTCTCCATGGATTCCCCATCTCTAAATCTGTTTACCTGTGACGTTTTCTATAATTTTTCTGGGTTTATTATGCATAAACTTGTAAATTCTGTAATTTTTGCAAAATTTCCACAATTTAAAGGCCGATATCTTAGATTCGATTAAATACTGAGGTTTAATTTTTAAGCTATTTTATAAAGCGCAAAAAAGATAAAACAAATGACACCTAAAATGTCGTGCTATCACAAAGGAAGCCGGAGCTAGACTAAATTAATTTCTGCCAGAGAGCAGATTTTCTGACTCAACTTTGCATCAGCCGATGACGTCAGCATGAAGTCGGTCAAAGTCTAAAGCATACTTTGTTTTTTATACTATCGAATGCAATATCATTCATTTTTCTATCATTAATAGGTTGGTTTGGTTTGTTTGATATTAACGTCCTTTTCAACTGCTGTGGTCATTTCAGGACGGCGTTTTAGGGGCCGCAAATTTTGCCTCGCAAGGGTTCTTTAACGTGCAGCCGGCAAACGACTACACGGGACCAACGGCTTTACTTCCCTTCCGAAGGAAGTGCGTGATCTCAGGATTTCCCCCTGAAAAATCCTCGTCGTCCTCGGCCGGGATCGAACCCGCGTACTCGGGCGTCAGAGGCGATCACGCTACCGCTGAGCCACCGAGGCCGATCTATCATTAATAGTTTTGACATTATTAAGGTTTTCGTGATCAACAGTTTTCGTGACATTCACGATTTAAGCGTGGCATCCCAGTATCGAAACGTAAGACGTATTCTACGTCAAAAAGAAAATCGTATTTTTACTTAAGAGGAAGCTCTTCATGCCGTTTATATTGTGTTTGGAGCTTTGAAATTAATGTTTCTGCCATTTCTTTATTTTTTTTTAAAAAAAAATTAATTTCTTTCAAAAAGGCTTAGCCCATTTCCATAAA
>JAHWFO010021040.1:0-22275 GCA_023313115.1 Rhysida immarginata
TCTTTATTCGCTCTGGCGTGTTGGCTGGTATGACGACACTGTCTGCCCCGCTCCTCCCCCGCCTTTGAACGGGCGAATATCCGAGAGCGGTAGAAGCAGCTAGTGTCGCCGGGAATCGAACCTGGTTTCGATTTCCGTGACACCTACCTAGTTAAGCACACCTTCAAAGTTTTCACCGACGTTGAGAAGACAAATTCAGAATTTAAAAACAGCTATTTTAACTTAAATCTCATGTTGAATTATTTAGACCTTCATTGTACTGTGTTGATCAGTAAAAAGTTATAACATCTAGAAAGAGAATATTAAAATTCAAACTACACCTCATTGACAAAATAGGTGTCCAGTTAGAGAAATATGTAAAGAGTCTAGATAAATACTTTTTAGAAGGCAAGATTAAACTCAGCAACGGATATACACTACATGATTAAAGGAGTTGCGACACCCCTGTGAAATCCTGGGGTGTTTCTCCTGGACTGGAATGGGCCCGCTCATCAAGGTGAACGGAAACCTCAATGCTGATGGCTACAGGACCATTCTGGATAACGGGGCACTTCCAGCGCTGTGGGAACACTTCGGTGACGGGTCGTTCCTCTTCCAGCACGACAATGTACCTTGCCACAAAGCAAGATCCATATCCGACTGGTTTGACGAGATGCGGGTTGAAGAACTGGATTGGCCCGCCCAGAGTCCTGATCTTAACCCATCGAACGTCTTTGGGAGGAATTGGAACGACGTGTGAGATCCAGGATGGTTCGCCCTACATCTGTCCAGGAACTGACCACGACACTCCTCGAGGAATGGAGGTCAATACCTGTGGACGCAAACCGAGAATAAAAAAAAATCATAAATATAAAAAGACAAGAAAAAAAAAAGAGAGAGACGACATACAAAAGATTGGAATTCGTTTGAAATTCCAGTTTTCCATTTAATTCCCCACCATCATCTGTCGCTTGTCAATTTTCTCTCGCGAAATCGCTCCCTCGATGAGCAGTTTCTTGAGGACAGTATGCCATGTAGGGTGGAGGCAGTGATAGCAGCTCGGGGTGGTCCTACACACTACTGATTGAAGCTTTCTGCGGCTTTACGGTAGAGCAACAGGTGTCCCAACTCCTTTGATCATGTAGTGTATTAAGGGTACCTTAAAACGTAACATATACAACCCTAAATCACTTATGAAACCCTTTGTAAGCTTTCACCAACATTGAGAGAGTAAAAATTCGTAATTTAGAAAAAAACGACTTTCACTTAAATCGCATATAGAATTATGCCTGCATTGTACTAACCATGCTAGCCTTTAAAAAAGGGTTAACGTTGAGAGAGACAAAATGATTTAAAAATTAAATAATCAACTAAGCTACCAGAATGCAAAAATAACAGAGAGCGGAAGGAAATAAAACCACACGTTGCGAGAAACTGTATTTAGAAAGTTTGCGAGGTCAACTGTCAACCACCAAATTCGCCGGATAAAGCGGGTTTCACAAATTCCTTGCGGCGAACGGATTTGGGCGCGGCGCGGCGTCCGCTTGGAGCGCCGCACCGCAAACCGTTTCACAAATAATTCGAGCCGAGCGGTTGAGCGCCGCGCATCGTCCGCAGAGCTTGCGGACGAAGTTCGTCGTGTTGAACCTGAGTGGCGGAGCGGCAACAGTGGCTCAGCCATTCAGAAAAACTAAATTACATGTAAATTCTGGGAAGGCAATAGCACGTATCAAGCACAGGCATAGTATTAGAGTTAGGGGCAATTTGAACCTGCACGTTGGCCGAATTCGTTTCAGTCGAGAATAGAATAAACACGGCAAGCGGGCGATTAATGGCGGACAAGCAAGGAGTTGCTGTTGTGATTTGTATGACGTCATAACTACCGACCAATCGGATTGCAGCAGCAGATGCAGACGCTTGCTGTGCCGCATTTTTGCGAGAAACGAGAAGCGTTTGCGGCCGTCACCAACTATCTGCCGCTTTTGGAAGCGGATCCGCGAAGTTTGCGGCGCCGCGGCCGTCGCTGCTAGCTTTTTATTTGTGAAACCCACTTAAGAGTTACCAGTTGTTAATTGAAACAATGCGCCCATTATCTAAAAATTAAAAATCAAACAATACATCTTGAAACAAAAGTAGTTAATTAAAAGAGAGTGTAAATAACTTTGGAAAACTTTTGGCTGCATTGGAAACAAACAAATCATCCTATACCAAAAGCAAGCTAAACCACAGCAGAAACCGGCTTCGGATCTTAACAAAATGAATTATAAACCAAAATTCCTAATATACAAAAAAATTACACAACATGTTTGTTGTACACTGTAAGTTTTATGTAATTTTTTTTGTACCGTATATAAGGAATTTATTGTTTTGAAATAACCAAGTTGTCACATTGATTTAATTATCTTGTTCATTTTAATTTTATGTATTTACGAAATAATGGTTATTTTATAAAAAACAGGTTATTATAATTATACTTATTATTATGTAGGTATCCTTTTAATTATTATCTAGGTAACCTTTCAATGATTAATCATCGGCCTCGGTGGCTCAGTAGTTGCGTGATCGCCTGTGATGCCATGGACGCGGGTTCGACTCCGGCCGAGGACGACAAGGATTTTTCAAAATCACGCACTTCTTTCGGAAGGGAAGTAAAGCCGTTGGTCCCGTGTAGTCGTTTGCTGGCTGCACGCTAAAGAACCCTTGTGAGGCAAAATTTGCGGCCCCTATAACGCCGTCCTGAAATGACCATAGCAGTTGAAAAGGACGCTAATACCAAATAAACCAACCAATCAACGATTAATCCTTATAGGCTATGATCAGAAGGAACGTATGGGTGTATGTAAGCCTCCATAGTAAGGATGCAGCGTTTCATCGGGTAACACACCTTATGCGATTATGCGTGCATGTAAATCAGCCTTAACGAGCAGCCTATAACCACGGATAAAGAAATATTATAAGGCAATATTTCTTCATCCACGTAGCAGGAATCGGGAATTTCGAATATGTACTCGCCTCTGCTGTAGCTGAAAAACGCAGGTACTTGTGGCAAATCAGCTTGGTGGAAGTTTTTCTGCCTGTCGGAAGCAATGTTGCAGCATGCGCGCGTTCTCCCCCTCCCCTCTGCTGAAAAGACCTAATTGACAGAACTAGCGGAGAAAGGGGTGAAGCCCCATAAAAGAAAGTTTGCTGTTAGGACGCCCAAGGGTAAAAGCGAAAAGAAATTTCTTTTTTTATGATTTCAAATCAAAAGAAAATAACCATGTCTAACCAATATTAAGTAGGATTGTATTTATATACGTACGTTTGTTTCTTTATTCCTATGGTATTAGGAAATTTAATTAAATAGTCATAAGCTAGTAGGCCTTTTTTGGAAAGATGTTAAATGCAGTGGGCGCCGTTTAATGTGATCACGATTAATGTTATCATTCGTTTAATGTTATCGAATCAAGAATTCCCAACCGCCTTAATACGTGAACATGTTAAAATTATCGTTTAATGTGATCACTACTCCGTTTATTGCTATCATTTTGAAAACAAGTCTGAGTATTTTCCATGTATTTCACCCTTCTTCACTTCCTGGTTAAAAATATTCCCGTGTGAAAAAAGGTTTTGCTTTTATTCTACCGTTCGCATGCGGTGTCCACGCGACAGCAAGACACAATTCGCTTTAGAAGCAGCAACTACTGTACAGCTGTAGCGTGCATGTGAATCCACCGTTTGTTGCTTTCCTCAACCCTTTTCGTTGCTGTAAGTACACACTGGACTGAACTGTACTGTGTAATGGATTCTGAAAAAAAAACGGAAAGACTTGATCTTAAAGAGAAGATTACGATATTAGAGAAATAATTCATTAATGACCACCTTCGGAAAAAATGTATTAAACAAATAAAGATAGATGATTTTCTAAACCAAAATTAAAAGAATTTTAATTAAAGTACGTGTACTTAGATTACAATTAAAGTACTTTATATCTATTGTACTACACAATCATAAAAAACACATGTAATAACAATAAATGCTACAATAATTTTGGATTTTTTTTTCTTCTGCTGCATCTGTATTCAATTTCGGCTATTGTTATCAGTCGGATATTGTTATCACTTTGGCTTGGTCCAAAAGTGATTACATTAAGCGGCGCCCACTATATTATATCTTTATTTAGAAGAACCGTTTTTTGAAAAGGGATAGTATATCCTTTCTTTTGTAAGGTAACGTATAGTAATTTTCTGGCTTTAGAAATTTGTGGATGTTCGCATGCAGGGGCGGGTGGTAGATTTTCTTAGTATCAGGCCAGTCATGCAAATGCTGGCCAATGTTGACTTCCTTAAGCTTATGCGGCTCCCTTACAGTGCTGCCTGATGCGGCTGGTTCTCTGCATCATAGCACGCCATGACCCTGTTCGTATGTCATTTTATTTGTTCAGATGTTCCCGACAACCTGATAACTTTTTGTCTCTAACCAATACTAGTTCTTTTCTTCAGTGACATTTCGTTATTAAACAACAGTTGATTTGACGAGTCGATTGGATGTATGCTTTGTTATCGATTATGTCGTGAACTGTCACCCGAGGCCAACGGCATCCTTATATACCCAACGCAAAACACGTCTGAACATTTGCTAGGGAGCTGAAGGGAGATACGTGCAGCTCCTCGGAAGAGACTGCCCTATTTATATCGTGCTATTATACTCATTTCCTGGTAATTGTTAATAATTCTCGTGAAGGAAACAGAATATTCTACGAGGGTAGCCCAGAAAGTAATGCACCACAATTTATTTCTCCGTTCCCAACAATGGTTCGCACGCGAAACTTGAGATATGCATTATTTGAAGTTTTCGAAGTGCGCGCGCAAAGTTTCCTTTTTTCCCGACAAACAGCATCTGTGCAGCAATCGAAAAGCATGGCGTCTAAGTGATGTACGCTACAAGCAGCGTGTCGTCTTTGAATTTCTCACTGCGTAGGAAGAAACAGTTGGAAACATTCACAAACGTTTATGTGCAGTTTATGGAGCATCAGCAGTCGACAGAAGTATGGTTAGTCGCTGGGCACAGAGGGTGAGGCCATCAGAAACCAGTTCGGTGGAGCTGCAAGATTTGCTGCCATCGGGTTGGCCATCTTCGGCTGTCACACCTGACGTCAGAACATATCACGAAACAGGGTTGGACAGTGTCACCCCATCCACCCTACAGCCCTGATCTAGCGCCCTCAGACTTTCACTTGTTTGGGCCATTGAAGAATGCTATTCGTGGAAGACATTTTGAGGATGACGAAGAGGTGATTCACATACTGAAGACATGGCTGCGTGAACAGAACAAGGACTGTTACCGACAGGGCATACACGCCCTTGTATCTCGCTGGAGGAATGCCATAGAACAAGATGGAGATTATGAGGAAAAATAGGGAGTGTAGAAGAAACATCATTCTTTCGTGTGTATAAGTTTCATTGTGTTCAATAAATAATTGTTGAAGAAAAAAATTGTGGTGCATTACATTCTGGGCTACCCTCGTATCAATGCATTATCTTGAAAATATTGTTGCATCATCAACACATCAGTTTTCATGGCAGCAATATTTCCCCGGCGTTGATGTGGAAATATATAAAAACAATAGCTTCGACGAAACAAAAAAATTGTGGTGCATTACTTAGGATAATAAGTTTAGGGGAACGATAGGGTACGTACAACTGTGTATACCGTTAAAATTTGATCGAATTTCAATGATCGAATGCCTAGGTACCAGGAACGAGGTGTTCCATACGATAGATTATTTAAGGGCAGATCCAATAAACATGATTTCCCTCAAATGCAGCGATCTCCGAACACGATATTGTAAGGGCAAATTCGCCAGTTCCATATGATTAATACGCTGGTAAGGAGCGAAAGCATGGGGCAAGGGGATAACGAATTAGGGCGAACGATGAGAGTGCTTCTAGTTCGCTCCGATCTCAAGATCGAACGATGAGAGTTGCGTACTATAGTGGCTGCAAACCAGAGATCTTCAATACAACGAGATATGACATATCGCCTTTTTACAATGCTAAATCTGTAATACCAACGATCACATTGAGATCTGGCGGTCAGAGATGAAACAAAATTATTAAATGACGTTTCATAATGTATTATTAAATGACGCCTTTTATTAATAAAAGTATATTTAATATAAAACAGAAAATTAAATACAACAATATAAAATATAAAACAAATTTAATTTCAACTTGTTGCTCTAATAGATAGACATCCGCCTAATTAGGTTGATGAAGGGAATCTGAAAAATGAGCAATCGTCTTTGTTTCTTGGTTTCAAGCAAAATTTCGCTGCACACCATTGATATTTTGGCATTTTTTTCAATTTTGAATCACAGTGAGGTCGTTGCGCACGGAAACTGAAAGTACAACTGTATGATCAAAATGTACTGACGTTGTCAATGCCAACGAGATAATAAGGCCTGGAAGCGGAAACGTCAGCTGACCATCAGGATGCTAGGAAGAATCTAACCTTCATCGTTTCCAACAAACGGAAAAACACTGATGTTAACATCCCAGACGGACACCTCCTAATGTTGTAAACACACGTAGTCATGACGACATGACAAAGCGCGCCATTTGGGTGAGAGCGGCAAAACACAACAATCTCGAAATTACATGCAAATTAGCCTTATGTCATAGCTCGTTGTATTGAAGATCTCTGCTGCACACTATGATGCCATGTATAGATAAGAAAGATGGCAGCCAAAGAAAGTTCGTACGAGTAAATGTCGCGAGCACGGTCTATAGATAAGGTCATCGAGGTCCTCTAAAAAATAAAGCCTAAATTTTCTAGCTCCCGATAGGGCGGGAACCCCATTGAAGAGCGGTGCTGCATGTACAATCGACCCAACTTAAAGTTCTAGATAGATAAAATATGGACACTCCGTGGCGGCAGCCATTTTTATGCAAAGACAGTGTGCAGCTTAAGGTTGCAACCTGTAAGAACTTTCGTTTTTTATGTTATTTTATTTTTATTGCAATTTGGGATCATTGTTAACTCGTATGTTGGCCTATTCCAAATATTAAAAACGCTGGCTGTATCTTATTTTTAAATATTTCATATTTTTAAGGCATGTTTATATATTAACAATAAAAGTAAAATCTAGAACATACATTTGCTTCTCAACTTTGGTGTAAACTTTTTAAAATAAGGAAATTAATTTATAATGAAAGTTGAACTTGGTTGAACATTTTTAATAATAATTTTTTCTTTTGGAAATAATGACTGGTAGAAAAATATTTTGGTAACATCAGGATTAAAAAGAATACTTCAAGTTCTCAACCTGTAAATATTATGTTTGAAAACACCGATAGTTTATTGTTCATGGGTTATTAGGAAAAATTTTTTAGGAGACTACTTGCGTGAAAATAATAGTTCATGGCCTCATTCTCTGCGCCAGTCGACTTTGGCTGAAGGTTTTCATTAGCCATATAACCTGAAAATTTTGTCACTGTGTTACTAACATAAATAAGTACTTAACATCGATTGCCTTTTTCTTAGTATAGTATTTCATTTCTTGAGTGGCCCTGGGTTATCAGCAGCCCTGGGTTATCAGTAGTTAACTGAAACAATATACCAACAAAATTTACCAAGAGGCAGAGTTTAATTAGCCGAATTACCCGGTCAGGAAATATTGGCTCGTTGGATGGGTATATCACTTATGTTGTCCACATATATACGATTTATTTTTGCCCATTTGGATGTTACCAAAATTATTTTTTAAGAGTCATTATTTCCAAAAGAATAAGTTATTATTAAATATTGTTCATCCAATTTCCACTTTGATTATAAATTAATTTCCTTATTTTTAAAAAGTTTACACTAAAGTTGAGAAATAAAAATGTTTAAAATTTAATTATCATTCATATACCTCAATTATATCCTTAATTAAACAATAAAAAAGACGTTACAAAAAGTATTCAACTACACCAAAGCAACAATAAATGCTAATAATTTAAAAGTTTTTTTAAATAACTAATATTTACGTATCAATAATGTTATAGAATGTCTTATTTCAACTGTTTGAATAATCAATGATTTGTTACTTAGAGTTATATTATTTAATTATGATAATAAATGATAATAATAATAATAATAATAATAATAATAATAATAATAATAATGATATTAATTAATTAAGATAAATTACACTCCTTTAATTAAAAGAAGACAAATAAATTAAAATAAATAATATAAAACAATTAGGAAATGATGATCATTATTAATTTAATTATAATATGAAATGAAATTCAGATAAGGAATTTAGATTTAACATGAAAGCTGTATTCAGTATATCTAAAATATCTCATGCACGTAGCAGCATAGCGATTTTAAAAAATTATAAATGATTCATTTTAACTAAAACTCATTTCCATTATATTTTATTTGTAACAGCCTGGATATGGTCAGAATATAAAAGATATTAAGGCCTATTTATCCAGAAATTGTCCCCAACATGCAGTAAGCCCAAAAAAGCGTTAATAATTACAGCTAAAAATATCTCTATTTAGTTGTTTATTATCATTATTAAAAATAGAAGAGAAATGATTTTTCAATTGAAAAATGGAAGGAAAAATTCTGCGACCCGGATTCGAACCAGGAACCTCGACTATCTTGGCCGATGCCTCTACCAATTGGGCTATCGCAGACACCACGGACAGCCAAGCTGTCTCAAGGTGTCTTAAAGACAACTAAGTTGTCACGGTTGAAAGCCCAATGGGAGACGGGAACCTGGCCCGCAGATCGAGAATTTCTCCTTCCATTTTTCAATTGAAAAATCATTACCTATGCTTGGAGACGCTTCTCCAGTTAATAATTATTATTATTTACTTGTGAGTTCATCAACTTTCTGATTGTTTGGAGTGGAGAAATTCTCGATCTACGGGCCAAGTTAATAATTATTATTATTTAATAGAAGAGAAGTTAAAAGCAGAGGGTCCATAATAGCGACCTCAGGCCCGGATTCACAAAAGCGTCGTTAGCGACTTATCGATAACATTTTGTCGTTACGGCGTCTAACGACGTTTATTGCTATTCACAAAACCTCTCGCAAACGAAAACGTGGTTAATTAGCGTCGTTAAATAACGACAGCTCAGCTGTCGCTATAGAATCGTTACAGAATGTTTAAAATGGCGGAAGGCTTGCACACGACGAAGAAAGACGTCGTATTCTGATATTTTGATTATCGTGACTCAGCATTGATAAAATATCAGTAATCGAACATATTCGATACTGTGGATTTTCTAGGGATGTGATTTTTCAATCGATCGAGAGGCTCAGTCGATATATAAATGGAAGAGCAAATCGGCGAACTTGTTCAATCGCTCCCCACCCCCTTCCGGCCTAAAGGTATTGAGTTTCGAATAAATTTCTCTCTATCAAACAAATGCTTCTGTATCAGCATTTGATACTTTCATAAAAATAATTTCTATTTTTTAGCACTTGATATTTCTAGAAAGAGTGCTTTTATTATTTTTTTTCGTACTCAGCAACTGTAATTCCGAAGAAGTAAATTGTTGCTTTCGCTTTCGAATTTTGTCCATTTCCCTTACTGGATTTCCCTTGCTGTAGTCGGGATTCTTATTGGTTGTTTTCAAGCAGACGAACACGTCATTTCCGTACTCACGAAATCAGACTGCTATTTTCTCGTCGTTATGTTTACGAAGGCTAACGACGCGTATTGTGAATTACATTTAAGACAAATCGTAAAATTGCAAAATTTACCGACATCATTACTGTATGAAGTCGTTAATAACGACATTTTTGAGAACCCGGGCCTTATTCAGGAAACTATGCGTAACGGACACTATCAAATGCTCCCGTGATGTTTATATCCAACACCTGACTGATATACGTCAATATTAGACCTATTAAGTATGAAATTTAATGTTGTATGCATGTGTGACATATTTTTTAATCTCTACTTATCTATCTACCTATTTATTCTTTTTATTTATTTACCCTGTAATTTTTTTGTGTATTTTTCAACCATATGACCTTTTATCCTATTTTTTTACATTTTACTCCTATTTTTTTACATTGAGTATAATTGATTTTTGAATTTTACAATTTTTGTAGCATCTATTTATATACGCCCAAATTTTTGTAATTCTTCATTCTCTATGATATTTTACTATTTCTGTGATTCTGCTCTAATTTATCTTTACTTTTACTATTTTTATTAATGTACTTGAAATATTTAATAGCAAATAAAATTTGGATAAGCTTTTTGGATAAGCTCATTGGTAAACATCACGGGACCATTGGATAAGCTAATTGGATAAGCCAAATGGAGAAGCTATTTGGATAAGCTATTTGGATAAGCTAATTATCAAACAGCTATTTGGATAAGCGATTTAAATAGCAATTTGGATAAGCACTTTGGATAAGCTAATTATCAAACAGCTATTTGGATAAGCTCTTTGGATAGCTAATGGGATAAGCTAAATGAATAAGCTAATTGGATAAGCTTAATGGATAAGCGATTTGAATAGCAATTAGGATAACTTAGTTATCAAACAGCTATTTGGATAAGCTCCTGGATAAGCTAGTGTGATAAGCAATTTGGATAAGCTAATTTTCAAACAGCAATGTGGATACGCTAATTATCGAACAGCTAAACAGATAAGTTAATATTATCAAACAGCTAATTGGAAAAGTTAAATGGATATGTTAATTGGATAACTAGTTGGATAAGCTAATTTTCAAACAGCAAATTGGATAAGCTAATTATCAAACAGCTAAATTGATACGCTATTTGGATAATTTAGTTATCAAACAGCTAATTGAAAACAATCAGCCATGTTGACTGGGAAGTTTAATTGGACCAAAACGAACCAATCACAGTCCTCGTTACTCATATTACATCCAGTTAGCTAACTGAGACTTAACTAGGCTTGGTGCAACATTTCCCAATTAAAGGACTTAACCGATCGTTAACTAACCGAAAGTTAGGCTCGTTTTAACTGACGTTGTTGCAACCGGCCGTAATTGAGTCAAGATAATTAAAAACAAAGTTATAATTAGAATCATTTCCAGTCTTCTGTAAAAAAAAAGCATTGAAGTATTGGATAGATTAAAAGATACATCACTATTAAAACTAGGTTCAAGTTTAGAAATAATATTAGAAGTCATAGAATCATTATTAGGAAGGCTATCAAAAGCATAAAAAATTTTTGACTTAGTAAATCGTTTTAAAGTAGTCCAGAAATTTTGTGGATTAAAGTACAGATTATTAGTTATATTGTTAAAATAAATGTTTTTATCAACTCTAATAGTTTGCTTTAGAGTTGTTGCCACACTACCATACGGTGCGTGGGTTTCATAAGAAAAGAAAAATGACTATCTTCGTTAACAGTAACAAGGACTTGTTTATTCGTTCATGGTTAAAGAAGAGGTGTTTTACATTCAATGAATAAGGAATAAAATCCAAGAAAGGGGTTTTCCCATAATTCCCCTCGTCCCATATCCCAACCCCCACTTCGCCCCCTAATGTCCCCTCGGGCAGGGACGGGTTTCTTCACCCTCCCCCCCGCAAAAGTAGTGTTAATTGTCCCCAATGTTCAGATTAAGTCACTTCTAGGGGTATGAGATGTTCGAGTGTTCGTCTTATAATTTTGTGGTTTGGCAAATCCATCACACAAGATCTCACTTCCCCATCTCTTCCGTTGATTACTTGTTTTACCTTGCCGAGAGTCCACCATAGTCGTGGGTTGTTTTCGTTTTTTACTAACATTGTGTCTCCAACTTTCACCAAGCTGGTTGGTTCTGTTCGTGCACAGTGGTGGAAGGACCTGAGTTCTTTCAGGTAGCTGTCTGTCCACTGCTTCCGAAAACTGCTCATGGTCTTCATCCTATACTTCCATCGGTTGGTGAGCATTTCTGAGTTCTGAATTTCATCTGATTCGGCGCTCACTAGGTCTGATGTAGAGATTAACGATCCGCCAATTAAGAAGTGGGAGGGTGTGAGGGTTTTTGCAAAGAGTCACAGTAGGTCAGAGGTCGGGTATTAATGACCGCCTCGATCTCAGTCACCAAGGTCTCTAACTCTGTTTTAGTGAGGCAGGCCCTTCCCAACTGTTTCTTTAAGCAATCCTTTACGCTTCTTACTAATCTTTCCCAGAATCCCCCCCACCATGGGGCTCGTTCCACAATAAATTTCCATTTGATATTCTTTTGTGAGGTGAAGTCTGCCAGATCATCGATGGTAGCTGTTAATGGAAATCCTCTAAGTTCATTTCGTGCTGCTTTAAATGTTTTTGCATTGTCCGAGTATATTACATTTGGTACCCCCCTTCTAGCTATGAATTTCCTAAAGGCGTGAAGGAAGGCATTAAGGCTCAAATTATCTACCAGCTCGAGATGTATTGCTCTTGTAACACAACAAGTTATTAACATTAAATACACTTTTTTATTCTCTTTAGTCATTAGGGGCCCTGCAAAATCTATCCCTACTCTTTTGAACGCTGGTGCGATTGTTACTCTGTCTGGTGGTAAAGGAGCTGTTTCTGCTTTTATTGGTTTGTTATTAAGTTTTTTTGCATACATTGCATTTCTTTACTTCATTTTTAACAGTCTTTCTCATTTTGGGACACCAATAGCTTTCCCTCACTGCTACTAATGTATGATTCGAGCCATTATGCATAACCCTCTTATGATATTCTCTTACTAGTAGTTTCGTGAAATCATGCTTTTCCGGTATAATGATTGGATGTTTTTCTTCTTCATTTAAATCACTATATTGGAGTCTCCCTCCCAATCTTAATACCCCCTTTTCATCTACCCAAGGCTTCAGGTCTCTTAATTTCGAATCTTTTGGGCATGCTTTCCCGTTTTGCAGAGCTTCTTTCTTCCTCCCGAAATAGCTACTTTGGATCTTTTGCACCCAATACTTCTCTGCTCTTTGCAGTTCCTGCGCATCTAAAGGGCCTTCCTGTTTGTTCCCGCCTCTGCAATTGTGTACAAATCTTTGTATCCAGCCAGTAACCCTAAGAAATTTGTTAAGGTTACTAAATCTTTGTATTTCTATGAGTTCTTTTGAATCATCTGCTTCTACTGTTTGTACTATCATCATCTTTTGTGGAGAATCCTCCTTCCAAGCAGTAGTATTTATGCTTTCTGCCTCATCCGGCTCTGAATCTTCCCATCTCTTTAACCATTGAGGACCCTCCCACCATGAAGCATCGTTGACGAGAGAATTTAGCTCTTGACCCCTACTCACGCGATCTGCTGGATTGTCTGTTCCTTTGCACAATCTCCATTGTGTACGTTTTGTGGAGTCACTTATTAATTTTACTTTATTGTTGACAAATGGTTTCCATTTTTGGTGATCACTTTTGATCCAATGGTAGGTTATACTGCTATCAGTCCACAAGTATATCAGTGGCGTAACGTCATATGGTCAGACGAGTCACGATATCAACTGTACCACGCTGATGGGAGGCACCGTGTGTGGCGCAGACCTCACGAAACGATGGATCCCGCATGCCAACAGATGGTGGGGCGTCAGTGATGGCCTGGGGTGCATTTTCTTGGTTTGGAATGAGCCCTCTGGTTATCCTGGACCAAACGTTGAATGGTCCACGGTATCGTCAACTCATCGGAGACCATCTGCACCCGTTTTTGACATTTCAACACCCTGACGACGTAGCAGTCTTTCAAGATGACAATGCTCCACCACATCGCTCCAATGTCATCCGCGAATGGTTCGAGGAGCATGCAGGAGAGGTCCAACGACTGAGCTGGTCAGCCCGGAGCCCTGACATGAATCCCATCGAGCATATCTGGGATGCTGTTGAAGTCAGGCTCCGGGCACTGGATCATCCGCCCACGAACGGGCAGCAACTATCTTCGGCTCTGCAGACTATCTGGTGTCATCTGCCTCCAGAAGTGTACCAGGGACTTACAGACTCACTACCACGCCGTATTGCTGCACTCCACAGGGCCAGAGGTGGCCCGACCAGGTATTAAGTAACTATCCCATGAGTTTTGCTAACTCAGTGTATATCTTTTCAATCAGTTTAGCCAGCGCAGCAGCCAACACTGCTCCCATTAGTTCTAATTGTGGGAGTGTCAACTCCTTCAGGGGGGTCACTCTAGTTTTGGATATCATTAATTGTACGTGTGGTGTTTCCCCTTGCACTGTTTTAATGAACGCTACTGCACCATATGCCTTTTGGCTTGCATCCCCAAATATGTGCATTTCCTTATTTGAGCGTTCTGTATTATACCCCCACTGTCGCTTCACTTTTATTGTCTGCAATAAGGGCAGCTGCGCTAGCCAGTTTTTCCATTTTAATTCTATTTTAGCATGTATGACCTCATCCCATTTTAATTTTTCTTTCCATAGTTCTTGTATTAATATCTTAGCTGTGAGGACAAAAGGTGCTACCATTCCCATAGGGTCGAAAATTTTTGCCACTATCCCAAGCAAGTTTCTTTTCGATAACTGTCCTATGTCGTTAGATACTGGTAATAAACGTAATGTGTCTTTATTTGTGTCCCAATTAATTCCCAAGACTTTTCTTATTGTCTCTTTATATGTAGGGATTAGCTGCGAATTAGAAGCCCATTTCTCTAACGGCATTGCTGCCTCTCTCATTATTTTTATTGCTTTTTTATGAAAGTTTTGTGCTTCGTTGTCTGTTCGCACACTTATCACTATATCATCCATGTATATCCCCTTTATTTTTCACAAATATCTGGGTATTCCTTTTCGTATTTGTTTACATGATTTTTTATTGTTGCTAACAATAGGAATGGACTAGCAGTAATCCCAAAGGGTACTCTGGTCATTCTGTATGTCTCTATTTTATCATTTAAACTCTGCTTCCATAGAAATCGCGTAGCATCTCTATCCTCTGGGTGTAAGGAAATCTGATGGAAAGCTTTTTTTATATCCGCTACAACCCCTATTTCCTCTTTTCTGAATTCCATTAATGTTTTTAGTAGATCTGGTATCAGGTTAGGCCCAGGGTCTATTACATCATTACCCTTAATCAGATAATTTACCTCTTACATCATTACCCATCAGATAATTTACCCTTTTCATGTGCAGAGGCATCGTAAACAATTCTAATTTTACTCGTTGCTCTGGACTCATCTATCACAAGTTGGTGTGGCATGTAAAAAGTGCTACCTGATTTTGATGTTGCTTTCTCATTTATTCTCTCTACGATTCCCTCCCTTATTTGCTCATCCAAAAGTTCATTGCACTTTCTATATAGGCCTGGGTCTTTCTCTAGTCTTTTCACTTGTCCCATTAATCTATGGAGAGCTATGTGCCTCCCTTCCTCTAATTCTTCTTTATTTTCTTTCCAAGGGAATCTGACCTCGTATCTTCCATTATTCTTTTTCACATTTTCTGAAAATTCATTCATTGACGGTTTTACCCCTTGTTTCCTGTCAGCTAGCCCTAGCTGCTCCGTTTCCCAGAATTTCTTTATGGATTCGTCGAGGCTTTCTATTGATACCTTGGTTACATAAACGTTAAGGGCTCGCGTTCCGATCCCCTCCCCTGTGAAGATCGGGCCTGACAGACACCACCCCAGTTTCGGGTTGACAGCCATTAAGTTTTTTTCTATTTCAAGTATGTCATTAGTCACAATGTCCCAATAGATTTCGCTTCCTACGAGAATGTCTAATCCCCTTTTCCATATTTCCTTTTGGTCTGTGGTAATTTATATCTAGACGTTCTAATCTATCTTTAACTCTATCAGGGAGTACTGGTGTTTGCGTATTTGTCAAATATGAAGTGACTATTGCCTCGACTTCTAGTTTTATCCCCGGATTCTTTTGATTTTGGAGTTGTAATTTAACCCTTTTATATGTCTCAACTGTGTTCTCTCTTTTCCCGAATGGTCTAATATACAGTTTTTCCTCTCCTATTTCTTTTAATTTTAATTGTTTAGCTAGCTCTTCTGATATAAAAGTGCGCTGACTCCCATTGTCTAGAAGCACGTTTAATCTCTTTTTCTCCCTTTTGCTTTTGCAATTGCTGGCACTACCTGCAAGGCAACCTTGCATTCAGAATTTAAGTTATTCACTTCTGCTGTTTGGGGATTATCTCTAGTTTGCTCCTCCCTCCCCGTCATTTCTCTGCATTTAAATAAAAAGTGATGAAATCTCATACAATTATTACATATTTTTTTTGATTTGGCGCAGTCTTTCGATAAATGTCCCCTTTTCGTGTAATTAAAACAGCGACCCGCCCTCTTAAAACGGTTCAATTTTTCACTTTCATCTAAGATACATTCTTTAGAATTATGAGAGGCGTCCCCACAAAAGATGCAAGAATTGGTTTCGGTAGTCGCTAGTGCCATAGCAGATGGAATCGGTCTTTTAATGAGTAGAGGATTGCTAGTTTCTCTATCTTTATCTGAATTAGATTCTAATCCGAACATTCTCTCTACTCTTTCTCTACTGATAATTTCTTTTTCTAGGAATTCTAACAGCTCTTCCACATTCCATCCGATTGCCTCATTCTCCCCCTGCTTCCTATTATAGTGGAGGATTATCTCCTGGGGGATGGCTGTTGCTAGCACGTGGCAAAGTATAGGTTCTTGATTCACTACGTTAACTCCCAGTGCTTTTAAGTTTCGAACGTGTTTTTCAAATTTATTGAATAAATTTCTCATTCCCTTCACGTCTTTAGAATTTCGGACTCCCTTTACATTTAAAAGTTCCCTAATATTGGTCTGGATCAAAGTATCATTTTTTCCGAATCTCTTGATTATAAATTCAATGGCTATTAAGTAATTTTCTCCCGTTATCCCTAGACCCTCGATTGATTTGGCAGCTTCACCTTTTAATAGACTTTTGACATAAATAAATTTATCCAATCCCGTTAGGTTTCGATTATCATGGATATTTACTCTATATTGAGCCCAAAATTCTAACCAATTTCTAGAGTCACCATCAAATTCTCTAATTTTTATTTTCGGAAGATTTATACAAACTTGGCCCCCTCCGCTTAAATCTACATTAGTAATTTGTCTAGTATCTTCACTTTCCCCCTCACTTCTTTGTTCTTGCCGTAGTTCACTGAGATTCAATATGGTGTCTGCCACGTGGGCGCTACCTTCTCTACCACATGCATTTTTCCCATTCGCATTAACCCTATCCCCTTCCCTTTCTCTATCGAATCGTAATCTTAAAGTGTTCAATTTGACCTTTATCGCCGTGATTTTTTCTTGATATTCCATCACCGTGGTGTATTCCTGCTCCAGGTGGCCGTCTGGTATTCTGGGCTCCACACTGTCGTCTAGTTCCCGAAGTAGCGTCTCTTTCTGCCGTATATGTGCGTCCCATTCGTCCCATTTTTTCCTCGTCCAACTCCATGGCATCGGTCGGCTTTTCTCGGATTTTGTTGTGTAGGCAAGTAATTGCCTTCCTGACGGCCGTTCTCTTCTTTCGGAGTCGTTCGAGTTCTGGGTCCCCTCCGTCATAGTCGTTCTCGTTGTCGTTCGGCATGGCGGTCGCACGTGTACGGTTCGCTTATTCGGCGGGAAGGGTTCACAAAAATTCGAAAATCACAGTTCTCTCGGTCACTATGTTCCCAGTTCACAGTCCATTTTGCTCACACTTCACAGCTCCCGGGTTTCGGCACCATGTTGCCACACTACCATACGGTGCGTGGGTTTCATAAGAAAAGAAAAATGACTATCTTCGTTAACAGTAACAAGGACTTGTTTATTCGTTCATGGTTAAAGAAGAAGTGTTTTACATTCAATGAATAAGGAATACAATCCAAGAAAAGGGTGTTCCCATAATTCCCCTCGTCCCATATCCCAACCCCTACTTCACCCCCTAATGTCCCCTCGGGCAGGGACGGGTTTCTTCAAGAGTATTACGAGCTGTTGAAAAATTCAAATAGTCAGTAGGTTCATTTGTTTTCTTATAAATTTTTTTGTAATTTTCTTTTACGTTTCAACAATTTAATCGCATGTTGGGATAACCAGACAAGAAAACGATGTGGACTTTTTAATGCACGTTTTAAAAGAAATAATGTTAAAATATGCAGTTTCAACTACATTTTGTATCATAGACCACAAAGAATCAACATTATCAATTTCATCAATAAAGCCTCAATCAAAATTTTTTAAATACATATATAGGGTGTTTTTGAATTGAGTAAGAAATTTCAAGGTGCACGTGCTTGTTTGTTGAAAAGTCGTTGGATTGGTCGTGGCGGAC
This sequence comes from Rhysida immarginata, assembly GCA_023313115.1. Classification (NCBI taxonomy): domain Eukaryota; kingdom Metazoa; phylum Arthropoda; class Chilopoda; order Scolopendromorpha; family Scolopendridae; genus Rhysida; species Rhysida immarginata. The sequence goes on from JAHWFO010021040.1 coordinate 18,197, forward strand.
CAGTTGCTTGGCCACCGAGATCGTCAGATCTCACACTGATGGATTTCTTTAATGGGGAAGCATAAAATCAATGGTGTACTCCGAACCCGTAGATACCGAAGAAGAATTGGCGGCTTGTGTTGTCGCGGCAGCAGGTGACATCAGAGACCGTGCAAATCAACTGTTTCCACGCGTACATCAATCCATCATAAGGCGTTGCGAATTGTGCTATGGAGCAAATGGCGGTCATTTCGAACTATTGCTGTAAAAGCCATACAGTAGATTGCTTGTGTTAATTGTTAAAAATAAAATAATGTAGGCCTACCAACGCACACTGCTTCCTGGTGTCATTTGATTGTTCAATGCAGTATTGTAAGTAAACGGAGCTGCGGGGACCCCATGTTTATATGACAAAAAATATTTCTAAGGACCTCTTCTATCATCTCCCAAAAAAACTGTACTCAATTCAAAAACACCCTGTATAGACCTTTAAAATCTGATTTTTCATAATCTGGTTTAGAATAGATATAATTGTTAGGGCTAGTACATACAATTTCACCGTCTGCTACCAGAAGGGGAGGATGATAAGTATCTACTGTAGATAAAATAAAACTAGACTTCTTAACTGTGCAGCGACTATTAGTATAGACTTTGTCTAGACAATCATTTCTGTGATTAACCACCGAGTTATAATTGTGAAAATTATGTCGTGTAAGAAAGATCTGGGTGGTTACCCAGCGTTGTTTATGATAGTACGAATGAGTGTTATAATTCTCAGAAAAGTTAAAATCGCCAAAAATATAAATTTTACCTTCTAAATTATCGAGGTAATTATCAAATTCAGTAAAAAAAATTATCATATTCAATAGTACTTTGTCTGGTGAAATATATATATTTAATATAAATATTCGGATAGGGGAATGTGTAAGTTCAAAGTATAAATTAGAAAATGATTTGACTCCCACGATATCTATATCCTGATGTACACAATTAAAATTAACGGAAGAAGAATTGAGGTAACAAGGGGGAGCAATTAAAACTTCGCCCCCAATATGATTACCCGAACGAACCTTCCGATATATTTTCATAACACTAGGAAAAAGAGTAGAATCCAAAATCGAATCATCCAACCAAGTTTCGGTAAGACAAATGAATTTGTCTATAAGATCAACAAAATTATTGTTAATATGACTGATCTTAGACTTAATACCTGTTACATTTTGATAATAAAATTTAAGTTTATACTTCATAATTATGAATTATTAGGAGAAACATCCACCTTGTTTCCCAAAATTTGTGAATCGTAAAATTTACCAAAAAATTTTTTAACCATAACTCCTGCTGGGCAGGAAGAAGGTGATAATATTTATCAGATTAATCTTTATCAATTACAATGTAAAAAGAAGAATAGCAATCAAATTTTGTTTTAAGCCTAAAACAGGTTAAAGGTGATGAAACTTGCAAGTTTTTGTTTTACATGGTCAATTATCTTTTCAGTTGTCATATCATCATTTAATCTAGTTACAAAGATTTTACTTTTGCCTTCAGTTCTATGATTGTTAATAGCACTTTTTATTTTCAAATTATTAAAATTAGTTTAATAGTACTTTTTACATTACTTATTTATTTATATAAAATGTCTTTGCATTTACTTCGCACAGCCTCGTTAATCCAATTGCCACAAATTTTTTTCACCTAATTCTATGCATCAAATCTGTCTATGTTCTTCGTTTCATTTTCCCGAAGGAATCACAAGTAATCTGCCTTTAACAGCCCCTCAGCATTCGACAGCACAATAACTGGTGGGAATGGTGTCATGGCGGATAGCACTTTCAGTTTCACAAACTTAATTCATGAATCGAAAAAGGCTGTTAGAGCTATTTAGTGGGTGTTCACAATGATTTTTTTTTATTCTGAGAGGTAGGTTGGGAGGGGGGGGGGCTTAAATATTAACTCTAAAATGGCTAATCGCAGCCAAAAAATTTATTTACAAAAAATATTCGCCTCAATGAGAGAAGTCTGTTCATGTGGTTTTTATAATTGTTCTTGGGTCACTGGAATGAATGCTTCTGCCATATCTTCATTTTTAGAATAAAAATTAATATCTCTAAAAAGCCTTGACACCATTCCATAATGGATGTGCTTATTTTATTTTTCATGTAGACTTATGCAGATAAATACTAGCCCACTTGGAGGATTTTTTAGATTCACATCTAAATTCAAGCCTAGGTAATAATTTTTTGTTTATGGCTATTTACCCTATTTATTAGCCGGATCAGCTGCAGCCCATTTCATGAAAAAAACGTCAATGCATAGTTTAAGGAACTCTCTAAGAATTAATAATTTACTGAAGAAAAATATTTGTTTCTATCGAGGGAGGAGGGGGGGCGTTAATAAACATCAGAAATAACTCCAAAAGGGCTCATCAGACCCAAAGAAGTTATTTACAAAAGAAAAAAAAATCGCCTTCCAAACAGGACCAGAAAGGGAAAAATTCCATTTTGTTCCCTATGAATTAGAGGTTTCCCCCTTGTTGATTGTTCCATTCCACAGTATTACTTTATTTTTTGTTAATAAGAGAGGTCTGTACATGTCGACTCTATTGAGCTTGGTTCGCTGATATGAACGCTACAGCTATTTTTTCCTTTTTAGAAAAAAAATGTATATTTCTGAAAAGGCATAACCAATTTCATAAGAAATATGTCAAGGCACAATTTAAGGTACCTTCTAGGTGTAGATTAATTTAATTTGGTTCTGTTTTGTGGAGTCATATAGTAGTTCAGAATTTTTTAAATTTCAACATATATTTTCGAATCAAATAAAAAAAAAATCGATTTAAAAAAAAGTTTTTTTTGCTTTGTGGGAATGAACACCTAGGCCTTCACTCTTAGTGAGTGGAAGGCCACTAAATATGCAAAACTAAAGGGACATCAGATTATTTCCCTTTAAAACACAAATTGTAAAATAATGAAAATACATAAAAAAAATTCTTAATTTCTACAGTTTGCATTACTGTATGTACTTCTAAATTTCTTTTTATTTTTATAATTTTACAGTTTGTATTTTGGAGGGAAACCTTTGTTGTCTGTTAAGTTTTGCTTATTTTTTTGTGCTGAGTTAATAAAAGAATTTTAAGTAATTATTGAAAAATGCTTTATTTTTATTAGATTTCAGAAAGTGGAAGGAAGAAGAAAAAAACCTTCATGCAATAGAAACATCATTCAGATATTTTATTAGGCTCAGAGATATATTAATAATTAAGTTTACAATTAAAATACAATTAGGGATGAAAAGACCGTATGTTTCATTATTTGGTTTATTCAAAACATAAGATCTGGTCCAGAATGAATAACTGGAACACATTGATTTTCTTTGTTTCCAATTAACTGCTTAATGTTCCGATTAACCGAACGTATGGTTTATCTGCATCGTCACTCCACCAAAGTTAGTGACTGTGTTTTCCCATAGGATCTGTAAAAAGGATGACGAGCGTTATGAACCTGCAACGAGTCTTTTCTATGGACAATATATTGCATCCGCCGATACGGAAATATCATTTAATGACGCAGAGAAAACAGGGCATGCCCTCCTGCCACTCCAGCGTAGCACAATTCCTACGCATTTCATTTTGGCAACGAATTCCTATGAACATTGTATTTCAGTGACAGACTGTAAATCATATTTTTCTAATTGCACTTGTTCTCAAATTCTCTTCTGTTTATCGTGCAGACTCATCTGTGTAGATCTTACCTGACTCTCCGGCAATCAGCTAATGCTCTTTCTCAGCTGATTGTTTGTATGGTTTTCTGCTGATTACTTCTGAGAGGTCCGGGGGCCCCATAGAATTGGATTTTACGAGGACTGCTAATTTAGCGGTTATCTGCATAAAAACTAAGGTCCCGGATCACCTTCCACTTGCTTAAAGAGTTTGGGATATACTGTTCGTGCTCGGGTGTTTCTCTCGAGGCTTCTTATGTCACAAAGGATTGCGACATGTACGGGCTCCAATACTTCGAGCAGTCGGCGTCATCTGCTCGGAAGTAATGTTGGAGTTCGTAAGGCGCCATCTCTTGAGACGATCGAGCGTTTCCCTAACGAGG
>JAHWFO010021040.1:22285-48823 GCA_023313115.1 Rhysida immarginata
TTAAGTAAATTTTCTTATTAAGCTAACTCATGTTTCTGTAGGTTCGTCATAAAGCGAACTAACTTCCTTAAGTTAGACTTTGGTCTTGTTGTTGCTTTTTAAATTAAAGCGCAATTTTGTTGTTTGAGAAAGGTTGTCTTGTTACAGCTTTGACTACGGTAGTTTCCATTTATATGGTTCCCTTCCATCGACTCTCCTCGTGTTAGCGGAGGTCTTTAGAATGTAAACTTTTGTTTGATTTAAATGCTTTGTTTTTGTCATTTAAATAAAGTTAATGTTGTTTATCTAAATGTATGCTTTGTGTCTTGTTATCATACATATCTTCCACTGCGTAATCTTTGCTGTACGTGACATCTTACATAAGGAGGGTGAGTAAATGATGGCTTGAAACGTTAGGATTTTAACACTGACAAACTAATTTATTTACAATTAGTTAAAGAATAATTTCAACAATAATTCAACATTAACGACATAAAAGAACAATTTGAGAGAGAGGTTTTAGTGAGACAATGTGTTTTGCTATCCAGTCTATTCGTTCTCGAATTCGCTTCCTTAGGTTCTAAAGAGGGCTTCTAATGATTCTCAAATAAATAATGATTTCTTCTTCTAATTCACGTCTGACTAACTGTAGAGCGGTTTCTCCTCGACAGTAATTGGTGATTTTCTTCTGAATTGGATACTAAGTCATGAGTGGTCTACTCGATTCTAACTTTGCCTCCGTCCGTGGCTGGACAGGCTAAAACTGATTCAGATATCTGCCTACACTAACAGGCTAATACTGATTGTTACCTCTGTCTATTTCGACAGGCAGACTATCACGACTTTCTTTTGAAATAATTAACTTTGTAAAATTAGTTAATATATGTCATGATAGAGAAAGGTGGAGTGAGTGGAAACGATTATTTTTACGAGGAACAATTTTAATGAAAACCTTAATTAAAATATTCCAAGTGGAAATACATTATTAAGCTTGAATAATTTAAAATAAATTATTGCGAATCTTCTTCAGGATTAGTCTGTGGAGCCGGCGAGACGATATCCTTGTGTTCAAGTGGCCCTCTTGTGGCGATGGGTACTAGTGCGGGAAATAATGACCCTGCGGTAGTCCAAGTCCAATGATGCTGCAGTGTTGCCGAAAATCCGGACAATACGTAACTTCTACGTGACTGAGATCCAACTGGTACAACTTGAAAATTTAGGAGGAAAAAAAAAAACGATATTAATATTCACTTTAAAATTAAGTAACAATGGGAAGTGATATTAAGTAGTACGTGAACCACGATGAGCAAAAAGCTTGAGCAGGAAAGCAATAATTAAAACAGTTAATTTCAGCTAAAGAAAAATTCACTTAAGTCCTATTTCAATGTCTGTAACTGTACCCTGAGAAGCGCTGGGGGCAGCCAAGCGTGGCTCGCGTTGAGAGCTCTCTTTGCGGCTCGCGCTTGCTGTGCCAATGTCGCCTGCTTCTCCCGTGGTTGGCTCGATTGCTGAATCAGTCCGAGTTACGTTGTCTCCTGGGCTTATACGGCAATGGCGTGAAACCTCCTGTTTGGGTTCCTGGGCTGAAGTCTGGTCCTGATGAGTCCGCTCGTTAATCTTGAACGTTAACGTAGCTTCTTGTGCCGATGATGCGAGATTTATGCCGTCGTCTTTACTTTCGGATCGGATCGATGGCGGGTCTAAGCCACCCGTGTCGAATTCTTGATCAGGCTTAGTGATGACGGTAGACACACCTCTTAATGGCTGCTCCGTAGCATGGACCTTGTATTTATGATGAGCGTCACAATTCCGTCTGTATTGATTCCTTGTCGGTCGGCCGTCTCGAGTGCTAACGATTTTAGCTTGCTTCTCGCTTTCCTGGGTCGGAATATTAGAATTGACAAATATTTGCGTATGAAACAATTCAGTAAGTCCACTTATCTTTTTATTGTCAATTGAGCGACGACGCCGATCGTTTCTTCCATGATGAAACTTTTCATTTTTACTATTCCTTGCTTCTACCCTTGCACTGACGAACTCACGATTCTCCGTAGTATTGCCATGGCGGGGTCGGTTCCGTGCGAGTCCTCCTTGTGCTCGGGATTCACCTAAGTAGAAATTATCGGAAAATATCAATGCCGAAGGCTGACAAAAATAATGAGCTTTATCAGACTCTTTTCTAGCTCGTCCATTCGTTTGGCTTAGGTCTGGAATCATCTGGTTAGGAAACGCTCTCTGATTTCCTTTCCGCTGTACCTGCCTTTTATTCGACTTCCTTATTTGCATGTTTTGTTTATTTTCCAATCGGGTGCCTTCCCCACCTTTCGTGCTTCCTTCATTGACTCTTCTATTTTCTTTTGCGGGTGGAGGCTTTCTTTTTACCTTCTTTCTCTGCTGCTTACTTTCTCCTCCCTTAATGCTCCCGATATTAACCTCGCCCATTTTTTTTCTTATTTTCTCTGTCGGGGCTCGGTGACCTGACACAGACACAGACTCACTCCTACAGTCTTGACTACTCGACTCCTAATCACCAGTTCTATCTGGATAATACTCAACAACTAATTCTAACTAACTCCGAACACCAGAGTGTAAAAAGACACTCACCATTGGTGGTAATCGCAGGGCCTCACGCTTCTCTGATTAATGAACCTAAAGGTTATCTCGAAAGCTTCGGTTCGAGATACCCCTTCCAATGCTTCATGCCTTGAGTTCTATCCGCTTACCTGAGGTAAGAGCTAGTGTGATGATTCATCACATGTTTATATTTATTATTCCAGTACTTTTTCTTGCACTCTGTATTTTGTAAGCTTAACTTATTTATTTATTTTTACTTGATTTCTTCGCCTGGCTGTTTAATTTGGTTCTTCGTCTGCTTGTTGGATTGTGTGTTCCAATTTCGCCTGATTCTCATCGTTTATGGAGTGTTTCGGAGCTTTGAGCTGTTTATTCTGCTGTGTTTTCATCGTTCTCCACCAGTTGGCTTTTGGGAAGCCCCGACCGATTAGTAAAGGCGGAGACACACATGCACGGTTTACATCCGACTAGCTGTCGCATGCGACTCTGGAACGACTACTTCTGGTCTCAAACGGTCAGTCGCAGGAGTCGTGCGACTAGTTTTTCTGACTTCAGCTCTGTCCGACTTTCACGCGACTTGTCGTTCACGATAACCAATCAGGTTGCGAGGATATACACGATTAGCATCATGGGAAGTGACCGCTCTAGATGTAAAAAAAAGAAAATGGAGGCTTCCATGGAAACTCCATGTGCAAATAAATTTATTAGTTTAATAAATTGTATTTTTGACGCGTAATCGAATCCATTTTGGCGGAAATGAATACAGTTTCCTGTGTGACTGCAGCGCTATCACGGACACAATTTGAGTTAAAATGCTTGTCGGTTGAAAGTCGGAAATGTCGCGCGGATGTCGGAAATGTGTGCTTTGCTAGTCGCATGCACTCCTGTGTCGCTTCAAGTCGTATGAAAATCGTGCGCATCAAAGTCGGATATGTGTGATGGCACCTTTAGTCGGCGGAAGGCAGTCGTTGACTGACTTCAGAAGCTGAACCATTCAGGAGCGGACTCTGACTTTTGCACTGGATTCAACCAGCGCTGGAATCCGTTTGAGTAGAATACAAGGCGATGCATCTTATATGGAAGACCACTTGGGTTGGTTAGCCTTCTTGACTACCTCAGTGTATTTCATTTGGAATTTATTCTGGTTCGATGAGCTGTGTGAAAGCGCTGCTTTTGTCCCATCTGAAGAAATGTACACTTTACAGTTCGATTGTCGATTTGTGGACACGGGCAGCCAGCAACAAAATCATGCTGACGGACACTTAATTGACGTAGCAGCTGACAACCAGCCCTGCTGTTGGACAGTGCCTTTCCCAGGACATGACAGCGCCAGTACGGCCAAGAACAATGGAGATATCGATAACCTCGTCGATCCGTGTGCAGGCCTAGTATGGCATAGGTACTTACCTACGGAGCTCTCCTGCCTTCGCTGTCGCTGCTTAATCGTCTGCGTCAGTTACGGTCCCCTCCTTCCGTGCTTGTTGATCTTCGTTTTCTCGTCGTGGGATGGAATTTGCCAACAAGACAGTGTCTAGTGATATCCCTACACTCGCCTGTCTTTATTGGATTTGTGTGCGGTGGAGTCTTCTTCTTCAGCAGTGAATTGGTGGCCCATCTTTCTGCAATCTTCAGTCAGGTTTTTGCGTGAACTTTTGTAAATATGAACATTCCTTTTTCTAAGCTGATGCACGGCCGTCTATATCTATCAGGCCTGGAGTGGTTTTATGCCTCGTTTGGTTTGTTATCCAGAATTTTCAGAGCGTTACTTGAGTTGTTATTTTGGAATGATTTTCTTTATGAATTATAAATTACTTAGTAATTTTGTTCTTTGTATTTAATTTGGATTTTTTGTAGTGTTTTCCGATGTTATGGCATTCCTGTGGTGGGAGGTTTACGTTTGGGCAGTAACTTTGGTGGAGGATGTTGGTTAACCCTTTTGGAAATTCTTTTTGTAAGTGAATTCTGTTGTGCTACGACAACCTGGTGGTTGTTCGTTCACGTTACTTTTGTTTGTTGTAAGTTGTTCAGTTGTTGGCAAATCGTGGGAAAGTTTGGATACTACATTTTATGTTGTGGGTTGTGTTTTAACTATTTGTAGTCTGTTTCTTCCCATTGGATTTTGATCTTGCCTTTGAGCACTTAGATTGGAGTCGGGATCTTGAGTCCAGAAAGTGTGTGTGTAAAATTGGTGGGAAGTTTTATTTATTTTCCCTTTTATCTTATTGTGTAATCATCTGTGGATGAATAGTTCTGTAAGTTGTTTGAACCTTAATTGATTTGTTGTTCTTGGCATGCCATGATGTCTTTTTTTTGTAAGTATTGATCATTTGTTGTTCTTTTTGTAATTTTCAAGATGCTTTATAATCTAAAGAGCTTTTACAGCACGCGACCATATAATGCATTGCGGGTTTGGATCATTGTTTAGCAGGTCAGCCATGTTGGATAACAAAAACGCTTTCGCACGCTATTCGCTATGGCAAGGTCAGCGTATTATACGAATTTTCCAAACAACAATACTTAAGCGATTTCTTGAGTGAATGCGATGATTGGGAAGAGCGAAACTAGAGAGTAACGACTTCTTTGTGATCCACTATGGCGGCATTGACGTCATGATGACGCATAGTGAAAAAGCCCTATTGGTAATACAGAATTATATTGTATTGACTCACTTTGAATTGTATTGACTGTATTGATCTTTTTGCATTGACTCACTAAGTTGCTTTTTGTTTTCTTAGTGTGTTATATAAACTTCGTTTATTTATTTTCTCCAAGTATAACTTGTATTGACTTTGTTATCTTTTGACGTGTGTGACTCCCACGCATCGGGGTCACACGTTTCGTCACACAAGGAGCCATTTACCAGCTGGTAATTTAATGTATCATATAGTTATTTCCAATCATTTAAGATGGTTATCTGTTTTGTTTTAAAATTGTGAACCATATAGCAGCGGCAACTGCAATGAGTGTTCCTATAATTAAGGTAAAAACAAATGTTAATATAATAAATATACAAGAAGGTAGGACCTCTGATTAGGGCGTGAACCCAATAACTTTACAAGTTAGCTTATCTTAGTATGATGTAGTATATGGAGCATGCACGATTTATAATCCTGAGGATTAGTTCGATTCTAAATTTATAACAATTATTTTATGGAAATAATCCTTTAATCAGGCTTCTTTTCCTCCAAAAGTTACAACATATGTTGATTAAATTATGTCATTTTAAATAATTAATGACTTATATTTATATTAACCGTTTATCCTGGTCAAAATGCAGGCAGTATGCGGGATGCTGCAGAATATCCGCTTAATGTCAAAAGTTAACGAACTCTTTCCTCAGACTGCGCTACGTTGTTGTTGCAAATGGTGGTTATTTTGAAAACATTGTTTTATAGGTTCCCCGTCAAAAGCGCCATCTGTTGACGAACTTTTTATCTAGTTTTGAAACCTGGTGCGAATAAATCGTCTGGTTTCCTAAGCAGAACGCAGCAAACTGTACATTTCTATCGTCTTCCGTTTCTTGTTCATTCATTTTTCAAATCGTCGCTCATTTTTGGGACACCCGGTAGTTTGCGTGGCATACGAAGACGTGAAAATTTGCATACTGCAACTGATGGCGCTTACCGGAATTGTGCCAATGAACTCATTAGAACAAATCGTCGCATAATGCAAAAGCTGCTACCAATAACTCAAGGAAACCTGTACAGGCAATAATTACAGAATTGGGATTCAGTAACTTTGTGCATGATGGGTCTCGTGAATGCTCCTTCCTGACATGAAACGTAAGAAATCAGACATTAAAAACAATTGCTTCTGCGATACGACTGTTTAGGTTGGATACACCACTTCGATCCCGAAAACAAGAGCTCATCTATAGCGTTCCCCTACAAAGGTTAACCTGTGCCAAAACATTTAAAAGCCTGTGTCATCACCAGGCAAACTCATATTTGCACGCTTCTGGAATATTCAAAGTGCTGTCCATATGGAATTCATGCCAAAAAGCGCTACTATAAATTCTGTCAGGTACTGTAAAACACTAAAAAATACTTAAAGCACGAATTCGTCAAGTTCAGTCACATACGGAGCAGTCCCTCCTACAGCACTCATCCGTATACAAGTGAAATGTTTTAACGAATTCATTGTTTTAATTTCAGTGTGGACGCCCATACTCCATACAGTCCCGTTTTTGCGCCATCCGATTTTTATCTTTACACGAAAACTTAAGGAACACCTGCGAGGGCATCACTTTGATTTTAGCGATGCAATGCAAACAGACATGAAGCTGGGTTTTCGCAGTCAAAGTGAAGCATCCCTCAGTGACGGTATCATAAACTCGTCACCTGTCGGGAGAAAAGTATTCAACGCCAGGGCGATTATGTTGGAAAATAATGATGTAGTTTTGAGAGTAAAAGTTATCACTTTTTATTATACTCAAATAAGTATACCTATTTTCAAATAAAAAAATTGGGGGCATTACTTTTCAGCATGCCCCCCCCCCTATTATTATTATTATTGTTATTATTATTGTTATTATTATTATTGAACAGATTAAAAGCACAACACTCTTTAACCACAACTAAAAAAGGCGTTAAACAAGAAATAAAACAAAAAGAATGAAAAAACAATACAACCTGTAAACGTCCTTCGAAAGCTTTGCTTTCATCTTCAGCAGACAAGGAGAATCTCAAAAGATTCTTGAGAGAACTGACTTGTTTATTGAATTAGCAAGGTATATATAATGAACAATAACCTTAAAAATTTTGAGGACATTTTAAAATCTTCTGATTTCTACTTTCCGGACACTTGGTACAGGTATGTAGATGATGTATTCACGATTTTTGATACCACCAAATGTGACATTGGTTCGTTTGTCCAACACATCAATGGTTTCTTTCCGTCAGTACAATTCACGGTCGAGACTGAAAACAATCAGTGCCTTCCGTTCTTAGACATTAAGATTTCTAGGTTTAAAGAGTCGCTATCATTTGATGTGTATAGAAAACCTACAAACAGTTTAAACTATATACCTAATGATTTCAGTCATCCCTGGAACCAAAAACTTTCAGCTTTCATCTATATGATAGATAGAGCATTGAATATTCCATTGAGCCCGTCCAAATTTAAAAAAGAAATAGCCATTATTCAAAACACGGCCAACAAAAACGGGTATAGTTCCAAGCTTATTTTGGATTTAGTTAGAAAAAGAAGGTTTAAAAAGTTCTTAGCAGGAATCACTACTTTTAAAAAGAACATAAATAACCGGAAAATCATTTCCTTGCCCTACAACAAGGCTATTATAAGCGGAATAAGTTCGATACTTAAGACCTTTAATGTCTCTTTCGCTTTCAGCAATCCAGGTCAAATGAAGCAACTGCTGGGCAACCCTAAGGACCAGATCCCACCACTACCAAAATCAGGCATCTACCAGGCTCAATGTAACCAATGCCCTATGATGTACAAAGAACAGACGTTCCGAAGCATAGAAACAAGATTTAAGGAGCATTTAAACCACACAAGATTTGGCAGAAGCAACCAGTCAGCCATCGCGAAGCATTCCCTGGATACGGGCCACGAATTCCATATGAATAGTGTGAAATTAATAAAATCGATCAATAAAAAATACTTGTTAGATTCTTACGAAAGCTTAGCTATAAATAAAACGGATAAGCAGTTACTGTTAAATTCGGACAGGGGCCCCATTGGTGAATCTAGTTTGATCCAATGGGTGGCCCAGTTACCAAAACGGTGATTACGTTTTCGGGTGGTTTTTTTTTGTTTCTATTGGTTATTGTTCACTATATATACCTTGCTAATTCAATAAACAAGTCATGTCTCTCAAGAATCTCTTGAGGTTCTCCTTGTCTGCTGAAGATGAAAGCAAAGCTTTCGAAAGAAGTTTACAGGTTGTATTGTTTTTTTCATTCTTTTTGTTTTATTTCTTGTTTAACGCCTTTTTTAGTTGTGGTTAAAGAGTGTTGTGCTTTAAATCTGTTCATTAGTGCGATCCACATAAATACTTATTTTGTTTTAGTTATTATTATTATTATTATTATTATTATGGAATGAAAAAAATATGAAAAGCTATTGGCACTTACGGTTTTGTTGCCAAAGTTTTCTGGATGATTTTAGAACCAAAAACACTACAAACATCAGTGAACCAAGCGATAACCATACTGCATAAGAAAATGGCTTTACGTAACTTAAAAGAAAATTACTATCAGCATCCGTAAAAGACCAATGTCGATTTATTACTAGGACTTGATAAGCATTGATTACATGAGTGGAATACGAAAACGATTCGCTTCTTTCGTCAGTCAGATACAAAGGAATTCCTATTGTTTCTACCATCTGAGGAAAAAAAATTAAATTTTTATCAAGACAATCAATGATTTTCATTATAGTAAGTAAATTGTAAAATAAAAGCACATGAAAAAATTACACAGATGGATTTATAATAGCAATTATTGATAAAAATTTTAAATAGGTTTTTAAGAGACGTTAACTTCTGCATTAGAAAACCTCCAAAGATGCTGTATTTTCCTTCAACACTTCTTCATCGTCTTTACCGACTATAAACATCCCTATACTACTGTCCTTTACTAATGATTTAAACTATCTTTCGACATGAAACAGAATATTATGAATTGTTCCGAAAAGACATGTAGTCACATTAAGATCAAGATTGTACAATTTTTCAAACAGTGTTGCAAAAACAATTTAGGAATGAATTGTGCCAAGAGATTCTTTTACTCTTTTTTACACACTTTTATTTAACTTCATTTGTGTGTTTGTGTACAAATTTTGTAGTCAATATTTTGCCCACTTCCTGACTACCTACAGCTCTGCAACTTATCAATGACAATGCATATTTCAATAGTTAGTGTCACTATTCTTTCATTTATTCGTAAGTAATCTATATATTTCAGTTCAAAGGATGATTCTTTCGGCTGTTCGTTGGAGAAAACTACTGCATCTCTAAACTTCATTTTGGTCTTAAATGAAAGATCTTAGTCTGTAGATTTGTCAAAGTTAGTTCTACTGTCCAAAATTACTATTAATTAGCAATAATTTACAATTCAAAATTGCTTACTCTGGCAAGTCAACAGTCCTCTCCACAATGACGTTACAATCAACAACTTTGCTAGCACTGATCGAGGCTTCTGAGATTATACAGGCTGACCCATATCAAGAAAAAAGTGGCGACAATAAAGATGGCGAAAAGAGGCAAAATTACCAGGGTAAGCATTGCCATCTGTTGTCATAAAACCGAAATAGCCGCCATCTTCTAAAGAAATCAGAAACATATTAATTTGAATTCTAAAAATTATCTTATATCAACGATATAAACATATTTAATTCTCGTTAACGCAAGATTTTAATAGGTTTAATCAATTCTTCGTGCTTATATTACATGTAAAAATCTGGGAGGTATAGCCTATTTCGGTTTTATGACCTTAGATGGCAATGGTTACCCGGGTAAATTTGCCTCTTTATTGTCGCCATATTTGTCACCCGTTTAACAATGGTTTTTTCATGATATGGGTTAGCCTGTATAATCTCGGAAGCCACGCACTGATGATCAAATTAACTACAATTACTTAAACAATTAACAAAGATAATAATAAACAACAATACAGGCAAATACATTTTTAATTATATAAATGGAGATGGGTGTTTACCGTCATATTTTGACGGGATCCATCTAGTTTAACATTTAAGTTTAACATGTATTTAGTGCAGTATGATGTAATGAGTGCCTGCATTGTTGTTTATTCTTGTCGTTGTTAATTCTTTCCGTAATTGTCATTAATTTGAATATCAATCTAGCAACATTGTTGACTGTGACGTCCTTGTAAGAGCATTGTTTACGATTAGCCAGGTAATGCATTGTAAAGGCTTCCCCGGGATACAGGCTTAGCTTACTGGGCATATTTCCAAGTTATTTTTTTTTTGGTTTTGTAGTTATTATATAAAATATGATTTAAAAAAAAACATTAAAAAATAAAATAAAAACTTTTAAACACACACATTCATCTTAAGAAGTGCAGTAGCAGTAGTAGTGATAATCCAATACGTCCATCCAGGGCCTGTATAGTTAGAAGCCGACGAGTTGGGTTCCTGGATGAACCTGGATTAACGGCTGCTGTATGATGGTCGCAGCAGCCGGGGGGGGGGGGGTGAAGATCGTGAATCACCCATCCAGTGACTAGCCGTGCCTGATGTTGCTTAACTTCACAGAAGTTGTATTTCAGTGAAAGTCCACCAGGCCACGGCCTCCCCCGATTATCACGGCCTCAGTAAAAAGTATAATTAAAAAGTTGTAAAGGCCGTGATACACTGAACGCGATGCGAAGCAAAGCAGAGCGAAGCAAAGATGACAGAAAAATTTGCATCTTTCGCTTCGCGTTGCACTGCACCACAGCTGTCTACATTGCAGTCGAGTTACTTCTCATGTTTCGTGGATTTACCGGTAGAGGTCGTTTGCAGAATGTGATTGATTTGTAATAGATCTTAACAGTTATAAAATTTAATTCTTTATTTAAATTTATTATATTTATATTTATCAATTATCATATCGACATGATCGTTTTTATACTTCTAACACAAATTCTATATCAGAATCCCAACCCCGCGGTTGAACTTCCGCCATTTTCCAAGTATCGGGTGGGCAAGAAATAACGTGAGGTGTTCAGAGCTCGCTAGCGGGAATTCTATTAGGCCAAATGCAATACATTTTGGTGTATATACTTAGTGGAACATGCAGTTTTGATTTCTGCAAAAAAAAAAAAATAGTACTTAAAGTCGCCATAGGGGGCGCTTATTTCAAGAAAACAATGAATACCTAATTGTCAAATGAACAAATACCGTACAAACCAACTTTAGTAACAACAATAAACAATGTTTTATTTTTAATTACAAATGTGTTTCAATATGACCACCAGTGTGCTGTTCCAATAGCTGCATGCGGTAAACGACATTTTCTATGGCAGCTCGCAGCATATCTGCATTAATTAGTCTGATATGTAACGTTATTTGATCCTTTAAGGTTGAGAGGTCAGGAACAAGTGCTTGATACACAAGGCTTTTCAAATATCCCCATAACCAAAAATCACAAGGGTTGAGATCAGGCGACCTGGGTGGCCATACTATAGGAAATGCACGACTAATTATTCTGTTGTCTAAAAAACGTTCTCGCATGATCTGCTGCACCTGACGTCCGATGTGTGGTGGCACACCATCTATCTATATATATAAAGAAGGATGTTTGTGTGTGGGTGGGTCTGTTTGTATGTTTTTTATACAAATCTACAGTTTTATTCTGATCTTGATGAAATTTCGCATACTTGACCTTCGAAGCATGAGGAAGGTCACTGTCTACCTCAGATTTCGGAAAAATAATAAATATCGATAAAAAATCGATATTCATGGTTATGGCAAGGCATATTAATGAGAAATATCTCATGACCAACAATGCAAGGCAAAGTTTGTACAACAATAGGTATCAACAATGGTATCAGCACGCAATTCACAAACACACTGCATGAACCAACAATATATATCTCATGACCAACAATGCAAGGCAAAGTTTGTGCAACAATAGGCCCATTGTGTTCGCATCAACAATGGTATCAACGCGCAATTCACCAATAACAATGAGCACAGAATGATGATGTAATGTTAAAGCAATCTTTCCTAGAATTATAACAATGAACATAAAATGATGATGTAATATGGATAAGTTTCAATTTGTAACAATGCATAGAATTCCTGTTATTCAGGCTTTTCTTAGAAAAGAGAGTTCTTAGTACTTAACAATTTCTTGAAAATCTCTAAAAATGATCAATAACTGGAGATAAAGGAGAGTTAGCAGACTATTGAGAAAGAGTGGAAAGACGACAGAGGAAGCACTCCTTTAGCTCCGTGATGTATTGAGCAAATGGGAAGCAAGTAAATAGAAGAATCGGCGACCGCTAGACTGCACAAAGTGATGAATGGCCAAGTTTTGCTTCAACACATCGAGAGAAGAGTGGAAATTGCAACAACACTAAGTATACATCTGAGGTAAGATTACGTGAGTAAGAAATTATTTAGATTAGCAGTGGCATCCTTGGAGAGGTCCAGCCATTGTGAGCCTTTAAAAAGATTTTTTTCGAATTGTCATTAAGAATTTTTACTGTATTAATTCTAAGCATTTTCATGTGTTTATTTTTAAGATATTGCAAAATTTACTTTAATTTTTTGAGATTGTTCTGTTTACATCCAAGTGTAATTATCCCGGGCAACGCCAGGTACCTTTGCTAGTACTGCATAAAAATGGTAGAATCCAGACAACCCTTTTCCTGCAATCGTGGTATCACAAAATTCTCAAGCATATCGGCATACCTGGCAGAATTGACGGACCAAGTCACCGGTCCACGGGGACGGATTTCTTCAAAAAAGTACCGTACGGGCCGATGATGAAAGAAGCAGTAAAGCCGCACCATACTGTTAGTTTCGGTGAATACATAGGAGTTGGCAGACATACTTGTGGATTTGATGCAGCCCAAATACGTCAGTTGTGGGTATTGATATCACCATTTAAATAAAAATGTGCCTCATCACTCCATAAAATTTGCCATGGCCATGCATCATCCACTTCCATACGTGCTAAAAATCTCAACGAAAAGTCAGTTCGGGTACGTTCATCTCCAGGAAGCAATTGTTGAACAGGTGTGAGTATATGGGGATAAAATGTCAATATGTTATGCAATATTTCCCTCACTGTCGAATATGGGATATCTGTTTGGCGTGCTATTGCGTGTGCACTGCTGGTATCCTGCACAGTAGTCATCTCCTGTTCCACAACAGCAGTTGCAACTTCTTCAACGTGTTGCTGCCTGATTCGTTTGCGTCCCCGGCCTGGTTGCACTCCTAGAGTTCCGGTAGATTAAAATCGTTCAATCATTTTCCGTAAGTTAGTTATGCTCATCGGTCCTCTTCGTAACGTTTTCAATCGCCGGAATTCACGAAGGGCAGCACTTGCATTGTCGCTCTTCTGATAAAAGAACTTGACTAATAACGCCCGGTCAGGCAGAGTAAGCATCATCATCAAGCCATTCGTTCGTGAATGATGGGAAATCCTCAGCCTTGCCTTTTATTGTCATGATTGCTCAACACGGTATGCGCTTATGGAAATGTATTCATTGTTTTCTTGAAATAAGCGCCCCCTATGGCGACTATGTACTTTTTTTTTTGCAGAAATCGAAACTGCATGTTCCACTAAGTATATACACCAAATTGTACTGCATTTGGTCCAATCGAATTCCAGGTAGCAAGCTCTGAACACCTCACGTTATTTCTTGCCCACCTGGTATATAAAATCCTTGTTTATATTAGTGGATTGCTTGCTTCGCGTCTTGCCGCACCATATTGTTCGTGCATGCTGATTGGTCAAAATTCAACATTTTCATCTTCTTTCACGCGGCAAAGCAAGTTAACTCGAGTAGCCGCACGAGAAAAGCTAGTGCAAGACACACTGTACGCGAGTAACCTCTCGAAGTTGCTTTCTAATGCTTTGCTTCGCGTTGCATTCAGTCTGTCACGGCCTTAAAAGTGTGGCGGCGTGCTTAATATCAGTTTTTAAAACTAAAATACTACGTTCATAATAAAATAAACGCGATGCCACACTTTTACCCTTTTTTAATTATACTTTTTACTGCACTTCTTGATTGTGAAAGTGTATGCTTTAAAAGTCTGCATTAAGTAGTGGAAGAATGGAGCTACTTATTGGTTTCAGAATGTCCGTCTGTTCGTCTGTCCATCCCGTTTATGAATATCAACAGGTCCAGGAATAACGATATGGCAGCGTTTATTATTTGTTCTACGCGTTTCGAGTAATCCTCAATGATAGAAACGATGTATACTCCAAAACTATTATAGATAATCGACAGTCGAGCACTTAAGTGAAAAAAGTTACGATCGGTCTGGCAGCAGGGCTTCCATACCACACTCGCCCAAAGAGTAACCAGAGGAATTACACTGAGATAAAGGAGAAGCCTTGATGGTCTTCTTGAGTCATCCTGAGAATAGGGTCCTTACCTAGTAGGACGAGGAATAAGATTGTGGATTGACGTAGTTATGACCCATCTGCGGGTTAGGAGATCCAGAAGTTGGGGAAGACGCCATTGTTGATATCATTGAAGTTGACTTCCAGGACATGTTGGGGTCTACAAAACCGTAAGTGAACCCTAAAGGCTAGAGAGTAATCCAAAATACCGGCTACCAAGGAATTATCATGACTCGAATTTTAGAAGTAACTTCTTGAGGAGCACCTGAACATAGCTACCAATGTAGGCCTTACCGAGGTCATCATATATCGAGTACTTGTTTTCAATTCTTCTGTCAAGTTGAACAATGGTCCTGAGAGTTACATTCCGGAAAGATTGAAGTTCCTTCCACCTTGACTTGCACATAGCAGCCCAGAGAGGCATTCCGTGAAGCAAGATGGAGCGGATCGCAACCTGGTACAGGAAGAGTTTGTTATCCAGACCAAGCGCACTGTTTTTCCCCAACAGTGCAATCAGGCTGAACTTTGCCTTTTTGGCCTTGCTGAGAGTGTATTGGACGTGGTTATTCCAGTTTGATTTAGAATCAAAGTTAACGCCAAGATATTCGTAATTCTTAACCCATTCAAGGTGTCTACCATATAGGACAAGGGGGGCCTAGGGGATATCTGCGTTTCCGGGTGACGAACATGGCTTTGCATTTGTCAACGCTGAGCTTCAGGCGCTGTTTGTCGAACCAATCTTCGCACTGGTGCAAGGCCCTTTGTAAGCGACTGATGACATGGCCTGGGTTCCTCACGCACGATATGATGCTCGCAATATCAGCGAACAAGTACAGGTTACACTTAGCAAACTCCGGAAGGTCATGGATGGAAAAATTGAACACCGGTCCCAGAACAGAGTCCTGGGGGAAGCCAGCGTTGACATCGCAGGGGTTAGACAAGGAGTTACCAACCTTGATATAGGATCTGTGTGAGAGGAAGGAGCGATCTGTGTGAATTAGCTCATCAAGGAAACCACAGTTGATCATTTTGAAGATAAGTCCGTCATGCCAGACTTGGTCGAAGGCCTTATTCACATCAAGAAAAAAGTTTCCCCCGTACATCGAGTAATTGAGATGACTGTTCAAATCTGCAACAAGCCTCCATATCTGGAGTTGGCATGAGTGATTCGAGCGAATGCCGAATTGCTCATTGCGAATATGATTATTAGACTCGCAGAAATCATTGACCTCTTCAGGATAGTGCGCTCGAAGACCTTAGAAAGGTAGACAATAAGCTAATAGGCCTGTGGCTTTAACTGGAGCAGGATTTAGACCCGGCTTAAGTATAGTGAGGATGAGTGAGTCCTTCCAGGCATTGGGGAAATAGCCATGGTTCCGGCAGTCGTTTAAGATCTTGGTAATTAAGCAGATAACCTTTGGAGGTGCACTGCTGGTGATGGAGTCGATACCAGGAGCTTTTCTGCTCTTATGACATTTTATGAAGATCGAGACCTCGGTTACTTCTATGGCATGGAGAGGGTTAACTATGTGATCAGTAACATCATAATTTATCCAGTCTTCACTGAATTGGCAACTATTGTAGGATATTGCACCTGGTTATTTAGCCATCTTCCACCAATCAGTGGAGATATGTCGTTAATAGTGACTAACCCATCAATGATTGGTGGAATTACAATAAATGTGGTTGATATCAAATGTTTTTCTTGTCTGATTTTCTACCGATTGCCCCTGGCTACGTCTCTTCTCGGCAGTTCAGGATAGCTTTTTGTTATTTAATCAACCATTTCTATATTACTATAACGCCAATTTCCATATGTAATTTGATTGTAATTTTCTATTAGCCTTTGGAACGTACTTAAATATTTCGGTTATTTACGATTGTTTTTTCTTAATCTACAGTTACCGATTGTCTTTCCTAATTTGAATGTTACCGATTCTGTATTATGTAATATTTTCAAATAAATTTCACTTGAAACCACATCTATTGTAATTCCACCAATCATTGATGGGTTAGTCACTATTAAAGAATATCTACACTGGTTGGTGGAAGGTGGCTGTATAACCAAGTGCTGTATCATCATAGTTCCTGACCATGAGGTTTACTTGAAACGCGTAGAATGAATAATAAACTGCTACCATAATGCTTTTTCTGGACCTGTTGATTTTCATAATTTATACAGCGATATAGAACACCATAGAACTTTTAGCCTTCATAATTTCCGCATTTTTTGAGGTAGAATGTTGAAATTTTCAGAATGTAGCTTACTATGGGCATGTGCACCTTCACTATTTAGACCTAGTTTATTTTGATTAGCCCATTGGGGTTGGAGTTTCGTGGGTGGAAATTAGAGGGAACCAAAACGTCTACGTGTATTTATGCATATAAAGGACTGAAATTCGGTAAGCAGATTCCTCTAAACAAGATCATTATTTTGAAGTTTGGGCCAAATTGTCTCAATGAGGTCGGAGTTGTGGGAGTGGTAGTTACTTGGTCATTAGAACTATGGCAATATGTGGCATGTGATATACCATCCGATCAGAAATGATGAGCAACAAAAGAAGATAGAGCTCCTTTACACTTGTAGGTTCCTGACTTTATTACAATTAAATAGTTGATTTCCAGATTTATTTGAGAAGCTATTTTCATTAGAGGATCCACAGTATATTGAAGGAGATGTAAATTAATAATTTAATGAACATTTTGACATTTTTATATTCCTCCTAAAATCATTAGAAATTATTTCATTACTTTTCCACGTCGGTTTTCTCACGTGTTAGCCAACTACATTCTGAGTTATCAGTTGACAATGAAAATATAAGACCTTATAAAACATGAAAGACATTTTTAGAATTTATTATAAAAGAATCATTTGTCAGTCGAAGGAGTGCTTTTTCCTTTCATCAAAAGAGGAGACGGAGAAATTAAGATCTCTACAGGATTTGAGATGGGCACCCCACTTTGGATTGTTGACATGAGGGACTGTCAGGGGAGGGCTCGCCTTCTCCCTAGAAGTCCAAGGTCCAAGCAAGCTGCCATCGGGAGCCGTCACCTGAATTATTGACATTCCGTGAAAGAATGATTCTCTCTTTTCCGCCAATTGTAATATTGACTTAATTAAACAATTTTATACGTCATCAATACATAATGAAGAACGGTAATTTGGGATGTTCTCAGGTCAGAAACGTTTGTGTATAAGAAGTAGAGAGTTGCCCGTTAGATCTAGAGATGAACAGACGAGTTAATTATTAATTAGTTCTTGGGATATAAGGACGTTAATGCCGAATAGAGATGTTCCTGAACAGTGTTTCAGATGAGACCAAAAAGAATGTCCTCACTACATACTGCTAGTTTATAAAGCAACCGGAAATACCAAGTACATTATTAGCTGAATAAGTCCGTTTCGTAATTATGGAAAAGAGCCAATCACAAACAGAGCCAGCTGCCGCCAACCAGAGCCACTTTGAGGGTCATGCCTAGGGGTCTAGGCTGAGATCATCGACAAGCAGTCGACTGTCGACAAGTGTCGATGGTCACGTGGTTAATGACGCATTTGTCGATTAGAGCTAGCATGAACACGACTTGTCTACAGTGTCTACAGTCTACAGTGTAGACTTGTCTACTTGTCTACAGAGTCTACAGTGTACAGACTCTACACCGTCGATTTTCTAGTGTAGACTTTGACCATCGACAAGTGCCTTAAGAGCAGTCGACTATGCGCTTGGCGAACATTATTTCAGAATTTAGCAACAGATTTCTTATTAAAATCTTTTTCCTTCATTTCCGGCCTGCAGGCTAAATACACATAGCTCAAGAATACACATTTTCTAAAAATATTAACAAAAACTTGTTTAAAAATATTTACATACATGAAGCACTCTCTTGTGCTACGAAACTTGAACTGGGAAAATAATAATATACTGTGTCTACAGGTATGTGTTTATGTATGTATTTAGGTGTATACATGGATAAATGTGTAAAATTATGTGTAAATGTTTGTATCAATATATATCATCTAGCCATACGTGTGTAAACTTGTGAATAAATGTGTAATATGCCACTTATAAACGGTTAGATTTTGTCGAGAACGACAGCTTGTCGATGAGTTCAACCTAGACCCCCTAGATCGATGCCCAGGAAGCCAGACGAGATTCAATGCCGCAGGCTTAGCCATTTCTGCAGAACGCCGCCACGTCGTGAGTCGCTCCATCATCTTAATTGGGGGTATAAGGGTAATCGCGTGACATCCCTTTTATCTTTGATGGCCATCAGTCATTATTATAGATTATTATATTATGTCCAATGTTTAATTGTTCCTAATTGCATTAAGGGGTAAAGTTAAAGCAATGAATGTGTTTAATAGGAAATAAGATAATTTTCTTAGTGGGATTTAAAGGGGCTAATTATTGGGAGCTATTGCTCACCTTACCGACTACCTTTCCAGCCGGACGTGTGTCTCGGGAATCTGTGTGGAGCGTTGGGCTAATTGGAGTTGCTGAATCCCGCTCTATTTAGATATTGATGTTCTTAAGTAGCTTTTTCCATTGAGTCATTATTAATTATTGTTCCGTCTGACAATTGAACTTGGAATGCATGACAAATCCAATTGAACCACGGGCCCCGCATATTTGACGCAATTGACGACAGGATTGCTTTTGCATTTATGAGATATAATAGCCATATTTGCTGCAGTTGACACAGATTATTATTTAAAATTTTTTGAAACTGATAAGCCAAACCTATTTTATGTGGTCGTTTACAGGATGAAAAATTAATTAATTAATTTGAATAATTAATTGATAATTTATTTATTTATTTATTATTAAATTGGTTAGGAAAAAAACAGTGATACCCAACAGGCCAGTATGGTTAAAACCCGACTAGTTAGGTCCTGTGGGTATCAATAAAAACATTGATGAACAGTAAATAAACAAGGGTAGTAAATACACATTAAAAATTAAAAAATCATAAACTTAAAAAATTAACCCCTTCAGTCACCTTGGCAACATATGTTTCCAACTTGTATCTTGGACGTTTACCTTGTCAAAAGTGCGGTATTATTTTATGTTTTGTAAAATTTCGTACTAAATAAATGACAGGAATAAAATCTGTTGATTTTCTAATAAATATGTATATTTCGGTAGCAAATATAGCCATACATGTAAAAAGATAATAAAAAATGTTAATAAATAAAAAAACTGCTGGTTATGTTAAATGTAACAGTATCAATATAATAAATGTAAAAACAAAATTTTTACAACCGAATTTAAGGTCTGTGTCTGAAGGGGCTACACAAACCTGACGAGTTATATTATGATAAAAAACGTCAAAACGTAATATATTTATACACTGAGTGAAGAAAGTAATTGGATACCTCGCACAGTGCGTTTATTTGCTTTTATTGATAACATCTAATATCCTGTCGGCCCCCCTCTGGCTGCAATCACGGCGGCCACTCTCCGGGGCATGCTTTCCACAAGAGTACGTACGACCCCCACAGGAATCTCCCGCCAAATGTCCCGTACAGCCGTGCACAGTTCAGGTAGTGTTTTGGGTAGTGGGCTACTACCCCTCAACCGACGCTCGACTTCGTACCACAGATATTCGATGGGTTTCTGCTATCCGATCGAAACAATGTGAAGCGTGATTCATCGCTCCAGAGAACACGTTTCCAGTCCTCAACGGTCCAATCTTTGCGTTCCCTGGCGCACTGCAGTCTGTTCGTTTTGTTCGCCGGTGTGACTAGCGGCTTGTGAGCTGCTGCTTTGCCGTGATAGCCCAGCATGTGGGCCTCCTTTCGGAGGTCTTGGTGGATACGTGACATCCAGATGCCTGCTGGAATTCCCCGGCGATGGTGGTCATCGTCGTGCGTCGGTTCTTCCGTATCTCCCGCTGCAGCACCCGACGGTCCCTGTCGGTCAATGCGGGTGGACGACCAGGCCTTGGTGCATTCGTACAATGTCCATTGGTCCTGTACTTCTTCAGCACATACGCCACTGTTGATTTCGGGTGGTTCCGGCTGCTGGCAATCTCTCGTATGGATGCGCCTTGGAGCGACATTCCAAGCAGGACACCTTTTTCGAACTGTGTCAGCTCCGCCTGTCGCGGCATGATGCTTCAATTAGAGTCAGTGGTGTTGTCTGATGGCTATCTTTGCATTTCCATACAGTAGTGACACGTGTGGTAGCGGAAAGGTCCATTTTTTGCCGGGTGGATGGGTGTCCAATTACTCTCTTCCAATCAGTGTGTATATATATCAAAAACCTATATCAAAAATATCAGCTATATCAAAAACCTCAGATAGCTAACATATATATGACACAAGTATAATTAATTCCATAATTATTCACTTAGTCTAATAATCATGAATTAAGAAATTAAGATTAAGTAGACAAGGATAAAAAGCATATCAGTGGGAGCCAGAATGCCGTAAAGTAAACGACTAACGACGCTCTCAGACTATCTCAGTAACTAAGACTACAGGATGATTTAAACTTAGGCTTTTACAAATTAAAAATTAAAAAATTAAAATACCTATTAGGAATATCAATTAAAGCATCTACTATGATTTACGTTACCAAGTCAAATAACCTTTCTCTCCTAAATTGAGAATATAAACTTTTTGAACGTATCTCAGTGGGGAGTCGAGCCCAGCATTTTACACATGCAAAGGATACACAGCGTCGAAGATAATTAGTTTTAGCGAGAGGTAGGCGCACTTCGTTATCAGATCTATTGAGATAATTATGGGTATCAGAATTGAGTACTAGCAGAATTGGAGTTTGTATATACAGCAGTGAATTTAGAACTTTAAATACAAATGTACAAGCTTGTATTACAACTATCTGATATATACACTGATTGGAAGAAACTAATTGGACACGTTTCGTCGAATATCTAGAAAAATACTTGACGAATTATCCTGAAATATCAGGGGTGTAAAAAGGATGTTACACCCCATGAAAAAATATTGACTTCATATCAGCGTAAGAAGAAGAAGTTGATACTGGTGTCCGATGCAAAAATAAAAATTTGGAGAAAGCCCCTTATCGTTTTGTTTATTTTTGAGAGCAACTGAAATTCAACTCATTCTATCGGCGATATCTTTCTCAATTTTCACGATATTTGCTTGCGCTTTTTAAAAGAGTAGCTCTGTACATTTGACTAATAAATTATGCAAAAGACAATTTGGTAACGCATGCGCATGCGCAGTTAAACATTGCTTAGTTAAAATGCTCATATTTCAACAAATGTTTAATATTTTTCTATTCTGATTGCAGAATGTCGTCTGTACTGTAGTTTGTCAAGTTTCCTGTAAATGGCATTGCATTGGCTTGAAAATCCTGCGTGTTATAAACAAAAAACTTACGAAAACATTTCGACTTTTTTAAAGAAACCTTTATATCTCCATGAATATACGTGCTACTCCCATACAAATGAACACAGAAAAGTAAAACAAGCCTCTTAAGCATATGCTACAGCTACAATGCATTTCAAGCATTATTTTTTACAGGGTGATTCCAAACATTATTTTTTGGGTTTACATCTTTGCTGGTCCCGTATTTGCCCTCGGGAGAAAACTTTCGCTGAAATATATGAGGTTTAACATCCTTTTAACAACCCTGAAATTTCAGGATAATTCGTCAAGTATTTTTCTAGATATTCGACAAAACGTCTAAAATCGAAAGTGTCCAATTACTTTCTTCTAATCAGTGTAGTTGGTATACGTAATTTGCCAAAATAATGAGACACAGAAACAGATTTGGGAAGGTCAAGAAAGGTTTGGAGGAACCACTTCTGTAGGTTGAAAATTCGAATTAGATTTGTCGAAGAGGTAGACCCCCAGAACACAGAACAGAAACATAGTGAAGAGTGGATCCAAGCATAGTAAAGAAAAAAGAGAATAATCTGGAGATGGCAGGTAGTACAATCTAGAGATAATACCTTGTTTTCGGTTTAATTTATTAAGTAGCGAATCAACGTGCTGGTCCCATAAAAGATCGTGGGTAATAGTTAGGCCTAAGTATTTAAAAGACGTTACGGTCAATACAAGTTTGTTATCGTAAGATTAATAGATATCTAGTGGATTATGTATGTTGCGCTAAATTGCGCTGGAAAAAATGGCATCACCTTAGTTTTTCCGATATTAACATTTAGAGAGTTAGAATCGTTCCATGTCTTTAGTTTAGCAAATACACCGTTAAGAGTAAGTAACAGAGATGGCACATCAGGATCAGCGGCTATAATAGTCAGATCGTCAGCGTAAAGAATGGTCCTGAAGCGCGAGATAGAGGGAAAAATTGCAGAAAGATCATTTATAAATATGTTAAAAAGCAAAGGTGACAAAATAGAGCCCTGGGGGACCCCGACATTTCTGGCTAGTATTGCCGAGGATATACCTGAGTGGGTCATGAGGTAAGTTCGATTTGACATGAAGCTAGTCAACCAAATTAGGGGCTGTCCACGAATGTTTGTAAAAGCTAGATAAATTAAATGATAAGAGATCTATAGGCAACGAATCAAATGCCTTAGTATGATCAACAAAGGCAGCTGCTACAAAATTATTAGCTGCCATATACGACGATGTATATTCCAGAAATTCATAACATGCGGTTTCGACACTTTTTTTTAGGACAAAAACCATGTTGGATTGGTGAAATAAGGTCATGCTCAAAAATATGATGAGATAGCCGAGTGTAAAAAGGCTTTTCAAAGATCTTGGCAAACACGGGAAGAGTTCTGATCGGACGGTAATTAAAGAACAGCGCTTGGTCACCCTTCTTGAAAACAGGTGTAACTCTGGCTAGTTTTAAGGGTGCTGGGAAGGTTCCAGTTGAAATAGAACGGTTGAAGATAATGGCAAGTGGTTGTGAAAGAACATTGCGCAAACAGATAATCGCCTCTGAAGGGAAATCTAAGGGATCTCCCGATTTAGTTGGTATATAACATGGGAAACCTCCTCCGTGATGGTTGGTGTAAAAAATACAACCAGCAGCACTATTAGAATTGGAATAAGTATAGTTACGGGTATCAAAATTAACAGATTTACTTATAGGAAGTAACAATACATGTAAAAAGTCCGTAACCGATGTCGATGTAATTAGATTGACGTGCATTATTGGAGATGGGGGAGAATTTGTCCCACTTGCCAAGTTCTTGAGTTGCCTCCATTTGTCTTTACTAGAGCAAAGATTAGAAAATAGCTTACTAAAGTGAGCAGATTTAGCCTTCGCAATTTGCTTTTTTAATGCATTAGAAAAATCCTTAAACTCTTTTATATTAGCTAGAGTAGGATTGTGTCTAGATTTACGATAAAGGGAGTTTTTTTTTATTAATAAGCACAATTGCAATATTTAAGGCTATATTTTGATGATCAGTGACGCAGACAGAAAACAAACCCACGTTGCAAGTGCGATCTAAAAGCTTCGAATAACCGACTTGTATTGTCGAATTTGCTCAAAAGAGCTCTCTAATTTGTAAGTTGAAGACAGGAACTTAATATCGCAATCATATTCGGAGAACTTATTCGTTTACGATAAGGTTTAGTTTTATCAATAGGTGGGATAGAGATATCAAAGAGTATTAGCATTGGGAAGTGATCAGAAATAGAGATATCAATAGTACTACTATGATATACAGCATTTAAGTTAGTAAAACAGCATCGATGGCTAAGTAAGAATTATGATAGGAAGAAAAAAGTGTGTAAAATGAAGACGTTGGAAGAAGCCCTGCGCGAGTAATAGGGTCTAAGAGGAGGTTAAGGGAAGAAGAGGTGTTGCTAAAATCTATATTAAAATCACCTATTCATATTAACAGGGATATGTAAACGGTATAATTCGAAGAGAACATTGGAGATAAAGGAACAGAAAACTGATAATTGTCCGGAAGGTGGACGATAGATCGCAATAACAATAAATTTATTGTTGATAACTACGGTTAAAATTTCAAAATTGGCTGTAACTTGAGAAAATTGAGGAAAAGGACAGAATGTGAAATGTTTGTAGAGGTAAATACAGAGACCACCTCCGCGTTTGCCATTTCGATTTACAGAAACCACTTCATCGTCCGCAATGGAAGGAACTTCATTACTATCACGGCACCATAAGCCTAAATGTTTATGAGAAAATTAAAAGTTTAGGTTGGGGTGAGATGGACATAAGGTTTGCTAGAACATAATCTAGGTTTGCAGATATACTCCTAGTATTTAGGTAGTATATTGATAAAGTATGCTGAATTTTGGATGATAGAATTAGAGCTAATAAGGAATTTAAAGCTTCTAGTGGGAGCGGATTAGAAAAAACGGACATTAATTTACATAAAATCAATAGCTGTAGTTGAGAAACGCTCAAAAAGGTAGTCCCACTAAACAGAACAAAAAATTAGGTAACGTCAAATGAAAGTAAATCTGTAGGCGAAGTATGATGAGGTCCAACGAAAATACAGAAAATCCAACAGAAAAAAACTATTTGAAAGAGAGTTCGCAATAGCGAGCCTGCAATGAACCAGAATGAAAATATGAAGTGAACAAAGAACAGTTGCAAAATTAAGCTGTATATTGATATTCAGGTTGACAAATAAGGCTATCGATTGGCTAACAGGAGCATTAATTGAGTATACAAAGTAGCTAGTGCTTTAACTTAGTTAAACAGGGTAAATACAAAAGTCTAAACCCCCCTTTTATTTTTTGAACCGAAGCAGATATGTCAATTTTGATGAATCCAATGTATAGGAATTTGTTGGTGGCCTATCCCATGGTGCACTTTTCATCATCCCAAATATGCAAATTAGAACACATTCAAAATTTATCTCAAAAACCGTAAGGGATAGAGAAAAAAACCCAATTGCAAACTTGTTCAGCATAAAAAAACACACAAAACAAAAAAAATCATCCAAATCGGACCAACCAATCACCTACAATCACGTGATGAACTGTTTATAGCTTACAAACAGTCGCACTGCACAAGGAAACTGAATGTTGATATTTCCACCATGTAAAGCATGCAAATCAAAAAATTAACTTAAATTACCATGCTCATATTCAGTTTCATGCGGAAAAGCAAATAAAAGGCATGTTTCAGCACACAGAAGACAGAACAATTCCAGGATGGCAAGCTACACTGTTCCGGAAATGGTCAGCATGATCTTCTGCTTTGGAGAGGCAAGGAGAAACCTACATGCTGCAGTTAGGTTGTATCGAGACAGATACCCTAACGAACGCCATCCATCTCGTCAAACAATGCGTCACATTATTCAAAGATTCGAGGCTACAAGGATGTTAATGGAGAACGAGGACGACCAAGGGCACAAGGCGACGAGGATACAACAACACTATACCCTGTCTCAGCTTCAGTTGAGAGTGACGTCATGGAACGACGTCGTTTACCGGGCAGAGTGCACAACATCGTATCCTTCCGTTGTTAGACTTGTACTACGCTAGACCGTGCTATAATCACGTGGCTTCTCGAAGTAGATTAGTCGAATGGTATCTGTCCGATTTCATTTTTTAAAGTTAATGTTTAAAATATTTTAATCCTCTTCGTGTAAACTATCATCTTCGATTTCTGACACATCTCTTTCACGTTAGTAGTAGATAAGGACTTGATCGGGTCGCATATTAATGAGGTGGGCGTGGCCAAATTCAGCCAATCAGCGTGCAGTAATCGCGTCACGTGACCACCCACCCCCTTTCCTGACATCACAGGCGGCCATTTTTGGGTCACGTGATGGGTTTTTCCCGTGACGTCACAGCTGATAGGATTATTTTTAAAATTTATTTTTCATTTTAATTTTTATTCTTAATTTTTTACCTGACATTTTTCTAATTTTGGGGTGTTGTCATTTCAGGTGTGGTCTTTATTTTTGGTGGTGGTGGTGGTCCTTGTTTTGGGTGTTGGTCCTCTGTTTTGGGTGTTGGTCCTTTTTTGTGTGTGGTCCTTTTT
>JAHWFO010021040.1:53823-95422 GCA_023313115.1 Rhysida immarginata
AGGAGGTGGAACAAAATGAAACCCCCCGGAGAAAGACACAAAGGTATCTTCGGATAGCAATTGATGTTAAAATAAAGTTATGATTAAAGCTGCGATTATGTGTATTTTAACGCGTTTGGATTATTTGGAAGCAACGAACCAATAATCTTCAAAGCAGTTTGATTATACTGGTGTAGGTAGTAATGTATTTATCCAAGAAAAATGAAAGAACTCAAAATGACATAATAGATCATTTTTAAAATCTCTAATATGAGATGTGGTCTTAAAAGGAATTTTTCCTTTAATGTTTATGAGTATTAAGAAATCTTCCTTTAGGAGTCAACAAGTGTTGTTGACAAAAAACTGAAACTATTTCAATGACCAGAAATTTTGTCTGAAATTTTGCATAATTGTTTGGGTGTGCACAAATAATTGCACTTTAAAGATGGTTATAAAAAACCGTAATATCTTTATACCGACTATAACTTTATACAGTTTGCTCAATGAATTTGTGTAGAAGCGTTTTCGTTAGTTTTTAGAGAAAAGATTGGAATCAAACATGGTTTCACAATCATTACAATGAAGTGTAGACTTATGAATTCATTTTTATTTATCCAGTTTTAGAAATTAAAAAACTTCAAGGTGAAAAGTAACAGAATCGTACAATATCGAATTGGAGCTCAGTAGTAGCTACAATAGATGATGAATTGAATTACGTACTTGGCACAGGTGTTGTGACTAAGTCTGGTGACTAGGAATCGGATGTTGAAAGGAGAGTAGTGGGAGGTAAGAGGGAAAGGAAGTGACATCCCCCCTCGTGGTTCATCAATTTCAGAAAGTGAAGGACAACCCCCACAGCTCAATTACCTTTTACGAATATCAAGTGAAAGTGAAACTTAGTGATAAACTCCCAAACTTTTCTATGTATAACTTTGAAATAAAATAAGTTGCACCGTTCATGAGTACGTTTACCAATATTTTTATAATGGTATTGAGACCAAGTAGTTTAGTTGTGAAGACCATGTGTAATAATCGTCAGTTACAGCAGTTGCCTTGGAGCAACACATGCGTCTATTTATAGACATTCCTTTAATTACGTCACATTACGTTTTTGAAGTGTATAAAATAATCAGTTTACCTGTTAAGATTCCTAATATTGACGCATATGCATATTTTTATGCGTGTGCACCTTTCTTAGCGATCTCAAAGGATTGACAACTTCATTTGATTTTAAATCATATTGACATGTTACAGTGCAAAACTGGAGCTTTATTCCAGATTTGTTCACCTTCGTCAGCAATTTTTAAAGTACCGAGTTAAAGCTGTGAGCTTTCACTTTTTCGCGGAGCGGAAAATTCAATTTATGAATTGTGCGAGAAGCATATTGTTCGCATCCCCCCGCCAATCTTTGTTAAAAGTAACATTTTAGGACAATGGATTTACAGTATTTCAAAGCCAACAAGTATTACAATAACTTGTCCGGCTCAGCGATCGCAACCTTCAAAAGAAAGTAAAACAATTAAAATAAGCGGGAAGAATTCAAATGAAAATCGTATTGTTGAAAAATGGCGCCCGCTTTATCAACAGAGCAGAAATGCAAGCTTGTCGAATGGTATTTCGAGACAAAATCACCTGTAACCGTACAATAAAAGTTCCAGAAGGAGTATAAGTGTCGAGACGCACCAGGCAGGCAAGCAATCATGGAATTTGTCAAGCAATTTCGTGCCACTGGATGTGTTAAAGGCAAAAAAAAGGCGGGAGCGAAGTTCGTGTTCGAACGGCCGAAGTTGTCGAAAATGTTCGCACAAGGTTGGTCGTTTCTCCTACCAAACAATCTGTTCGCCGCCTATCCATTGAATTAGAGCTGTCGTATACCACGAAGTGGCGAATTTTAAGAAAGGATTTACACCTGTTCTCGTATAAGATCCATGTTTATCAGAAGTTAACAGACACTGGAAGACAGAAGCGACAACAATTTGCGATGGAGTTTGGAGCAGAAATGGAAGCCAATCAGAACATTGTGGACAACCTGTGGGTGTCAGATGAGGCCTTCTTCTACCTGTCAGGTGACGTTAATAAACACAACGTTCGTTTTGGGGTTCCCAGCACCCTCATGAGATCCAAAAGTCACCTCTTCATCCACAAAAGGTTATGGCTTGGTGCGCGATTTCCAAAAGAGGCATCATTGGTCCGTTCTTTTTTGAGGGCACCGTAACGTCACAGGCTTACCTGTTGGAAACCTTCTTCATCCCCGAGCTGCGAAGGAGGCGTCTACCGCTTCGACATCAATGATTTCAAAAGGATGGGGCTAGGCCTCACACCAGTAATGAAGTGCTAGACTTTCTCAAGCAGAAATTCGGTAATCGTGTCATTTCAAACAGGTTTCCAGATCGATTCAGGGGTGGCTTTCTTTGGCCCCCTACGAGCCCTGACGTAAACCCATGTGATTTTTATCTATGGAGGTTCTTTAAAGACACTATGTGTTCACTACAGCACCAAGAAGTCTAGACCATCTGCGATAAAGCATCGTCGACTGCTGCACCCTTGTGGATGCATAAATCTTGGATAGAGTTATGAACAACTTCACCATTCGGCTGCGAGCAGTTCAAAATGTACGTGGTGACCACCTTGAGCATATCATCAAAACAATATCATACTGAAATGTTAAGTTTGTAAACATTAATGGGTTAATAAATCATAGTACTGAAATGGTCAGAAATTGACTGAATCACTCTGTACAATTTGTTGTTGCGAATACAAAGAAAAGAAAAAAGGAATTTTATGATTTAAAACAAAATTTAAACTTCTCAGTAGAGAAGAAAATAAATTCAAAATGTCAGGTAATGAAAATGATCAGTTCTTATGTTTAACATTTATTTTTGGTTAAAACTCACCTCCATATGGCACATAACAAATTACATTACATCAATTGTGTCACTAATCATATCGTAGCTATGTTAAACTTAAATTCGTCAAAGAATGGGAGTTGGTCATTATTAGTCATCAGGAGCGTTTCTTTTTCTAATTCCTTTTATCATCTAGACTTCTATATTTACGTAATTGGCGTTTTTTGTGTCAGGGCATTAATAATCATTAGCATTCAAAAGAAAGCGCTCCAACTGGTATAACCAACAGATAGGATAATTAACTGTTCCTTGAATCGTAAAATTCAGGATAATTCACATTCTTGTCGTTGGAATTTGCTTAATTAATTCGGCGTATTAAAACATATTAGTTCAACTAACGAAGATTTGCAAGAGGAAAAGTAGGGGGATCTCATTCGCGTCAGACATTCACACGGGCGCGGAGAAGGAAGGGGGAGGGATTAGTGAGGAAGGAACCGCGTATATGGCGACCAGAGTCATGGCTATTACTATAATTACATCAGCGATGATTAAATCCATTTGGTTAAAGGTAAGTTTAATTTAATAAAAGTCATAAAATGGGTCTAGTGTTGGCAATATTGGTAGAGTCTTATATTACGTTCTATGCATTTCAAGTTTTCATTTCATCCTTTGTGTGTGTTCCCAGCATTCTCATTGGTGGGCTTATATGAAGGTGATAATTCTGCAAATGGGTACAATAGGCTACATGAATGTGTGTAATTTACTTAATATATATTGTCTAAAAATAACGATGTAATATTTAGACAATTGGTTGGCGCGTTGCGGGTCTGAGCAAAGGTTCCTGGTTCGAACCCAGGCTGTGAAATTTTCTTTCCTATTTTTCATCATTAATTTGAACAGCTGAGTTTGGCGTATAATAAAAACCCTCACTGAACATCTTATGATTATTCTTAATTATAGAAAAGCTTATTCTTAAAAAAATTAAAACGCCTGCCTAATAGGGCGAAATTTTTGAAATTATTAAAACAATATTATATTATTACTGTATTTCATCCCAACATATTAGAAAGTTATTGGTGTTTGAATATATACAAAGTAACAAAGAATAAAACATTAGCAGGCTAAGAAAAACCCTCCAAGAGCAAAAATCATAGGCTTAAGAATGCGAACAGTTCTAAGTTTTCTTATGAATTAGTCTGTTTACGAGGTAGAATTTTGAATTAAACCCTGTCAATATCAGTTAAAACCCGAACAAAAGTCCATATTACAAATAACACCGAATTATAATTTCGCGGCGTTGGAATTTAGAAATTACGACGTACAGAAAATCCCATATCAAATAACAATTCTAAAAGACCATATAGAAAAGAAAATTATATAGTAAAATAAAACAAATGGTATGTACTATACATTCGCTGTTCACGGGCCAATCCTATATTTCCGATGATCCAGGGCATTAGCAGATTAAGTGTTGTTGGCGTCTATAATCTGGTAGTTGGAGTGGATCCAATCCTGCGGCATTGACTTATAATTTTGTTTACCACGTCCAGGATCATCCCTTTCGAAATTCAAATGGTTATTTAGCAATTTACCATGTTTGTCCATCTTCATGTGTTTCCTAATAATTAAGGTTTCATATGTCAAAATCATAATGAAGTCATTCGGCGTTGCCAGTCCAAAGGAAATTGGTGCCACCAGCCAGTATAGGAAACCATTAGAGCTTCACTTCCTTATTCTGTAGTTTTAACAACAGGATTAACAGGC
Source organism: Rhysida immarginata (assembly GCA_023313115.1). Classification (NCBI taxonomy): domain Eukaryota; kingdom Metazoa; phylum Arthropoda; class Chilopoda; order Scolopendromorpha; family Scolopendridae; genus Rhysida; species Rhysida immarginata. The sequence continues at coordinate 58,413 of JAHWFO010021040.1, forward strand.
TACCCCATAAAAAGACCGGGAACACGATGAAAAATTTTCACCCAGAAAAAAAAAATTATCACGCGGGAACATGATGAAAAATTTATCACGCAGATGCCAAGGAAGGAATGATCCCAGTCAATGCTAAATCATTTAAAGATAACTTGTAGAAACCAATTTCAAAAAGACGTGGAAATGTAAAGGATTATGTAAATGTTAAACTTAAGAACGGGAAATTAAATCCTCATTGTTTTAGTCTTGCGCTTTAAGTGCAATAGTTTATTATAGGTGTTTAGTTTCAAAAGTGGGAAGTTGTAATTATTAATGTTAACCATCATTTCCACTGTGTTATGCTAACATTTGCTTGCATTGTTAGGACCGATAAATACTTATGTGTTCACAATGAGCGTCTGTCCGTCCATCCGTCTGTCTGTCTGTTGGTTCTAAGCGTTCGAACGCTTCCGAATTTTCGACTTCCGTTTTCGCGATTCGACAACTTAGGGAAAACGAAAGACTGAGTTCGTTCGTGGAAAAAACGGTGAACTACTTCAGGTTCAAAAGGTCACAAATAACAGAGGGGACGACTTTTTTCATTATACAATTCCATATATAAATGGCCTGATCAACGCTGTTCTCTCTTTGGCATTCCACAGCTAAAGCAGAGAAAAGGCTTGTGAATTAAGTGAAGACACGTGATTGTATTTCTTCATGGTCAATATCAGTCAAAACTGGTTCAATGGTATGTGGTTTAGTGGTACCATTGTGGTCCATTAGAAACTTTCAGTGCTAAGATATGGCATGTAATATATCAAACAACTTGAAAGGACATATTATGAATGAAAAAAACGTAAAATTATTGATAGTCGAAATTGGTTCAAAGGCACTTGGTTTAGTAGAATCATTATGGCCCATTGTAAACTTTCAATGCTAAGATAAGGCATGTAACATATCAAAATTTTTGGCATGTCCTGTCATGAATGAATATAACGTAAAATTAATGATAGTCGAAATTCGTTCAAAGGTATGTGATTTAGTGCAACCATTATGGTCCATTTGATACACTGAATGCTAAGATATGGCATGTAATATATCAAATAAATTGGAATGAGGTGTCCTGAATGAATATAAAGTAAAATTATTGATAATTGAAGTTGGTTCAGTGGCATCTTTTTTTAGTGGAATCATTATGGTTCATTGTAAACTTTCAAAACTAAGTTATCATGAAATATATCAAACAACTTGGAATGACGTGACATGAATGAATATATCGTAAAATTAATGATAGTGAAAATTGGTTCAAAGGTATGTGGTTTAGTAGAAGCATTATGTTCCATTTGATACTTTCAATGCTAAGATATGGCATGTAATATACCAAACAAATTGGAATGACATGACATGAATGAAAATAACGTAAATTAATTAATATTAAATTAAATGGTTAAATAATTCCATTGCACACTTTGGAAACTTTCAATGCTCAGATGTGCAATGCAACATATCAAACATCATGTAATTACATGTCGTGGGTGAATATAAGGCGAAATTAATGACAGCTGAAATAAATGGTTTTTTAGTACCTATTTTAATGATACCATTGGGAACTTTCAATGCTATGATATGGCATGTAACTACTTATGTCTTACATTTTCAACAGTTTGTGTTAGGTTAATTTTTATAAATAACTAGCTAATCGCTCGCTTCAATAGTACATGCTTTCGTAGAAAAGCTTATGAAGAAAGAATAGATCCTTATACAGAACGGTTGAACAATTAACGATTGAACAATTATTTTACTGAATAAGAATTCTTACAAATTAAAGGATTCTTATATGTGCGAATACATAGATAATTATTACTCTCTCCATTTAACTTTGCAGGTATTTATTACATTTGAACTACACATTTCCCCCCAGAAGTATGCCTTGCCTTAGCAACCAGATGCTTCCTTATCAACCTCATCTAACCCTAATCACCAAAGGCTTTTTAGAAATGAAATGCTCTCTTTTTTTATTATCGACTGTTTTAAAACCGTATTTGTCCTGGGCATTTCCGTCGCTTGTCTTGTTGTAGTTGCTTCTTGTAATAGAGGAGACTGGGGCAGGTTTGGTACACGGGTTGGCTTACACATTCGCTATAGTTCACTTACCATTGGTTGGAGCGCATCGCCTTTGAGGAGAAACGTTAACATCGCCATGCACCCTCACAACAGTTAGGGTCAGTCGCGTGTGAGAACAGTGAAATAGACATCTTTTTCTTATTTTTCTTCTGTGTAAATTTTCCCACTAATATATTGGCAGTTGTAGGATTTCTACCATTAGATCATCGTAACTCATTATTAGTTATCTTGTTAGGCCATTCTTTTACAGTTATTTTAAGTTATTGAGTTGATTGTTATCCTTACGAACAAAGCCTAGAGTCTTCGTTGTAGCCCAAACATGGCGATGGGGCAAGATTATACAGGTAGCATGGGGCATATTTGCACACGGTTTGAATCCCTATTGAAAATCAAAACCTGGAGAACAATGCGTACCATGCACATTGTGTAAGAGGTGGGAACAAGTGGGTTACAGGGCAAGTTTACACAGGTGAGATTACGTCAAAAAATATTTATAATTTGAAAATAATATAAATTTAAAATAAGTTAAAGGCACCATACACTAACTTAAGGTTTAACTAATGAATGGATATGAAAATTTAGTGAAATAGTTTTTTTAAAATATTCATCTTCTGCTTTTCCCACTTCTATGTGGGGCAGTGGCGGCTCGAAAGAATTTGTAAGCTCGCATAGCACACGGACTATTGCAAAATACAGCTATAGTTACAAAATTTGCTTTCGAATAGTATTTTATCACAAACAAGAAAATAATGATTTTTAGAGAAATATATAAAAAACTAAGAACAGCGATAATAAAATGTAACTTTCATTTTAAGTTGGAGGGGCTGCAGCCTTGCAGCCCCTATGGACGAGCCGCCACGGATGTGGGGTCACTGTTTTTGATGAGCTTTATCCAGTTCTCTCTGTCCTCTGTCCATTCCCTTCTCGGGCCCTTTGATTTCAGACCTTCATCCACAATATCTTGCCATATTCTCTTGGGTCATCCTCTTTTCCTCTTTCCTCCTGTATATGCTCTAGTGTATACTTATGATCAGTTGATGTTCAATTTCTTTTTAGAAAAAAAAGAACAAATATTATTTAAAACTGGATGACAAATTTTGTGATGTACATCGTAAAACTTTTTGTTTTTGTTAAATGTATATTTTTAACATGTCATGTTCATAGCTCTTTTGCCAGTGTAGTCCTTGTCTCTTCTCGTTACATTGCCAAACCATCTCAGCCTATTTTTTGGATTTTATTTTCAATATCTGTAACCTTCACTGTCCTTCGGATGCGCTCATTTCCAATCCTGTCTGCTCGTGTCTCTCTGCACATCCATCTCAACATTCTTATTTCTGCCACTTTCATCCTTTGTATATTGGACTTTTCTAGAGAGAGTGTTTCCATTCCATACAGCATTGCAGTTCTCACCACCGTCCTGTGAACTTTGCCCTTTAGACGCACAGGGATCTTCTCATCGCAGAGGACTCCAGAAACTTCCTTCCAACCTTTCTGTATTCTGCCAGCCACTTCCCTTCCCGTCTCACTCTATTCATCAATTGTCGATCCAAGGTATCTGAAGTGGACAGTTTTTCTGATTACTGTTTCCATCAGTTTCAGCTCCTCACTTTTCTGGGCCTCTATGTTGCATGCCATATATTCTGTGTTGCTTCTACTGATTTTCAGTCTCCTGTCTTCCAGAGCTTTCCTCCAGAGCTTTCCTCTTTGTTCTAGATCTTGCACATAAAACTATATCGTCCGCATAGAGCATGTTCCAAGGCCCTTCTTCCCTGAATTTCTCTGATATGACATCTATCACTATGTTGAACTGGGAAGAACTCACTGCCAAACCCTGATGGTGACCCATTCTCACTTCAAAGCTACTCGTTTCTCCAAGGTATGTTCGCACTTTCATCTTGGTTTTCCTATACATTTCTTGAATTAACGTGACATATTTCTCTGGTGCGCTTCTAACTCTGAGGCTCCTCCAAACTTCTTGCCTTGGCACTCTGTCATATGCCTTTTCCATTTCAATGAAGACCAGGTGGACTTCTCGTTGTTTCCCTCTGAACTTCTCCATCATTTGTCTCAAGCTAAAGATTGCATCAATGGTTGACTTTCCTGGCATGAAACCAAACTGTTGATTCTCATTAATAACTTCAGCTCTCAATCATTTGTCCAGGATCCTCTCCAAGATCTTAGTGTGTGACATTAGCTTAATTTTTCTGTAGTTGTCACACATTTGGATGTCCCCTTTAACTTTGTAGATTGGGACAATAATACTCACTCTCCATTCGTCTGGTATCTCCTCCTCTCTGTAAATCTTCACAAGAGATCCCATAGCAAGTCTAGCCCTTCCTCTCCAAGGGCCTTCCAGGCTTCAGCCGGGAGTCCGTCCGGTCGAACTGCTCTCCCTCTCTTCCTCTGCTTCAGTACACACCTTAACCTCATTCCTTGTGATGTCCGTTTTCATTCCCTCATTTGGTATTCCATCTTCATGGCATTTTCGTTCATTCTCTATGTTAAGTAGCTCCTCAAAGAAGCCTTTCCATATATCGTTGTTCTCCCCAGTGTTCGTCAGGATTTCTCCATCGGCCTTCTTGATCTGCTTGCTGTGAGTGATAACTTTTGCTGTCTGGCTTCTGTGTTAGGCAATGCTATATATTTTCTTCTGCCCTTCCGGTGTGTCTAGGTCATCGTACATTCCTTGACATAATTTAGCCTTCACTTGTGCCACTTTCTTCTTTGCCTCCTTATTCCTGATCTTAAAGATTTCTCGATCTGCTGGGGCATGTGTTGAGTCCCACATTTTTTTGCCCTTCTCTTCTCCTGTACTGCTGCCTGCACCTCGTGGTTCCACCACCAATTCTCTTTGTTTTCCCAGAATTTTCCTGTTGTTTCCCCCCAAGATTTTCCTGACAGCACACCTGATGGCCTCTGCATTTCTATTCCACCACTTTTGAACATCCTCAAAATCACTGGAAACTCTCTGCAGAACTGCTTCTTTAAATCTGTGCCCCAAAACTTTGTCCTTTAATTTGAAACACTTTATCTTCTTCACCTTAGCCTTAGTCTTCACTTTCTCCCTGACTGCATGCATCGAAATTTGGAGGTCCATGAGCAATGGCGGTGTTGCATTGCAACGTGGTCAGTAGGGATGACTTTGCAGTTCATCACTTCCTTCAGTTATTTTCCTCTGAACAGAAAGTAGTCAATCTGTGTGCTATTTCCACTACTTTTGAAGGTGATCAAGTGCTCTTCTTTTTTATTGAAGAAAGAGTTGGCCAGGGCAAAGTCGAAAACCACAGCAAACTATATGATTTGTTCCCCTTCTTGGTTCAACACTCCAAAACCATTCCCTCCATGGATTCCTTCTATGCCTCTGTTATTGGCTCCAATGTGTCCATTAAAGTCCCCTCCGATGATCACTCTCTCTTTCTCTTCCAGTTGTCTTAGCTCTTCATCTATGGTTTTCCAGAAAGCATCCTTCATCCCCTTACTTGTACCAATCGGATCCCCTTTAGCTGATCCCCGTTGGAATACCCTGGGTAGTATAGATTTGGTATTAGGCGCACAGTTGTTTGCCCAACTGCTTTTACCCGAGAAAGTGACTCCCCCTGTTAGTTACCTTCCCACAGCAATGGGAACTCTATTGGGTTATGTTTTAATGGGCAATGCCCCCACAATTGCGCCGGCCAGGTGGTCGAGAGGGCTAGGGCGTAGGCTTTCTAGTTCTCGCGTCCGCCTGGTCGTGGGTTCGAATCCCACCGTGGGCATGGACGTTTGTGTTTGTCCCGGGCTGCGTACAGATATAAATTGTGTAAAAGGCGCAAAATGACCTTAGTAGTCGACGCCAAAAATTCTAATAAACCAACCAACCAACCCCACAATTGCACGAAGTGAGACATCACTTTCTTTCCTTTTAACTAAGGAAACCCAGGTTAATAAGTTATTAACAAACTTCTGGGAATTAGAGGAACTCCCTGAGTCTAAATCAACTAAGTCCCGCTGACGCTTGTTGCAAAGAAAATTACGTAGCAACAACCACTCGTGAAGAAAGTGGCAGATATGTTGTCTCTCTGCCTTTTAAGGAGAGTCCATCTAGGCTAGGAAATTCCCGAACAATGGCCGAGCGCAGATTACGCAATTTGGAAAAAAGATTCGAGTCCGATGAAACTTTGTATGAGCATTACAATGAAATCGTTAAAACATATATTGACAAGGGCTACCTTTCTTCTGTGCCAGATAGTAATACTGGTTATATTATACCTCATCTCCCTGTAGTAAGAGAAGATAAGTTGACGACTAAAGTGCGCATTGTGCTCGATGCCAGTGCTAAAACTGATTCTACGTTATCCCTTAATGACATCTTGTATGCGGGACAAAACTTGCAGTTTGTTTTTTTTATGCTACTGTTGAACTTTCATTTACTTCATATCGTATTTTGCGCAGATTTGAAAGAATCTATCGCTTTGGTCTTTATTCGTACCTGTAGAATCTCTATGGGAATAAATGTGTGAGCACTCTACTTTCTCTTCTTGTGAATCTGCAAGTAAAGCCTTCTACCACGTGTGAGCTTCAGCATTCGTCCATTGCGCATATGACGGGCATTCGTCCGAAAACTTCCGTTTAATTGTTTTCATTCATTTTGCTTAATTTGACAATTCGTACTCGTGAAGATCGGCATGACCGACAAATTGTGCTGCTGTAATATTTTCAGTGCTTCATACTAGTGTTTCTTTTTTTGGAGTATCAAGATGTGTGAATCTATGTAATCATACATACTCACAGATTTGAGTGAAGAGTGTGAAGTGTTGTTAAGTTGTGGTGGTATTCTACGAGGGTTGTACCAAAAGTAAGGTTCCCATATTTTTTACAAGTAGAAAACATTGTTTATTGTTATTAATTTATACATCGTTGAAAAGCTTACACTGTTGTCTATTTTTCAACATAGTCTCCATTTTTTTCGACACACTTTTGAAGACGGTGTTCCAGCTTTTGTATTCCTAAGTCGAAGAAGTCTCCCGCCAATCCGTTGAGGAAGCGTGTGACCTCTGCTCGAACTTCATCATCGCTCTTGAAGCGTTTGCCACCTAAGTGTTCCTTTAGCTTGGTGAAGAGGTGATAATCGCTGGGGGCTAAGTCCGGGCTGTACGGGGGATGGGGCATAACAGTCCACCCAAATTTCTTCAAAAGCTCCTGTGTTTAACGAGCGACGTGGGGTCGAGCGTTGTCGTGAAGAAGCACTACTCCCTCCGTCAGTCGTCCTCTCCGGCGATTCTGGATTGCTCCCCGGAGTTTGGTCAATGTTTCACAATATCTGTCTGAGTTTATTGTCTTCCCAGGTTGCATGAAATCGATGAGGAGTACCCCCTTCCGATCAAAAAACACAGTCGCCATAACCTTTCCTGCCGACTGCGTTTGTTTGAATTTCTTTGGTGGCGGCGAACCAGAGTGACGCCAATGACGAGATTGTTGTTTTGTTTCGGGGGTGTAATGAAACACCCATGTTTCATCTCCCGTGACGATAGAGTCCAACAACTTCTCCTTGTTGCCTCCCCCCTCACATTGTTAAAGAAACTTGCGAGCACAGTCAAGGCATTCCTCCTTGTGTCCGTCAGTCAGCATCCGGGGGACCCAGCGAGCACACACCTTGCGATAACCCAACGTTTCTGTTAAAGTTCTTTCAATTGTGCCGTGGGAAGCTTCAGGAATGCGTTCAACAAGTTCACGGATAGTGACCCTCCGATCTTTCAGCAGCTCATTGTTGATCTTCTGGGCAATCGAATCCGAAACCGGCGGTTTTCCACTCCGTTCTTCATCGTGAACTTCCGTGCGACCCTCAGCAAAAGCCCAGCACCATTTTCGGACGTGCTGAACGGACATGCACTTTTCACCATAGACCTCAGTCAGTTGCCGATGAATCTCCACGGGCGGTAACTTCCTTGCGTGGAGAACCCGGATTACTGCTCGAACCTCGCACTTGGCGGGAGCGGTGATCAACACTTCCATCTCTGACGGCTGCCAAGCGAACACTGAGCACCGTAGCAAATCGCTCGAGAGTGGGGCTCGAGAGTGCGGGAACCACTGCGCACGGCACTGTTGTCGGATTTAGCCTCGCACCTTCCCTCGAGGCTGTAGCTCATTGGGAACCTTACTTTTGGTGCAACCCTCGTACTTTGATACACCTTACTACACACGCATCTTTGTGAAGTGTTTCCAAGTTGTGATTTTGAAAAGTCTTGCATATGAGCGAGTGTCATGGTGCGATGTTACGAGTGTTCTCCGTAATTTCTACAGTCCTTGATTGCATGAAATTTTATTATTCATGTCTTTATATCCAAGTGCTGTAATCAGTGTCAGTGCTTCACCTAATTTCGGTTAGTGCAATCTTTTTAGGTGCAGTACGAAGGTGTCTACAGTTATCTAAACTTCTTCTTTCCTGCAGTAAAGTGTGTGTCAGCCTAAGTGATCCGTGTCTTTCTGATTAGATACACCGAGGGATAAGCTACCTCCAGCTACTGTAGTGACGATGCTATTCTGCATGTTATTTCTTCGGGTAGAAAAAAGTTATCTCCTAGAACAGCGTTGCTTCTCGCTCTAGTGCTTTTATAGTTAATTTAATTTTCCTTCAGCACGTGACCTTAACTTACTTCACCATTGAGATGATAAACTATCATTCTCTTCGCTATGAACGGAAACTTAATTAAGTAAATGATAAGTTCTCATTTATCTCTAAAATTTTGTCTTCCACTGCATGTAAAATTTCTGCTAAAATAAATTCCTTTAATTTTATTTCATCCCAATCTCTATCCCTCCTTATTTTACACGTGACACAAGTACTTAGTTGGTATTTGTAATAATAAGTTTTAGTACTCAATTTCAGTTTTCCTTTCTGGTGAATAACTGTTAATTAATACTTTACACCTTTTGTAGTGTGGCCCTGAGGATGACACCTTCAGTTCAACCTGAAGATCCACCAGGTGCTCCAGTCTTGGCCGGCTTCACTGGAACTGTTCCGATGTTTACTGATGAAGAAAATAGTATTAAAATTATGGCATTTTTAAGTATTATTGATCAGGTGGGCATCTTGGACTGACGAAATAAAGCTTACGGTGGTAAAATCTAAATTAAAAGCATGGCTGCAGAAAAGCAGCTGAATGTGTACTGTTTGATGTTCAAAAATATCCTTACACATATTTAATAAAAGTAATCTTGACCGAGATTCTCCCAAAGATTCCCATGATGTTGTCCAAGGAAAGCTTCAGCCACACAGGGCGCTACGCAACGGACGTGATGGATGCTATGTTCATCCTGTTTATCCTGTTTATTTCATTGCTGATTTAAAGACTTACATAAAGAAAGATTTTTAACTCCAATTATAATTATTAAGACTGGAAAAAAAATCAAAACAAGTTTTTTCTTAATCCTAATATTGTCATTTGTCCATATCGTTCTGAAAAAACTGTGAATAAAAAATATATTGCATATTTATATCGTAATATTTATAATTAATTACAATAATCACAGTATAAATCTTATATATATTAATTCATTGTAATTCAGTTGTAATAAACATTATTTATTGTAAATTTAAATTCATCTTCTCTTTACTTAAATCTTCAAATAAGCAATGAAACAGAGTTGTAGACAAATTGGAGCGAACATAGCATCCATCGAATTGACTCAGTTTGGCGGTAGTCTTAGCTGCAAACGATGAAGACAATCACCACTGCTGGTCCACTGCGCATGCCCGTCCACGACGAACATTTTGGACGTCCAGAAAATATATGCGCAAATAAATCGTCCAGAACGTCGCGTCCGTAGCGTCCGCAGTTCTGTGTGGCCAATTGCATAGAGAATAAAGGCACGTATTTTTTGGACGCGTAGCGTCCGTCCCATCCGTCGCGTCTGCCGCGCTCTGTGTGGCCGCAGTTGCAAAAAGGAATCTATTTCTAATTTCATTCCTCTCCTTGAAGTTGTTATTGACAGATTTATCCAGGACAATCCCAGTCAGGAGGGTGATTGTGCGAAGATGCTCCTCACTCGGTTTTCTAACAATGTCAGTTTCACACACAGAAATTTACTACTTGCAGTAAGGCCCAAAACATATAAAGAAGCTGCTGAGTGTGTTTCTTATGCTTGGTCGAGCTAAGTATAAGGAAAAGTAGGCCCTTATCTATTATATGTTGAGGTGTTATATCCTTCTTTTTAGAGATTAGCTCAAGTAGTTTCTTAACATACTGCCAATTCATTTAGCAGAGATATGGATGCCTATTCCTCCGTTCTGTTTATAATGGTAAAAGATCTCTTATATCCTGAGGTCTCCGAGGTCCTTGGTATTAAGTGCCACTGAAATAAGGGGAACCTGTTTTCGTGAACAGGGTTATAGTGTTTAAACTGTGTAAAAAAATAAAGAAACACATAACGCCTTTAGCGTTAATAGGAAGGCATATTAGTGACACATGGACTCTGTAACTTTCTTGAATGTGTCTCAGTAATAAATGAATTATTTTTTTCTTAAGGAGACTCTTTCTATGTGGGAAACCAAGTAATTTAGTTTAAATGTAGTACCTTATACGTATGCAGCTTTTCTTTTTTTTAATAATTTTTTTCTGGATGGCAAATTACGTAAATGTTTGTACTCTTCAGATAAGCTGTAGTTGCAAAGATTAATGAAGATTTCTCTTTAGGTGAAACATTTGCGATGTGGCTTCGAGATGATATAGCTTTAGCCAAGCGTATGTTGTTAAGTTCTTAACTTGAGTTATGAACGTTGAATTTTTTTCTGTTTTTGATTTTATTATTTTTACAACTGACAGTTGAAGTTATCCCACAATGTATTTGCCAACTTTATATGATGTATTTACATTATGGATGAGAATGTTCTGTTCATGTATTTAATTTCCCTAGGCTTTCAATAGAATGGAAGGATCTTAATTATGTAAGCTTGTGCTTTGTATTCATTTTTTTCACGCTCATGATTTCTGTTTATATTTAGCATCTGTAAATGTTATTGTTGTGGGCTAACAATACTTTAGTTAGTGATTAGTTTATTTGGAATTTCCTGCTTTTTGCAGTTTGAAACAATGACATATTTTAAAGATTGACTTCGAATCCTATGGTTAAAATCGCCACTAAAGTGAAACAAATTGAAGCCATGATAGTCTGGGCAGGAGTGAGCCGTGGAGTAGTTAGCTATCTGGCTGCTCTGTTTTTGACGATTTTTTGCCCGAGGAATAATTAATTCAAAACCACTGCTCAAAGTTGTTCTTCGTACTACTGCACAAACAGACACGAAAAAATACCAGGAATCATTTTTCACAAGCGCAAATTAAAAATACCTAACTGAATTGAAAATACGTAACTGAAAGATGATCGAAACGAAATTGAAATTAATCGAAACTAAATTGAAATTGAAACCATGACCGAAAAATGGTTTATAAAATATAATAAATACTTCAAATACAAAGTTAATGAAAATATAAACTTATCACTCCATTAAAGAATTATTAATTAGCTACTCTCATGTTTAGCCATGTGTTATTCATCATCTTCAGTCACTTTCGGCTAAGAAGAGTTCTGGGCGGCAGAGCTTTCCTATTTCCTTCAGGTAACAACCAATTGCTTCAGACTTTATCTTTAATATATGTCATTGGTTTGAAACGTTGAATTTTACTTATATTCTTTTTTAAATCCACCATTGTCGCCCCAAACCTGGTTGAGAAAAAAGGAGGGAACACGCAAGATAAGTTGTAAAGCCTGTTGTATAGATAAGTTGTAAAGCTTTGCGGAGCGGAAAACACGCGGATGCGCAATCCTCAGACAAAAGACAATAATTTTCTGCTAAACTGAGGCGTTTCACATTCACGTGCAAAATTTGCAGAATCGCTCCGCGAGAACTGCAGAGCATAATTTTCTCTTCAAGGGGGTCTGGAAATCTTGTGGAATCTGCTTTGCCTTAGCCAATCAGGAAGTAGGTGAAGCGCAATGCATGTAGGGAGAACCTAAAAGTGGTAGAGATAAAAATTACATTCTACTACGCAGCGATGGCCAGCAAATGTGCGTTTAATGAGAGACTTATTTCTTTAGTTTCTGAACAAATGTCAATTTGGAATACCGGTAAAAGTTCAAAGTAGCGTTTCCTAATAATCACGGAAGACATCGGGCAGGCCCATCACGTTTATGCTCTGAAGAAATAAAATAAGTACTGACCATTAACCTCCTGTAATTGGCCGGGGGGAAACCAACTGCCCGCTGTAACCAAAAAGGTTGGGTTATGTACATTTAGGTAACCCCCGGAGGGGGATGTTGTAGACAGAACGCCGAAGGCATTCAAGTAACGGAAAACAGTGACCAGCGAGGCACGAAGCACCGAGAATAGTAAAAGGTTCCTAGTTTTGCACTTAAAATTTTCCTTAGATAATATCTATAATATGATAAACCATTCACGTATTAAGTAGATAGGTTAAAATAATAAATTCAGAGCATAATCGCGACGGGGCTGCCCGATGTCTTTCTTGATTATTAGGGGTCAGTACTTTGAACCTTTACCTGGAATACCAAATAAAGGAACACGAAATGCTCAGCAAAAATAAATCAAAACAGGTAAAAGTCAGTTTCTATTTTGTCAGGTCACATCGATGATCGATCAGCCCCTTAACATTTTAAGCCTATCTCACATAAAGCTTGTTTCAGCTCTGTCGTGCTCTGAATTTATTATTGTTTTTGATCAGTACGTAAAAGTAATACATTTAATAAATAAGTAAATGATTTATCATATTATAAAATTTATATTTTCAAAAAGTTATGCAAGAAAGAACATCAAGAAAATCTCCTGATGGTGTATGTGCGGCCAGGCCGACATTAATGACAGACAGCCTGCCCGTATCTGATGTTCACTGTCACGGGACTTTTGTGATTTTTTTCCCCGCTGAAATTTCGTAAAATATAATTACTAAAATATGATAAATTATTTATGTAATAATTAGACAGGTTACACAATAATGAATTATTGCATAAACGTGACAGGGCTGACCGATGTCTTCCGAGAAAATTAGAGAATGCTACTCTCGACTTTTACCCAAAAGGGGTCTAATTTTTTTTTAATATTATTGTAATTAAAATATATAATTATAATAATGCACAGTACAGTTCTTGTATTTTTAAGGCATACTCCGCCAAATTAAAAATTAACAATATAAAACATCTTTTTAAAAATTCGTTTGATAAACTTTTTTTACTTCGAAAGTTTAGCAGCGTTAGCATTCTTGTTTAGACTCCATTTTACGACATAAGATACTAGTTTTGATGGACCAATCAGGAGAGAGCATAAGTGGAAAAGTTGCGGGAAAATTTTAATTGTGAAATGCTCAGCGATTAAAATGTTTCCATGCAGAATGCGCACGGAGGCGCTACTATACACAATAGCTTAATGTATCGTACTGAGATCTGGGTGACACAGCGTGTATAAATAAGTGTGTCATGAACGATCCCATTGAGGCACCAGGCGAATCCTAAATGCATTTAGCCTTGTGTCAGGAGAGGGGGGGGTAGCCTGACGTAGACTATTTATCTCCGCCCAGTTCTCCAGTTCTTTACGGAGCATGATAAAGAAAAAGAAAAAAGAAAAATGAAGGATCTGGTTTACCTTCGGGTGATAACCGATCATTGGTTTCTAATCAAAAAGGAGGGTTAATGTCGAGGTCCCTGCAGTTATGGAAGTGGAAGGTGGCATTGCTACCGCCACTCCTGGGACTCAGACATCAACACTCTCCAAAACTCAAAAGCGAAATCGACGGAAAGCAAAGAAACTGAGGTTTCAGAAAGCTGATGAACAAGGCTTAAAGCTCTGATTTAGTAACAACGGGAAAGAAGGGGAAGGACCTGAGGATTCTACCCCTTCTCCATCTAGTGTTGCAGATAGCAAAAGATCAAAAGAGGATCAAGTAAAATCCTATAAAGAGGCTTTAGCAGCATTAAAATGGCCATAATTAAAAGGCTGACGAGGTCTCACTCATTCAGATAGAGATTCTTGACAGAATATAGGCTATTCCTGAGGGTAATTTTCTACCAAGGATCAATCAGCAGCGTTTATTAGCTGGCGCGCTGATGGTCATCTTTGAAGACGAGGAGACAACAGCCTGGCTGAGAAACTTTTGATAGTAACGACAAATTTTTGAGGAAGGAACTCTCTTGCCTTAAAGTGATTAACAAAGCGAAACAAAATTGCCTTCAAAACCAAGGACAACATCACGAAGGATGCTAATGTTCTTCTGCGGAGGATGAATCGCTTCAACCCCGAACTGAACACTAATGAATAGAGAACCATCAATAGCCTCATTCAACTAGATGGATTTTCGAAGTCTATGAGATCTCTTTAGAAGCCATCAAGAAGGCCAAATTAGTTGCCAACACTGGAATCGACCAGGGTATCTTTAAGATCCTGACTGATCCAAGGAAAAGATCTGGTCCTGAAACTGAGAAAGATGTAAATTTGGAAGCTACCACTCAGACACATGTATATCCAACTAGAGATAATTTAAATAAACTTGTTGGAGAAGGGGGACAACTTATCTGATATTGCGGCTGACCTAAGTGCACTTGATTTTGCAGAAACAACCTCAGAAAGTACACTTTAATCCCCATCTCCAATGAATTCTTGAAGATGTTGAGGCTGAAGTTACTGATGAGCAACTGCTTCTTGGCGCTTCTACCAGTCCCCGTGGTGGTAAGGGGACTTAATTTTTCCCCTCTGTCTGTTACTGTGGCTGCGCTTAAGATTATCCAGATAAACCTTCATTACAGTCGATCAGCCTCTGCGTTGCTTTACAACAAGATGGCTTGTGGTGAGTTTGACCTGGCAATAATCCAGGAACCTTGGGTAAGGAATGGTAGTGTTGTCGGACTACCAAAAAGCTGTGGAAAAGTATTCTTTGACAGATCTCCCAACAGACCTAGGGCATGCATTTAAGTCAGAAATGATCTGCATGCTACGTTCATGGTCAATAATTCTGATGGTGAAAATGCAACAATTAAATTGACCATGTCTGGTGAGAATAAGACCGCAATTCTCCTAATGTCTTCATACTTTCCTTATGATAAGAGTTTCTTCCCATCGAAGAAAGTTGAAGAAACCGTTGATCAATGTTTAAAGTTAAATCACAAGCTTATTATTGGTTGTGATGCCAATGCACACCACGTTGTTTGGAGAAGCAGTGATTGTAATCAAACAGGAGATGAATCATAAATAGAGGTAATGAACACACTTTTGTGACTTGTAATAGGAAGGAGGTCATTGACCTAACGTTATGTCTTGACAATACTACTGACTTTATCAGTAACTGGCTTGTAACAGACGAGGAATTTCTATCTGATCATAGATTTATTTGCTTTTCTATTACATAGAATTAAAATTTTATTTTGCATCAGGCTTTTAGACAGGACGGAAAGGAGACAGAATCCCAGAAATACCATCTGGGATTCTAACCTTGTAGACCTGAAGATTGCAACAGATGTATAATAAACTGTCTTCGATGGTTGATTCGGAACTAGCTGTTACCCAGTTGCAACGTGCTTTTTATCCAGTCTTGCCATCAAAATTATACAGTGAGGAAAACTATCTTAACAAGCTTAGTTTTCTTTGCAGAAGTGGCAGAAAGCACTTCAATAAGGCCAAAAAAACTGGTCAGTGGTCTCTTTATAAAGAAACCATCGCCAGATATAATATGGCAGTTATGAAAGCTAAAAAAGATTCTTGGAATAATTTTTGCGAGAATCTAAGGGACCTATCCACTACCGCAAAGGTAATGAGGATAATGTCCAAGGACACTGTAAATAAATTAAATTCTGTTAAAAGAAGTGATGGCAAATTTACAGAATCAGGTGAAGAAACATTGGCAGAAATGCTGAGAGTACACCTCCCTGGTTCAGTGCGTGTCCTTGACTTGGAGACATCCATTTCTACTGGTCGATTTAAAACTAAGAGTAAAAGGGAATGGGATGTTTCAAAGAAAATTGTTTTAAGCAATAAAATTAAATGGGCAATTAATTCATTTGACCCAATTAAGTCGCCCTGGAAAGATGAAGTAATTCCAATACTGTTGAAGAAGGGAATTGACATTCTTGCACCCATACTGTGGAAGATTTATAAAGTATGTTTGGTGCAAGGTTATATTCCAGAGGCTTATAGACAAACAAAAGTTTTTATCCCCAAGCCTGGAAAATCAACTTACTTTGAGGCAAAATCTTTTAGACCTAGTAGCCTCACCTCTTTTTTTCCTCAAGATATTGGAAAAACTGGTAGACCGATATCTTAGAGAGGAGATTTTGATTTCTAAATCCCTCTCCAGACAACAATTTGCCTAACAACAAGGTAAATCAACTGAAGCAGCAATTTTTGAGTTGGTGCTTCTTTGAGTTGGTGATAAAACATTAACAATGAAGGAAACTTCATTAGTAGCCTTTTTGGATATAAAGTCTCTACTCATACTATTATCAAGACTCTTGAGAGTCGGCGAGTTGATAAAATTATTATCAAATGGACAACCGAGTTACTTACAACTAGGAAAGTTGAGGCTAATTATCTTGGTGACAATGTATGGTTGGATGGGCATTTTGCTCATCATTTAAATAAAAGTCATTTTAATTTACTGTCTTGCATTATTATTCTTGAAAGAAAAACTATGATTGGTAAATATAAACTTTTTATTAAACATTTAGCAGTTATTTTAAATAAAGGATCATTAATTTACTTAAAATTATTAGTGGCAATTTTAGTTATAATTGGGTTATTGTGGTACAAAATAAAAACACAATGCATAGAATGTCTTTTGTACTTAGGATAATTAATTAAAATGGTATAGGACATTTCAGAAGTGGCAAGTTAAAAATTTGAAACCTCTTCTTTCTAACAGAGTACTTATAATATAAATAATATACAAAACAACCAGACTGACCTGGCCGGTCTGCGGTAACCTTGATGTATGTTATGTTGAATAAATTCTTTGTGGAAATAGTGGAATTAATCATATCCTTTTCACCTGTTCTTACTGTTATTAATGCATGTAGTTAAATGTGTTGGGGAGTTAATTAAATAAACTAGTTTGATTTTACCTCTTGTTCTTGTTACAGCTGGCTAATTTTACTAGTCTGAGTTTCCTTAGATTTATGGGGGGACAACTAAATAATGTAAATAATCAAAATACGTTGTAAATTATATATTTATTACCCATCCTCTCACACGGGAAAATCTAAGGCTTCCCCAGGGAGCGACTTAAAAAGCGAGAAGCTGGCAAGCAAATTCAGGGTTCTGATCCTGCCACGCAGTCACGCTTACACAGGACAGACGAAAGCATCGTTTGCCATGTCCAAGCGTGTTGGAGACAAGGTGATACCGCTACACAAGAGTAAAATACCGTTGGCGTATTATAATGATTAACGTGTCTTTTAGTGAATAGGAGAAAGGAAACTTCGACGTGCGAGCATGGAGACACGAGTTGGAGCGCACGGCTGAGCTCGCTGGACTCGTCTTCCAATCGTCATTGGCCATGTCATCGAACAAAGACTTTTTTTGCTATTTCAAAGAGAGTATTGGAGAGTATTGGAGAGTATCGGCAAGATTAAACCCTGACGGGAGTGACCACTGGAGGAATGGCACCCATTCACGCCGACTTGCAGGTAACAGAGGGCTTTTGTGGTCACGTGATGCGTGGCTGCTCCGTTCCTGGCTTGAGAGGGAAATTAATAGCTGTAAGCGTAAGTAGCTTAAGTGATAGATTGTAGCTTACTGTAATTTAACATCAGACTGGCTAAAAGCGGCTCCGGATCTTCTCTGTAGTAATGGAGTGTTTTGTTTTATAGTTTATTTCAGATAGTACTGCCGAAGAGCACCTCGTTGATGCGGACCGATGGGTTTCCCACTCTGCTGCAAGAGGGTTGATATTGCCACCACTACCTCCTTCATTGATCCACATCCATATTATATCAAATTAAACTTCTGATATTGAATTGTCAATCAGACTTTAGCTATTATATTAATTACTTTTTAATTGTGCTATCTACAAAGTACAGAAGCTTAATACTGGGTTTAACTAAATTATATTGCACTAAGTAGTGTTTCCCTCTCTGTTCCCATTTTGGTTCATACAAACCTGTCTGAAAGGAGGGGCGGCTTAGAGCAGAGCGCACCATACGACAAACCAGCGAACTAACAAAAAATATTTTTTTGAACTTTTTCACTGCACAAGATCGAAATTTTACGATTAAGCTGTAGGTAATTTGATTAGTGGCTGCTCTATCGAGGAGTTTTTAGTGTGCTGTTTATAAAGCAATTTTTTCTGTGCAATTGTGAGGAGTGGCAGCTCAGTATATTTTCAAGTGGTTGAATTTAAAATTAAAGTTAGTTTGACGAAATTCGTGAACAATGGGCAAAGGGGGTTCTAGAAATGTAGGCGTCAACTACTAAGGTCATTTTGTGCCTTATACACAAGTTATATCTGTACGCAGCCCGGGACAAACACACACATCCATGCCCACGGCGGAATTCGAACCCACGGCTAGGCAGACTCGAGAACTAGAAAGCCTACCCCCTAGCCCTCTCGGCCACCTGGCCGGCAGCGGGAAAGAGTATAAAGATATTACGCCCTGGTTGCAGAACCAACGTTATTATGTCCAAAATGGTAAATCTATTCCAGTGTTAAATGATAATATAAGAAAAATATTTGATAGAGTGCGAAATTGGAATGAAAAGGAGCAGCTAGGCCTGTAACCTTGTATGTATCCAGAAGAGGAATTGAAGGCAAAAGAGGGAATTAATCTAGAGAAAGCCATGCAGCTAACAAATAGTTGGCTAGCTATGCAAAAATCTGATTGGTCGTATATTGAAAATGAGTCAAAAGAAGAAATTATGAAGGATCAAAATGGCAGCGCTCCAGAAGAAAGTGAAGTACAGGTCGGTGAAGTATCAGAGTCTTGAAAAAGATTAAAGTAGGACGATGAAGAAGAGCATCAGGAGAAAAGGAGGGAAGTGGCTATAAACGCTACAGGGCTACAATTAGAAGCTGAAAAATGGATAAAATCGGTACAAGAGGCAGCGAAAACCGACATATTCATAAGATCCAAATAAGGACTTCAAATCAAAGGAAGGTTAATTATATAAAGTAGGAAAAAGGGGAACAATTGGTAATTCCTAAACATATATAAGAGAAAAGGACAAGGCACAAAAACCCTGGAATACAATAAATAATAGCTATTAAAAATAAATAATAATTGACAAAATAATTAATAAATAATAAATAAAATCAAAATAAAACTAGAAATATAAAATAAAATAAGAAGCTGACGTTTCGGATAGAGACTATCCTTTATCAAAGCAAAGAGGATAATTCTCTAAAGGCAATTAGAATATTAGAGGATTATCCTGAAGTTATGAAAAAAGTACTAAAGCACGCCTTTATATATAGTTGGCATAGGGAACAGTAAGACTGTATTGGCTGAAAAACTAGAACAGAATTTGAAGACGTGTTGGGATAGGACAGGAAGAAAGACAAATAGGAGGTAATAAGAGGATGGCGAAAAAAATGCAATAGGATAACATATACATAATTAAAATTATAAAAAAGCTTAGGGTGTCTAGCAAAGCGATTTCGTAAAATTCCCTAGATAAAAAAAAATTCCCTGACTGGCCCCGGTTACACAATTTTTTGTAAAATAGTATCCCATAAAAAGGTCCCTCAAATAAAACAGTATAGAGAGCCTACGAAATGGAGTACAGGGACAGACACAAAATGAACATAGAAGTAGAAAAATATCAGAACATTAAGAAAAGATAAAGAAAAAGAAAAGGGTCCAGAGAGCCTACGATAAATTAGGACATAGCTGAGGTTGAAGAGGAATATGGGAAAGGTAATGAGGGAATGGTGCTTTTGCTAAGGTTAATGCCATTAGGGGTGAGGGAATTAAATTTCCAAATAAGAAATGACTCCAATTGCTTTCATTCTTTTTTGCTATGGAAGTTACAACGAAGAATGTAAAGGCTGATGGCCTGTAAAGAGGGGCCAGGGGAATTAAAGTGTTTAGCGGCAGGAGTGTCAACATTGCTAAGGATGTCGAACTTATGCCCGGCCAACTTTTGGAGCGTATGGTATTGCCCGTCTCTCTAACATACTGTTTTTGGCAAACTTTGCAATGTAACAGGTAAATTGTGTTGTGAGAAGTGCAGGTTAGGTTCTGGTTAATCTTGAAAGTAAAGGAGGAGGCACTGCTTGAAATGGAGGTAGCAGGGTTAAGAAAATGGCAAACGGCACAACGCTTTGCTTTGCAAGGAGAACATCCGTTAATGGAAGTGCGTGGTTTGGTAATAGCAGCATGGACCAGAATATCTTTAAAATTAAATGCCCGTTTAAAAGAAACATTTGGTGATTCTGGTAGAATGGAGTGGAGAAGAGGAGAGTTGTCAATAATATGTTGATGTTTCCTTAGGAAATTTTTAATACTATTGAGGGTTGGATGATAAGGAAGAACTAATGTAGGTGTTGTCATGGCTGGAGAAGGTTTGGGATTATTGTTAGATCGGGAATTACGATGTTTATAGATAGAAGCGCGTATGATAGATTTGGGGTAGCCTCTTGCTTTTAGGGAGTGGGTAAGGGCGTTAGCATGGAAGTCCTTGTCAGACTGATTAGTGTATATTCTATGGATGCGAGTTAACTGACCTAATGGGATGTTATCCTTGCAATGGCACGGATGGCAACTGTCATAATGTAAGTACTGGTGTTGGTCAGTGGGCTTCTTATAGAGATTAGTAGACAATTTATTGTTAGTGATAGAGATAGAGACATCCAAAAAAGAAACTTTCATGATAATTGTGAGAAAACTTGATGGAGGGGTAGATGGAGTTAGAATTGGTGATAAAAGATAAGAGTGAGTCTTCATTGTGGGCCACATCAGGAAAACATCATCAATATACCGCAGCCAGACCAACGGATTCAAGATAGATGTGGAAACTATTTTGGTCTCCACCTCCCCCATAAAAATGTTGGCATAGTTGGGAGCCATTTTGAAGTCCATAGCAGTGCCACTGGACTGGATGTAATATTCATTGTTAAAAGTGATGAAATTTGAGGTGAGGATGGTGTGAAGGAGAAAGCAGATAGTGTCAGTAGAAGGCACTTGAAAAGGTTTGTTAGCCTTGAGACTGTTGCAAACAGCTTTAACCCCATCATCATGAGGAATGCTAGTGTAGAGAGAAGAGACATCAAGCGTGCAGATGAAGACATTCTTGAAATCGTAGTTAGAGTCGTTAAAGCGCTGTATATGGGAGAGAATATCGATAGTGTCTTTGATATAGGAAGAAAGACTGGGTGGGATGGGGCGTATGTGGTGGTCGACATAAGCAGATAGTAGCTCACAGAGGGTGTTGTTACAAGAGATGATCGGACGGCCGGGATTGCCAGGTTTATGAATCTTGGGAAGAAGGTAGAAACGACCAGGAGAACTGAATTTAGGAAGGAGGAAGAGGCAGCTTTAATTATCGATTTTGGAAGAGGATTCAAGCCGAGAGAGGATATTTTGAAGTTTGATGTTGAACGTGTCAGTAGGATCGAAGGTTAGTTTCTTGTAGAATGTAATGTCAGAGTGTTGCCTGTTAGCTTCGTTAATGTAGTCAGAGATGTTCATGACAACAATAGCGCACCCTTTATCTGCTGGCTTAAATGTTATATCAGGGTTATTGATAAGGCGTTTGATACAAAGGAATTCGTTGGGGTGAGGTTAGGATTGGTTTTTTAATATTTTTAATGATAGAGAGGATGTCGTTTTTTATGAACTTGATGTAAACTTCAAGCTCAGGATTGATGTCATAAGGAGGGGTCCAGTCGCTGCTGATATGGAAGGTTGAGCTGGTAGCAGGAGTAGAATTGGAAGGATTCATGCAAAAGTATACACGGGATATGAGGGCATAACTGAAGTTATCGACAGAGGGAATGATATCAAAAGTGTCAATAGTATTAGGAGTGGGACAGAAGGAAAGGCCTTTGGACAGGGTTCTGATTTCGAGAGACGAAAGTTTAGTGGTTGAAAGATTAATAACCGCAGTTGTGCAAAGAGTAGAGGAGCTGCAGCTGGTGGAGGGAGGTGTATCATTTTTAGACAGGGAGTTCAGAAAATAGGTGGATAAATGATTAGAGAGAAAATGGGATTTATTAGGGAAGTAAATACGGTCTCTCTGAGGATTAAGAGAAGGGAGAGAGTCGTGTTGGGTGATAGACTGAAAGAGGCTTCTGCAAATGCTGGAGCAATGGTCTTTATACTCTGTTTATTTTAGTGACCTATTTATGCGATACGATTTTACAGGGTGAGTAGCGACCGGGAATTGTCAAAAAATTGTGTAACCAGGACCAGTCAGGCAAATTTTTTTTATCCAGGGAATTTTACGAAATTCTTCTACTAGGCACCCTATCATTCTTAAACTTTTTTATAATTTTAATTTTGTATATGTTTTCCTATTGCATTTTTTCGCCCTCCTCTTATTACCTCCTATTTGTCCTCCTTCCTGTCCTATCCCAACACGTCTTCAAATTCATCCCATTAGTACTCTTCTAGTTTTTCAACCAATAGTGCCAACTATATATAAAGGCATCCTTTAGTACTCTTTTCATAATAAAAAACTCAGATAAGGCATGAGGATAGATAACATAAAGACCGTCTCCAGAGTAAACGAAGAAATCGTCAGCGAGTCTATAATGAGGAATCCGAAAAATAGACAGAATCGCTTGGCTACTGAAGACCATAGGATCACGAATAGGTATGTCCTGCTGATTATCGTGCGGACTCATTGTGTCCCGTTTAAGATGATTCTATCTGAGTTCGAGAAGCATGTTCCAGTGAAAAAGATCACTGTTTATACGGGTGGAGCTAAAGCCGTCAAAGTTAAATGTGAAGACAAAGAAACTCAGAAGACAACAGATTAGTCTCTGGAATTAAGTCTGATAATATTTTAAAAATTCAGCATCATCAACTGCAGTCGGAGAAGGTCTTGAAATACGTGATTCCTAATGAGGATATTGTGTATGAGCTCAAGACTTCCAAGAAGACCTAAAAAGAGCCAACTACTTCCCAGAAAAGATAATTCTATTGAGGAAAGCCAAAGGATCCAGTGATATGCCGATGGTTTTGGTTCTGCTCCCGAACACGAACACAACCTGTCATTGAAGAACATTACACGTATTGAGCCACTGGCAGTGATAGTGGAGGACTTACGAGGAAACAAGAAGCCACTACAGTGTTACAACTGACTGCGCTTCAGACACGTATCCATGGGCTGCAAGGAAGATCCCCGTTGTAACAAGTGCGCAGACGGGCACCAGTCAAGAGATTGCCCCAAGATTAAAGGGCAAGACCCCCCAAAGTACGCCAGATGCGGTGGACACCACACTTCAAGTTACACAAAATGTCCAAAATACCCCTAGGTTCAAAGGATGCCTAGTTCTAAAGTGATAGCAGACAAATCCTATGCTGCTGCTGTGCCTAAACCATAAGATAAAGGCCTCAACATCAACAACCTACCAGGTATGTATAAGCAATTAGGACGTATCTTTCATCTGTTTTCTAATCTAGGCAAGAGTTACCCACAGTTGAGTGGGCTCTTTACAACCAACTAATTTTTAGCATGGCTGCACAATGATATACTGTAATCAACAAAGGTGAACTTTGGTGCGTGATATGGAACGCTAGGGGGATCCCCTGAAAGTGTAAAGAGGTTCACAATTGTCTGATAAAACAAGATATCGACGTTGCTTTCCTCTGTGAAACGCACCTTAAACCACGCCAAGACTTCAAGCTACCTGGCTTCTGTGAAACGCACCTCAAACGCAACTTCAATTTGTGTATACCGTATGAATCAAATGGCTTCAAATGCTGCAAGATGTGCTTCTGGGGGCGCTACGATCATCATTAAGAAGGGAATTCAACATCATGAATTAGTCTCCAAATCTTATGCGGGTATGGAATTGGCCTCCATCATTATCAATGGTGTCTCCTGCGGTGAAGTTAAGTTCGTGGTGCTGTACAATTCACCTAAGCATTATCTTGCGTTAGCGAGCTTGATGAAATCTTCAGTGGTGACACTCCAGTCGTCTTGGCTGGTGACCAAAATGCCAAACAACCAAGCTGGAACTCCAGAACGGCAGAATTACAAAGGCATGATTCTCTACATGTACATACAAGGAAAAGATGAAATCATTGCTGCTGGACCTGTGGAGGACACCTACTACTGCGACCACACCCCTACTAGTGACATTTTGGGCATCTCGCTCTTGAAGGGATTCTTCAAACCGTATTTTAGAACGGTTTGATGACCTTTCTTCTGAACACAAGCCTGTGGCGTTGAAATTTGACAATGTTGACATAAATTTCCGAGAGAAACGCATATATCATCAAGACTGGAAGCTCTACAAAGATATTCTTAAGAATATTGCTGCCATCCCGACATTGCATACTGTACAAAGGACATCGTTTAACGTGTTGAAGACTTAATCAAATGTATTAACAGTGCCATAGAAGCTAGTAACTATCCATCAGAGAATAAACCTCCTCATCGAATCCAACTCACTCCTGGAATTCAGCGCCTAATTGCTGAAAGAAACAGGACATGTAAAATATGGCAATGTTATTGTAAACCTTGGCTCAAAACCAAGTACAACAGGCTAGTGCGAAGAGTTCAAGAGGAGATAAAAGAGCTCCGCGAAGCTAGATGGAACAGCAAACTCAAAAGCTTGTCGACTTGTGACAATTCCATTTGTAGTATGGTCAGAGCATTACAGAAGAATAAGAAGAAGAAGAATGATACGCTTCTTCCACTCTGTACACCACAAGGTGATTATGTGCAAACTGATCAGGACAAGGCTCAAGTCATTGCAGATTCACTTGAAATATAATTTGTTACTCCTATCAACAACAATCCCGAGAGTCAAATCATGTCTCAGCGTGTGGAAGATGGTCTTGTCAACTCTGATGAAATCCCGCAGCATTTAACGAAGAACAACATCGAGGCCGGAGAGATCGCCACCATCATAAGAAAAATGAAAAAGAAGAAGCCTCCATGAAGCGACAAGGTGAGCAATAACGCCCTTGTAAATCTCCCAAAGAACATTATTGACTTTCTCACCAATATCATTAGCGACTGCTGGAAATTTTCCTACTTCCCTCCATCTTGAAAACAATCTATTGTTTTGAGTATCCCCAAGCAGGGATAAAATCTAGCAATTCCCTCGAGCTACCGACCTATTAGTCTGTTCTCCTCAATGTCTAAATTTTTGGGGAAAACTATCCTTGTCAGATTCCAAGACCACTGTCTCGCCAATGATCTTCAGAAAGATCAGTTTGGCTTTTGTGCCGCCCACTCTTGTCAGATGCAGATATGGAGGCTCGTAGAAGCCCTGAGCACCCCCCTAAACCTTTCCAGGTACTGCGGAAGGGTATTCCTTGATGTCAGTAAAGCTTTTGACCAAATATGGCATGGGGCCTTGTCAACAAGATGATTAGAGACGGGTTTCCTCCTGATTTGATTTTGATGGGGAAATCCAAGTTAAAGTTGGTGAAAATGTATCCACTCCTCGTGTTGTAAAGGCCGGTGTCCCTCAAGGTCCTGTCTTCGGGACCGGGCTATTTAATTATTTTGTGCATCATTTTCTGAACGCTAAAAATTGTAATCTATATTTCTATGCTGATGATACTGCCATTATCATATGGGCACACAAGCCAGCTCCTGTTATCACTCGTCTACAGCATGCCTTGAAGATGTTCAAAGACTGGTGTAACTGCTGGAAGCTGAACCTTAATGTCAGAAAGTGCAAGGCTATGTACTTCAACAGAGAGTTCGAGCGTCCCCCAGATTATCTTGTTCTATTCAATAAGAAACTGGACTGGGTAGACAACTACAAATACCTTGGCGTTATCATCGACTCAAGACTCTCTTGGAATCGTCACGTGACCTACGCTCTGAACAAAGTGAAGAGGGCTAAGTACAGTCTCATAGATCTCCTGGGCCGCAACAGCACCTTTAGCATCGACAATAAATTACTTCTGTACAAGTCAATTATTCGGACCATCCTCCTCTATGGCATGCCTGCATGGGCGACTATCTGTAGAAGCAGATGGAGTGAGCTACAGTCATTCCAGAATGTTACCCTGAGGACCATTGCCCAGCTTGACAGAAGGACTATCCATCCACTCGGATTTAGACATAGTCAACATCCGAAAGTTTATAGAGGATCTCGTTTTGATTATGGTGCAGAAGATGAAGATTCATGACAATGACCTAGTGACCGGAATACTGAAGAACTCAATAGATATGAAGTGATAATCTTCTTTCTCCTTGTTTTTTATTTCGTTTGTATTTTGTTTCTGACAATTGTCAAGCTTTTTTCTTTTTTTAATAATATGGAAGACCGCTTGGGTTGGTTAGGCTTCTTGGCTACCTCAGTGTATTTTGTTTAGAATTTATTCTGGTTTGATGAGCTTTGTGAAAGCGCTCTTTTCATCCCATCTGAAAAAATGTACATTTCACTGTTCGATTGATTGTCGATTCACTCTTTTCATTACTTCAGGATAATCCTCTAATATTCTAATTGCCTTTAGAGAATTATCCTTTTTGCTTTGATAAAGGATAGTCTCTATCCGAAACGTCAGCTTGTTATTTTCTTTTATATTTCTAGTTTTATTTTGATTTTATTTATTATTTAATTATTATTTTGTCAATTATTATTTATTTTTGATTTTTATTTAATAACTTTTATTAATTCCTAAATAAGAGGCCTTAGTCAACAAGTTTAATAAAAGAAATGCATGATCTACCAATGAGCGGGCATTTAGGCTATTACAAAACATGATTTAAAGTCCGACAAAATTTCTTCTGGCCTGTTAAGGCAGTAGATATTAAGAACTATGTAAATAACTTATCAGTAGTGCCAGAAAAGTAAAGCACTCAGAATCAAACCCTACGGAGAACTGAGACCATTACCTGTTTCCAAGGAAAGGTGGGACATAATTACCATAGATTATGTCTTACCATTGCCACTTACAAAAAAAGGACACAATGCCTTGTTAACTGTTACCAACCAATTAACAATAAGGGTAAGACTTTTTTCTTGCAAGACTTCAATCACTGTGGAAAAAACAGCTGACTTGTTGTTGCAAAATGCGTTTAATAAGTCCATGGATTTCCGAGAATCACTGTTTCGGATAAATAACATAAGATTTGTGTCGGCAGTATGGCAGCCGATACCCAAGGCTCGAGCGGCTACTGGGTGCGTTGGCAGGTGGCGGATAGCTGAATATCCTAGGTTTGTATGACTTAGGGCATCTCTGAATAACCAATAAGGCGATGCAGACCAACTCCCAGACCCAAGGTGTTATGCGACCCAAGCCGAAGGGTGGATGGCACTTTGGTTATGGAGTGTCTGCTATGGAGCCTGCTAACATTCAGGAATTTTTGCTTTATCCCAGCATGGACCATCAATCCTACACATGCTAACCAATATATGGATAGTCATAATTCTTCTTCCCCTCTGGTAACCCTTCAGGGAAAGAGGAAACTACAGCTGGCGTCATCAAAGTTGAAATGACTTCTGTTGAGTTAGCTGA
Source organism: Rhysida immarginata (assembly GCA_023313115.1). NCBI lineage: Eukaryota > Metazoa > Arthropoda > Chilopoda > Scolopendromorpha > Scolopendridae > Rhysida > Rhysida immarginata. The sequence continues at coordinate 86,127 of JAHWFO010021040.1, forward strand.
AATTGGCAAAGGTGCTGCCTCCAAATCTGAGGTGCCACCTGGTTTAAAGCGGGAGATATTGGGTGAGGATGGCACCAAACCCAAACCAAAATCACTTTCTGGTTCAGCTAAAAGATGCAAATCCAGGAAGTAAAAGTTGAAGGGCACCAAGGTTGCAAAAACTAGAACAGGCCCTCAGCCCCTTGCAAAGGAGGTGCATACCCTGACCAAAAGACCTAGGTCAGCATGAAACACGCCTTCATTGGAGGGTAAGAAGCTTCACAAAAAACACAAAACTGGGAATCATCTCGAAGCTTCAACCACCATTAAGATGGCGGTAGTTCTGAATGGTTATCCAGACAAGCAGCTCAATGAGCAGCAGCTAGTGGCCTTCCAAGAATTACTGATGTATTATATGGGGGATATGCCTTCGTGCTCAGAACCCCAATTCAAATATTGTCATCTGGAGGCCGGAGCCTTCATCTTTCTCTGTGCTAACCAAAATCAGTCCCTGGGAAGGAAAGATTCTCTTGGTGGGTGAGACGAAGACAATTGTCAAAACAATCAAGATTATCTTGAAACTCCCAGAACTGTTCAAAAAATTTTCTGTAAAAGAAATCCTGCATATGATTGATATCCAGAATAAGGATATGACATCTACACAATGGAGCATTCTGAACTTCAAATTAGGGAATCATGGAATAACTGTTGTGTTATCCCTCCCTGAACTGGATGCAAGGACTCTGAGAAACAGGCAATGGTTTCTTTACATTGGCCTGTCTCAGATCCAAGCTAAAGTTTTAGGGAAACCCCCTGATAAGTCACTGCCAGATGCTGAGGTGCCTCCAAGCGAATCTTCAGCATGAAAAAACTAGCTGTTGCCAACTTCAGCAATATTTTTCTGTCTGAGGATATCCACATCGCTTTGATTCAGGAACCTTGGATCTTCAAGGGCAGAATTAGAGGTTTGTCAAACTGTGGAGGTAAGCTAATATATGATTATACTAGTTTATCTTCCCAAGCTTGTTTATTGAAAAAAAAAATATCAACGCACTACCCATGTACCATTTGTGTTCTAGGGATTTAGCAGTGGTGAAAATTAACCTTTGTATAAATGGTTAAGCTCGTTGACATTATTTTTGTCTCGGGCTATTTCCATTTCAAGGAGACCTCACCCATCAACGATGATATTCGGAAAATATGGGAAACATCGACTACCCACAATGTAGAGATCGTTTTTGGATGTGTTGCCAATGCCCACCACATAATGTGGGGCAGTACTGACACAATTCTCAGAAGCAAATTTCTTTTCGATTTTAGTTTAGAGATTAATCTAAATATCTTTAATCAAGGTAATAAACCAACCTTCTTTACTGTGGTAAGAAGGGAGGTTATTGACGTTACATTTGGTTCTTCCAAATTGAGTAAATGGATTATTAGATGAGAAACCATCTTTGGCTAATTATCAGCACATATACTTCTTCTTTCTTACTGGTGAAGCCTGTGACAGAAATTTTAGGGATCTCAAGCGGACCAATTGGGTTCAATATCGTGAGGATGTATGTCCCGCGATTTCAAATCTTCTCACCAGAATTAAGGATACTTTTGACTTGGAGCTTTGTGTAAATGGTTTGTAGCAGGCTTTAATTCAATCATATCATAAAAACTGTCCTTTGAAGAGGAAGAGGTGTAGATCCAATTGTGTTTGGTGGAACCAGGATCTTTCTCAATGGAGGCAGAAAATAAGAAAACTTTTTAGGAAGGCAAAAAAGACCAACAAGAGGCACCTTTATAAATCTGCCCTCGCTGATTATAATAAGGCCATTAGAATGGCTAAACTTATTTCATGGAGAAAGTTCTGTGAATCAGTCCAAAAGACTGAGGAAGAAGCTAGACTTTATAAACTTTTGAAGAGTGATAGACCAATTATGGTTGGCATTCTTAAAAATGTAAATGGTGAATTAACTAGAAATAGTACAGAAGTCATTGAGACTTTAATAACAACTCATTTCCCAGGTGCTAGGGCTCATCAAACTACCGGATCCTGTTTATATTGACTCCCTGGCTAGGACCTCACGGGCAGGTAGGGCCATTCCTGGTGAAGTGATTAGCCGTTGTAAGGTCATATGGGCAATTAACTCCTTTGAAGCTTACAAATTACCCGGACCGGATGGGATCATTTCGGCCTTACTCCAACATGCTTCAGATGTGATCTCACCAGTCTTGTGTTTAATCTTTAGGGCTAGTTTGGCTTTAAGTTATATTCCTAATATTTGGAGGTTGGACAAAGTAATCTTTATTCCGAAATCTGGTAAGAGTTGCTACGATCATGCCAAGAGCTTCTGACCCATCAGTTAATCCTCCTTTGTGCTTTAAAACATTATTGTTAGTGCATTAGAGGTGATATTGGGACCAATAGTCCCATTCATGGTAATCAATTTGCCTATCAATCTGGCAAATCCCACTGAGGTAGCTTTGCACCATTTGGTGCTTAGAATCGAGAATACTCTGGAGTACAAAGAGTTTGCTCTTGCTGTTTTTCTTGATATTGAGGGAGCGTTTGATAACACTTCCTATAACTCTATTGCTACAGATTTATGTGCTAAAGCAATTTCTTCTCTGATTCGTGAATGGGTTTCTGTCCTATTGGCGGACAGAATTATTTTTTCAATCTTTTGGGTGACGAAATTGTTGCTCAGCCCTCCAGGGGTTGTCCACAGGGTGGTATTCTTTCCCCCCTGCTATGGAACCTGGTGGTGGACGATCTCATTTCTTTTCTCAATGATCAAGGTGATTATGCCCAAGGTTATGCAGATAATATAGTCATCTACGTTTCCCGGATTGACAAATTCACCACTTTGGATCTAATGCAATCTCCTTTCCATAAAGTTCAATCATGGTGTACTGACTAGAATTGAAGGGTTAATCCCTCGAAAACCACTCTTGTACCCTTTACTGGTTGTAGAGAAACTGTTCCTTCTGATCAGATACCAACTTTCTTTGCTGATAAGATCATATTGAAGAAGGGATACTTAGGAGTCATTCTTGATAGCAGGTTGACTTGAAACAACACCTTGAACATAAAATTAATCAATTTAAAGTTGGACTTTTTCGTTGTCACAGAGCCCTTGGTAAATCCTGGGGCCTCACTCCTGTAATGGTCTACTGCTTTTATGTTACAGCTATTAGACTCATTTTAACTTACTGTGCCTTGGTCTGGTGGCGTAAGTCTGAACAGCTGACTGTACGGACTAAGTTGGCTGGCGTGTCTGAGCATTACGGGCGCTGTTTCTACCACCCCAACCAAAGCTTTAGAAGTTATTCATTCTCTGACTCTATTCGATTTTTATATCAAGTGTGTTGCCAGGAAAAGTTCATGCCAACTGTACAATCAAGGGCTATGGGTGGACTTCCCCAGGGTGAAGTCTCACACCTTCATTAGCCCGGCTTTAATTAGTCACATTTTACAGATGCCTTCCAATATTATGGATACTCGGACCCTCCATGAGCCCTCGAACGAGGTTATTATTGATCCTGTGGCAGAGCAGAGAGGGGTGAATCGGCATCTTCCTATGGGAATCATTATTTCGTATACTGATGATTCTCGACATCATGGCCTCTTGGGTCTGGGTGTTTACTGTGGCAGTCCCAAGATCCTCTGCTCTTGACGGTTGGGTCGCTGGGTCACGGTTTTCCAGCGGAGATGTTGGCCATCATCTACTGTCTGCAACTATGTTTAGATAAACTTTATGTTAGTAGATGAATCTTCATAGTTAGCGACAGTCAAGTAGTCCTCAAGGCCATTAAATCCTCCAGCGAAACTTCCAAAATTACCCTGGAATGCCGTCAACTTCTGCATGTCCTGGCTCTTCATAACAACGTTACTTTGTTGTGGGTCCTGGGATATAAAGGTATTGTCGGCAATGAGGTAGCTGAAACTTTAGCTGAACAGGGCGCTAAATCAGGTCCGATTGGTCCTGAATCTTTCTGCGGCTCGAGAGATAAACATCATCTCTCACTATGAGATGATGGAAAGGCGTGAACATACCACCAATTAAAAACATGCCAGACTTATGATTACAAATTCCTCTCCTGGTCTAATGTCTGGCATTCTACATCTTAAAAGAAACAAATTGCGGATTATCATTGGTTTTCTGACCGCTCATGATCTACTTCGTAAACATCTACCGTAATTTTCGGCAGTAGCGCAGCGGCGTTTCTGTTAATAAAAGTGAAAATTTTGGCGTGTGCGGCGTATTAGCGCCGCAGCATTACTGTCTGAGATTTTACAAAAATTAAAAAAAAAATTCTACCCACGATTTCAGGCCTACTTCATAATCATTCTCTCAACGATATAAAATGAGTAGTGATAATGTATTCCTTGATTCATATTCTTTGATGAATTTATCGATGAGTTCACATCCTATTAATTAAAAATTCACTCCAATAGCGATCCAGCGTGAGTGTTCATCGAAAACTGGAAACGAAATTTGTCTTTAAGGAGAACAAGTTGCCTGTTGGCGTATTCTTTTGTGCTTTTTAATTACAATTTCTTATGGCTGGATACATGGTAGGCGCGAAGGAGCTGAAGATAAAAGCGAAGATTGTTTTATATTTTTTATTTTTTAAAATGTTTTCTCTTAGGTTTCGAATTTTCTTTAAGGTTTCATTTTTCATTTTTCTCGTACGTAGATTTTTGTGTTTTAACACTCCTTTTTGCATTGAAATCTTGTAAATCCCCACCAGATTATAATATAGGAAAACAAATAATAAATAATTACGCTTAAAACAGAAAGTTTATAAGCATAACGAGTTTCTGTGGCAGTTATTATTATTATTATTATTATTATTATTATTATTATTATTATTATTATTATAAGCAAGAGCACGGTGGAGTATATCTTCCCCTCCATCGGGGGGGAGAAAGCAGCTTTTAAAGTTTAAACTAACAGCCAAGATTGAAAAGGCCTAAGAGCAATCATGCAGGCAGGACTCGATGACAAATGTATTCGGTGCTGGAGGGAATGTATGCAGAAATATATTACATGTAGGAACTGAAAAAATTTTCCCCCACTGCGTATTACTTTTATTGAAGCATGTAAGAAAACTGTTTTTAGATTACCGATTGCATGTGTGGTAGTGGGAGGGGGGAGTGCGGTGTATCGGCCGCTGCGGCGCTACTGCCGAAAATTATGGTACATAGAATGGGTATTTTTCGAGAAGAGCCACTATGCTCAAAGAATGGTTTGGCAGAAGAAACAGCCCATCATATTATTTTTGATTTTGTTGCCTTGGCACATCATCATTACCTCACGTCAGGCTTGACCTTTCTTGAGGATATTCTTCTACACCCTGTAGGTAGCCTGACTTGCTTTTTAGTCTTGTCTGGCTTCCTGTAGGCTTTATTGTTCTTTCCTTTTGGGTAGGCGCAATATTCCCTTGTAGGAATAAGTGCCTCTCACTTTCAATTGCACTCCGCTTCTAATAAGATAAGATAAGATAAGATAAGATAAGGTAAGATAAGATAAGTTGGCAGCAGACATGTAAGCTGTTTAAAATTGACAATCTTCTTGCTAGCCCTTATCACCCCCAGACTGATGGGCAATCTGAAAGGTCCAATCAGTCTGTCATCCAGATTGTGCGAAATTATGTTATTAGTATAAGAGATGATTGAGATGAGCTTCTTTCTTCAGTGGAGATAGCATTAACAGTACAATAACAGAAGCGCTGGGATATACCCCGTTTATGGTGGACTTAGGTCAGGAAATGAATATACCGATAGGGTCTAAATTAGAAAAAGATTGTGTGAATTTGATAACTGAATTTAAGAACCACTAAAGGAAATTATTGTCAATAGATAGAAATAATATAAAGAAGTCCAATAAAAAATATGCAACAGAATTTACTAAGAGACATACGAGTGGGCGGTAAATGGTGGCGATAAATTAATGATGCAAGTGAATAGAGTGTTAAGAATGAAAGGTCAAAGTGGCAGGAAGCTAATTACCTGATATGTAGGGCCGTTTGTTGTGCAAAAAGTCATAAGAGGGGTGACAGCTAAATTAAAAGTTTCCCCCAATGGGATAAGTGTTTTTTTCATGTATCTTTTCTACGAAATTTTTGGGGGAAAAAGGAAAAAAAAGAAGTCACCCAGTCTTATCTATGATTCTAAATACCAAGATGTGTACTAGGTGGAGAAGCTACTAAATGTCCAGGAAAGAAACCCAACAGGAAATTCCTGATCAAATGGAAAGGATATCGGCAGCTGACATGGGAGCCCGAAGAAAACCTACACCGAATTGTCAGGCTTTAATAACCGAATTCTTTCATAAACAGTGGCAAGGAGAGTGTAAGCAAAACTCATCAATGCAAGAGCCAGAAAAAGAAAAGAATAAGAATATATCAGAACCTCCTTCTACGTTGGCAACAATGGAAGTAATAAAACAGTCTCCAAAAGAACAGAAGAAGAGGATCAAACACGATGAATATAATCATCGACTGCAGTGGGGCAGTGTGTCGACAATTGCAGAGGCGATCAAGAGCAAGCAAGAAATTGCGCAGCGATCGGCTTCCCCTGCTGGAGTCTGTGGTTCTGAGCAATAAGAAAAAACGACTATCGAAACGCAGGGCATCACCGTTTTCCGGGAAAGATGAAAGTATTTTGGCTTCGATTGATGATGGAGGCAGAAAAAATCCGTGGACAGGTGTAACGAGCAAACGGAAAAATCTAAAGCTCCGCCACAGGAGCGACTAAAGAAGCGAGAAGCCAGCAAGCAACTTCTGGCTTCCGCTCCTGCCACGCAGCCACGCTTTCAGAGGACGGAAGAAAGCAACGTTTGCCACGTCCAAACAAATTTGAGACAAAGTAACACCGCTACCCAAAAGCAAAATACCCTTGGCATTAAACAACGAGCAACGTGTTTCTGAGTGAAAAGGAGAGCGGAAACTTCGACATGCGAGCATTTCTGGACTCGTCTTACAATCGTCGTTGGCCATGGCATCGAACAAACTTCTTCACCACTTCATGGAGTACTGAAGAGTCTCGGAAAGAAGCAAGCCCTGACAGGAGTGACAACTGGAGGAACAGCACCCATTCATACTGACTTGCAGACAAAGAGGGTCTTTCGTTGTCCCGTGATGCGCGGCCACTTCGTCCCCGGCTTGAGCAGAAAATTAATAGCTGTAAGCATAAGTAGCTTAAGTGATAGACTGTAAACTTAGTGATATTTAAGATTAGACTGCCTAAGAATGGCTCCGGGTCTTCTCCGTAGTAATGGATGGAGTGTTTTGTTTTATATTTTATTTCTGATAGTACTGCTGAAGACCACTTCGTTGATGCGGTCCGATGGGTTGCCTACTGTGCTGCAACAATTATTGATAATACCAACACTACCTTCTTCCTTGACCCACGTCCATGATATGTCGAATTAGACTTGTGATGTAGAATTATCAATCAGACTTTTGCTACTACAGTGAAACCTGGGGAGGTGACAACCTGGCTATAGTGACCATTTTTTGGTATCTGTACTGTATTACTAAGCTTTTATAGTTTACCGTAGAATACATTATTTCTAAACTACAGTAGAATACAATTGCACTAAAAATTCTCTTGTCCAAAGTGAACACCTGTCTATAGTGACCAAATTTCCAGTCCCGAGAGGTAGTCACTTTAACAGGTTTCACTGTATATTAATTACCTTTCAATTATGCTATCTGCAAAGTATAGTAGCTTAACAGAGTTTAACTAAATTATATTTATTTTGCACTAGTGTTTCCCTCTCTGTTCCCATTTTGGTTCATACAAAACCGTCACACACGTTCTTGCGAGTTCCTTTTCTTTCCTCTTCATCTCTGGACTTGGGCCGCTTATGCAATCACGGATTCTTCTCTTCAGTTGTCCTTCAGAATCAGAGTTGTCTTCCTAGAAAATTTTCCTTGACTATTTGAGAGAAAAGATCTAAACATTAGCACAAACATCGAGCTCTAAGCTGAGCCCCAAAATGAGAGATCGTTACCAGAAATCTTTGTTTTCTCATGCGTTGGGGGGGACACTTGTCCAGTCCGTCTGTATATACACTATATGATCACAAATATTTGGACACATGCACGTTTGCGCTCTAGCCACGATTTCATGGAAATCAATAGGGCGTTGCACATCCCTTTGCCCGAATCACAGCTTCCACCCTTCGGGGAAGACTTTCCACCAAATGTTGGTAGGTACTTTCCGGAATGTTCCTCCATTCCTCCCGAAGCCCAAGAATCAGTTCAGGTACAGAAGTTGGCCGATGTGATCTGGCCCGCAAGCCTCTTTCCAATTCATCCCACAGACTCTCTATAGGATTGAGGTCGGAACTTTGTGCCGGCCAACCCATTTCTTCGACCCCTGAGTCCGCAAACCACTGCTGTACACGCCTCGCTTTGTGGCACGGAGCATTGTCGTGTTGGTAGAGAAATGGCCCGTTTCCGAAAAATTGCCACAACGTTGGAAGTGCACACTTGTCCAAAACATTCAGATAACCGTCGGAGTTCATGATTCCTTGCACAGGAACGAGCTGGCCCAGTCCGTACCATGAAAATGAGCCCCACACCATGACCCCTCCTCCTCCGAACTTGACTGTGGGCTCTGTGCACTCAGGTAAGAAGCGTTCTCCAGGTATGCGCCAAACCCAAACTCGTCCATCGGATTGCCAGAGTGTGTAGCGAGATTCGTCTGTCCACATTACACGTTTCCATTGGCCGATTGTCCAGTTTCTGTGGACTTTGCACCACTCCAGACGTCGCTTGGCGTTGACCCTGTTGATGTGGGGCTTGTGGGCAGCAGCACGGCCATTGAATCCCATCGTGTGCAGTTCCCGACGAATTGTTATGGTACTGGCATCAGGCGTTTCGAAACTCGGTGGCAATTTTTTCCGCCGAGGACTTCTGGTTGCTGCGGGTGACACGACGAAGCACTCGACGGTCTCTGTCCGTTAGTTTCTTGGGTCTACCGGTTCGTTGTTGAACTGTTGTTGATCCCCGGGTCTTCCATTTCATAATGACATCGCCTACTGTTGACTTGGGTATCTGAAGAAGGCTGGAAATGTCACGCACGGACTTGCCACATCGGTGACATCCAACGATGGTTCCACGTTGGAACTCGCTGAGCTCTGCCGAACGACCCATTCTTGCCAATGTCCAAGCAGAGTTGTGTCTGAAGGTGTGGGAAGCTATTTAAATGATGTGCAAGTCATTATCATGTGACATTGGGCCAATCGATGATCTGTGAGGGGTGTCCGGATATTTTGATCATATAGTGTAAGTTAGAACTAGTTTGACTA
>JAHWFO010021040.1:120113-172485 GCA_023313115.1 Rhysida immarginata
TTTCTCCAAATCATAACAAAGGTCGTGTCCCGTTCTAAATTTTTATTTATTCAATAATCCCTTTTTGTCAACAAAACTATTACGGGCTCACTCTGATGTATTGCTTTGGTCAACACTCGGCTCTGTAACAATCCAAGGAAATCAAGAAAGTCAAAGGTCGGATTATAAACATTCAAAATACATACTATAGTCTATCCAGCCTTCGTTTGTGCCTAATGTGAAGGCCGTTTCAATTGTGGGACATTGTTACAACAAAAATTAAACAATACTTTACAATGAACATGTCCACCACATTTCGCGCAAACTAAGGCTGGATGGACTATAGTTAATCAGAATAGAGCTCATTCCAATATTTAGTCTCGGGAAAGGTAAAGTCTATAGTCACATAAACGTTCCTTAGCAAACAAAGAGCCGATACATCAATGCCAAATTATCCTTTATAACGGTCGACTGTCACTTTTTAATGAGTGAAAATATCCGTTATAAAATACACGTGAATATTAATTTTTAGTAGGATTCTCTGTTTACTAGGAGCATTAGCTCAACGTTGCTTAATAGAAAGCACGCTTGGTGATCTGTACGTTTATCTGGCCATATGCCGTTTGCTAACGATTTAAGTTTTTCAAATTCTTTTTTCGACAATATCATCATCAAGTTTTTAGCTTGGCTGTATCACTTTATAAGGCTTTTTGTGGACCCCTTCAAGTCGATTGCATGTGCTCTAACAGTAATCATTAAGTAAACCAAGATAATGGCATGTCATAAACAATAGATTAGTAATGATGAGACAAAAATGAATACACTATCTGTTACTATGGTCATTGAGCTTCTCCCATTGTTTTGAGAAGTTAAGGAATTCAGATCACTTTAGGTATCGCATAGAACGCAATGGCGTAACGATCTCAATTCCCTAATTTGTACAGTTATCTATCTATATATATAAAGAAGGATGTTTGTGGGTGGGTCTGTCTGTACGTTTTTTATACAAATCTACAGTTTTATTCCGATCTTGATAAAATTTCGCATACATGACCTTCAAAGCATGAGGAAGGTCACTGTCTACCTCAGATTTCGGAAAAATAATAAATATCAATAAAAAATCGATATTCATGGTTATGGCAAGGCATATTAATGAGAAATATCTCATGACCAACAATGCAAGGCAAAGTTGGTACAACACTAGGTATCAACAATTCTAAGCATTTTCATGTGTTTATTTTTAAGATATTGCAAAATTTAATTTAATTTTTTGAGATTGTTCTGTTTACATCCAAGTGTAATTATCCCGGGCAACGCCGGGTACCTTTGCTAGTTTTATTTATATAATTGATGCTCAATGTTATACTGACCTATATAATGAATTCACATTGGCTTAACAATTATTTATTTAAAAATTTTGGCATAATGTGTCATCAAACAGTAATTCAATTCTGGCTCCATTGAAAGTGAAAATGAATCAAAAGTTTATACCTCCTGATAAAACAACGCTGCATATGCAGGGTGATTCAGTCAATTTCTGACCATTTCACTCGAATGACGTGCATTAGGGATAAACAATTGAAAGAATATGAGCGCCATATCGAATTTCTAAATAGTTGGAGTTTGTATTGTTGCAATGGCGCTGCATGAAAATCGTATTCTTGAAAAATGGCGCCCGCTTTATCAACAGAGCAGAAATGCAAGGTTGCCGAATGGTATTTCGACACAAAATCACCTGTAACCGTGCAAAGAAAGTTCCGGAAGGGGTATAAGTGTCGAGACGCACCAGGCAGGCAAGCAATCATGGAATTTGTCAAGCAATTTCGTGCCACTGGATGTGTTAAAGGCAAAAAAAAGGCGGGAGCGAAGTTCGTGTTCGAACGGCCGAAGTTGTCGAAAATGTTCGCACAAGGTTGGTCGTTTCTCCTACCAAACAATCTGTTCGCCGCCTATCCATTGAATTAGGGCTGTCGTATACCACGAAGTGGCGAATTTTAAGAAAGGATTTACACCTGTTCTCGTATAAAATCCATGTTTATCAGAAGTTAACAGTCACTGGAAGACAGAAGCGACAACAATTTGCGATGGAGTTTGGAGCAGAAATGGAAGCCAATCAGAACATTGTGGACAACCTGTGGGTGTCAGATGAGGCCTTCTTCTACCTGTCAGGTGACGTTAATAAACACAACGTTCGTTTTGGGGTTCCCAGCACCCTCATGAGATCCATAAGTCACCTCTTCATCCACGAAAGGTTATGGCTTGGTGCGCGATTTCCAAAAGAGGCATCATTGGGTCCGTTCTTTTTTGAGGGCACTGTAACGTCACAGGCTTACCTTAACATGTTGGAAACCTTCTTCATCCCCGAGCTGCGAAGGAGGCGTCTACCGCTTCGATATCAATGATTTCAACAGGATGGGGCTAGGCTCACACCAGTAATGAAGTGCTAGACTTTCTCAAGCAGAAATTCGGAAATCGTTAAATAAATGGAGCCAGATACTGTGGACAGACGTTAGAATAAAGGAGAGGAAACCACTAATCCACATAAGGTTTTTTAATCAGACGATGGAAGCATCAGAATAGCTTGCCTACTCTGATAGAAGCTCTCCTGTACGCTGAAGAAGGCAGCTTGGCTGCTGAAATGTGCATCCATTGTCTGATTAAAAACCTTATGTGGATTAGTGGTTTCCTCTCCTTTATTCTCGGAAATCGTGTTATTTCAAACAGGTTTCCAGATCGATTCGGGGGTGGCTTTCTTTGGCCCCCTACGAGTCCTAACCTAAACCCGTGTGATTTTTATATCTGGGGGTTCCTTAAAGACAGTGTGTTCACTACAGCACCAAGAACCCTAGACCAGCTGCGACAAAGCATCGTCGACTGCTGCACCCTTGTGGACGCAGAAACCCTGGATAGAGTTATGAACAACTTCACCATCCGGCTGCGAGCAGTTCAAAACGTTCGTGGTGGCCACATTGAGCATATCATCAAGACTTTTCCTCGGGAATAAAAACTCCGAACTGCATAAAATATCATACTGAAATGCTAAGTTTGTAAACATTAATGGGTCAATAAATCATAGTACTGAAATGGTCAGATATTGACTGAATCACCCTGTATTATTGGCCTTTAGAGTGACTTTTAAGAGAGTGGTGACAACTCGGAAAGGATTTTCATTGGTTAAGGCTCGAGACGCCATAGTTTTCCCAAAATGGCATGCCGTTTACATTGCAGATATAGAGAAATTAATGGTTTTCCTTCCATTTTTCGTTTTATTGTGCATGTTTCTTAATTTTTGCAAATAAAATTGCATTATTCAAGTTTAAAAGTTGTGGTTTTATTAGATTCGCTTAAAAGTAACGATTGGAATGGCAAAGAGGGAAGGGAATAATATTTTTTCATAATAAAGTATTTGTTGTTTTACTGTTGTTCATAAAAATGTGAATCTCATAAAATAAATTGATTTTTTAATGATGTAATAATAGATAAATATTTCAAGGGATGTTAAAAAATTTTTAAATTATATAATTTTTTTAAATTTATATCATTTCAAGGAATTTTTATTCAAGGGTCATTCGGGCCCAACGAGCAAATTTTTTATCTTGAAAAATGTAAAACAAACCGTAAAACCAATAGTAAAAATAGCATTTAATAAACAAAACATATTTAAGTCATGGAATATATATCCAAACGGAGACAAATTTTGGAAAATGAAACTTGAAATATAAGTATTTTATAGATAGTTTGTAGCGTTAGTTGTTATTTAATTGCTAGACAGTGAAGTGATCAACGAGCCCTGATGACGAGCGCAGTTGTTTGCACAAAAAGTTTTGACAAGTTTTTGTCTCTTTTAACACCTAGACGCAACTATTATAATTTTGGTTCATATTTTTTAATTTATTTGTAACTTGCAAACACGAGAAAGTGACTTTAGAACAATTCCACGATAAAAAGAATGTAAAAGTTAATCTAGATTTTTTTTCAACTTTTGCAAGAGATGTCAAATTTTTAGTTTTGTATAAATATAAAATGTGTACAGACTGCTAAATATAAACTCTTTTGTTATTCGCTAGTAGTTTCCCTTTTTGCTGAAAAGGTGGAAAAAATAAATTCTCGAACTTGCTATCAGCTGATCAATCACATTTATTATGAAAATTAAAACTTTACTGTGCTTCTTTTTTTAACCACCTTTATCTAATATACAAATAAAAGCTTGATAGTCTAACCAGCATTTGCCATCTTTACGTTTCTTCTTAATAAGCTGAAAAGTATCGTAAATTGTACCTCTGCTAATTCAATCTTTGGGAAGAACACGGCCGACGGCCCGAGTTGTTGCCACTCTCCTTACCGGCATCCTAGCCTTACTGCGCATGCAGCGCCGCCCTTTCGGGAGCTATAAACTTTAGTTTCATTTTTCAATAAAGCTCAACGACCGTATACTCTTACAGGCCATGCTTTCTGTTTATCTTTTAAGGCATGCTAACGTGGGCATGTGCATGTGATCGCTTTGTCACATCTAAAGTTCCTACTGGGAATGTTTGCAAGATTATATTATTAATTTCTGTCGAATGTTTTGCCATATTTATTTCTGAATCTCTTCAGGTTCTTCTCTTCTTCAAATCTCTACAAATCTCTTTCAATTTTTCAAGACCATCACTTCCAAAACACCTAAAATTCACTCTTACAAATTCCTCATTACATCAAGGATGATCTGAATTGTAAATGACAATAATTATACTTACTTTTTTACATTATTTATTGTCTTTATCTTTATAAAGGAAGATTTTGCTTAAGTGAACTAATACTGTAAAACAACATACGTAGAAGAATAATTAGTTTTCACGAACGTTTGCGTAGACACTTCGCTAACTTTGCAAAATTCTTTTGTTTTGGCATTTCTCAAGTAAATTTATGCTAAGAATTTATTTGTTCATTTACTCTGAGAGAAATGTTTGCATCAGTTTAAACTGTGAACATGAGTCGTTCGTTTTAAGTTATAATAATAACGATGTAATTTGGTCTAAGATATTTTGTCAAGGCATACCTCTTGGCAGTTAATAACTAAATCTTGAAAATAGAAAAGAACATTCTGTGTCCTCAAAAGGAGATAATTACGCCAGAATCTGTGGATAACTTCGAAAACCAGAATGAATCAAAAGACCACTATTCCATCAGTAGAGCCGTCTGTACTCTACTGGTCGTGGTCGATAGTTGGATGCTGAAGAAGACAGCAGTGCTGCCGAAATACGTATCCGTCAATTAAAATATTCTTGTGGAATAGTGGTCTTTTGATTCATTCTGGTATTCTGTGTCCTGTTTTCGAAACAAGAACCTTCGGGTTACTATTCATGATGCCTTAGTAGTTAAAGTGTCAGGATAATAACCCGAAGGTTCTCGGCTCCAGTCCAGGCAATATAATTTTCAGTCTTATTTTGTATTTGTAACTATGGTTGTTTAATTTGTAATGTTCAACAAATGAAACTTTGGTTTTTAAAGACTAAAAAAGGTTTGGTAATAAAGTATATTCATTTGTGCGTCTGTGAACGTTGCTTAGAGTGAAAAGTTGTTTGAGAGAAATAAAATAAATATCTAGAGAGATATAAAAACGATACTAATAGAAATTGGCAGAGTATCATCATGGAATACAAAAATGACTACCACAACAGGCATCAGCACTGGACAAAGATTAACAAGGAAGCTACTATTTTTGCAGTTTGCTTTCCTTCTTTCTTCTCTATATCTTTCTTCCCTCTATCTAGTTTCTTCTCTAAATCTTCTCTACAACTAGTTCTCCATTTACTTTGTTTTTTCCTTCCGCGTCTCTCCTTTAGGCAAGTTATTTAGCATTTGATAAGGCTTTCTGCGAACAAAAAATATTTGACCCATAATATAGTCAGCATTAGAAATACCGATTATTTTCAGTAAACTTCTTACAGTAATATCACCCATGAAAACATTTAGAAACACTGGAAATAAACATTATTCGTACTTGCTTGATTGAAGGTAGAAAAAGCTCGTGAAATAACAGGAATCTTAAACCTGCTAGCTTTTTTCGCTTCGGTTTAGCATCTGGAGAGTTATCTACTACGAAAAAGCGTCAGAATTCTCTTACTTTTGAATTTTTTAGATATTAATAAATTATTAATAATAATGTAACAACGGCAGAGAGAGAACAGACAGCCAGGATCAGCTGAGAGATCAAACCCCTTGCTGTCCCCCTACAGGCGTAAGCCCAAAACGGGATTAATGAAAACTTATTTAATAAATTATATTTAAAATTTGTAGAAAGAAAGACCAACCACAGTAGACCAAAGATTCATTTGCAATCATTATTCTTTATTCTTGTTCACTGTATTTGTAACACGTAAACTTTAAATAATCGATTTTTCAACAACGACAATTAATACAAAGAAATTACCCTGACTTTTCTTATTAATATATGACCTTGTCATAAACAATTAACAGGAATATAATACCTCCAAAGAGGGTACAAGGTAGTTGCAGAAACCCTTAGCAACCTTTTCCGTTCACTGCGGTATGAGTTGAAAACGGAGAATAAATGCGTTAATCGATAAATAACAGATATGTTTATTATAAGAAATATTGGAACCGACAGAGAATGCATAGAAAGTATATGAAGAAAGTATTTCAATTCCTTCTTTAACCCTTTTTATTCGTACTTGTAAACCGCCATTTTTTTTTATCAATGAGTTGATTTTCTCGAGTACGCATATAGAAATTGTAAAAACAACCCTATGTTCTTTCGCTTCTATGGACATTTGGAAACGTTAATACCTGTATTGCTAACGATTATGTGATTGCCCCCCCCCCAAATTGGACCACACAGGGACAATTTCTCCCAAAATTCATAATAAGGTAGATCCTGTCTGCATACCATAATCTCCCACCCCCGTAACTACCACCCCAGTGGGCAAATCATCGGACATACCAAACTAAATAATGAAGTAGGACATACCTGTTGTAAGTGGCATTCCTAATTTCATATTTCTATGTCAAATTATGTACAATATATATGGGGGATAGACGAGCATTGTAAAACCAATAAGTAACTCCATCTTTCCACTCTTACTAAGAATATAAACATTATATTTATGTTAGCCTGTTATATTTGTTACAAAATATAATGAAAACGATCAGGCAGGTAAGCTGCTTATATTAATGCCTATTGAGTATTATTTAGTTATATTATGCACTAGATATTCAAAAGGATGAACCAAACTAAGTACAAAAGTATACAAATACGTTAATGATAAATCTTTTAGCTTTATGTTTAATCCTTAATCGGGTAGCGAGAAAAATCTTCCCACCGGCTAAAAATTCATTGCAATGCAATGGAGACCTATTTCCCAGTAAATGGACTTTGTATCTAATAATTTACAACTATAGAAAGAGTTGTCGTATTCTCCCAACGTATTTGGAGCTAGATTTGTGCAAAGATTCATCACAACTCCAAAACTCTATCATACACGACAAGGCAATGGGAACATATTTCTCTCCAGCTGAAGTTTACATCCACGAAATAATTTCCATGTTAGTAATATTTTGGAAATTACAAATCAATTTTAAACACTATTTTTTATATTTTTATGTACCATATACAATCAATCAACTACATTGTCCAGTAGCCAGTATAACCACCTTTCGCGACGCAGACAGCTGCGAGGCAGGCAAGAAGAGAGGCATTAAGGTTCTGAAAGGTATTATCAGGGATGTGAAGCCATGCCGACTCCAGTTCTGTGGCGAGTTGCAGTAGGTTGCGCGGTGGAGTATCCATGGCGCGAACAACCCGATCGAGGTGGTCTAACGGATGCTTTATGGGGTTTAAATCCGAGGAGTTTGGGGGCCAGGGGAATATTGTAAACGCATCCTCGTGCTCTTCGAACCATGCACGGGCACTGTGCGCTGTATGGTACGTCTCATTATTCTGCTGGAAGATGCCATCGTGCTGAAGAAACACAATCCGCATGTAAGGGTGGACATGGTTCGAAAGGACAGATACGTACTTCCATTGATCCATGGTGCCGTTCACAATGATGAGTGCACCCAGGGAATGCCATGAAAACATTCCCCAGACAATAAATCTGCCTCCTCTGGCCTGGAACCTTGCAGCACGTGTTGCAGGTTGTGTGTTTTCTGATGCTGAACGCCGTACACGCCATTGCCCATCTGTCCAATGGAGCATAAACCGTGACTCATCGGAAAAAGCCATTCTGTTGCTGTCCAGGTGTGGTACTGGCGTGTAAATGCCAGTCTTCGTCGTGAACAGCCGTTAGCACTCAGTCTTTCGCTGAACTGTCGTTGAGGATACACGTTTGGTAGCCCCTTGGTTCATCTGGGAGATCAGTTGGTCCATGGTTGCATATCTATTCGCTTGCATGCATCTCCACAGCTGTTGTTCACCAATGTCATCTATTGCCACTTTCACCATGGTAGCAGGCAAACAGTTCAAAAAACTAGCCGTTTCGGAAATACCGTCGACCTTGCCTCGGAAGCTGATGATCATGCCCTTTTGGAGGTCGGATAAATCACTACGTTTGGCCATGACTCTAACAGTTGCAATGTTTTCTGCTTCCCTCTGACACCCTTCCTATACCCCCACCTCTAATACTGGTATGTACCTTCTGGACATAACCATTTTCCGCTGATGTTGAACGTACGGGATGGTCACATTATTGTGATTGATTGTGTAAATTTAGTTGAAATTTCGCTTTTAGTTTTTACATGCCTGATTATTAGTTAAAATAGGTTAGTATAAAACTTAACTTAATTTATATCAATACAGGTTGAATGCAAACAATTGCACTGGTTTCATGATTTTATTGTAGGCTTAACACATAACAAAATTTTATAAATATATAGAGCAACTAACCGAGTTTATTTTCCAGGTTGATATGTGCCCCTTTAGTGAATCTACAGATATAATGTCCTTAAACAAGTTCATCCCATACTCAATGAATTTAATTTGGCATAACATGGGTCATACAGCCTGGTAATAGCAGGTCAGCCGGTAATAGCAGCACATACACTAAATCCTTCATATACCCCCATAAAAAGAAGTCACAAGGGGTTAAGTGAGGCCATAGCAGCTTCTTTGATCATCATTTCCAACACGACAGATCTATCAATTTTGCGACTGTAGCCATCTAACAGCCACAAGCGAAAAGATACATTTAGTAGGTTTGCTGAGCATTTTACATGAAAATCTTGGTGAGTTGCTCTATGTATTTGTAAAGTTTCGTTATAATATGATGGCTTTGTAAGGAGAAATTCCCGATAAGCGAGCCCTGTCATTGGGTTTCCAATTATACTTCTTGATATTGTTTAGGGCACTTAAGGATCGCCTTGCTATAATAGTGTCTGCAGTGTCCCTGTTGGGAGAGGTGACGAGGTAGACACCCGCGGTACCTGGTTCGAATGCAACTCGCGGAATATTTCCTTTCGTTTATCATCTTAATAGGTTCAACTTATGTTAGAGCATAACTTTCAATTATTATTTATTATTTTGTTACTGTTGTAATTTAAAATTTTAACACTGGATTTGTCCATTTACAATCACAAATAGTTAAAATAAAGATTATAATTAAAACATTTAAATATCTAACAGTTATAGTTGAAATTATTATATAATTTAGTAAATTGATATTTAAATAAAGACGATTAATATACAGGGTGATTCAAATCGTGTGTAAAACAATTTAAGGGCTATTATAGAGGTCAAGGTAAGCACAAAAAGTCCTATTACCATGGGTCCAATTTTTAATTCTTTTCATATAGATTTGTCATTATATCATGATCACGTCTAATTTTGTCAGCTGATGATATTATTCAGGCCATTAATTGTGCCCTTGTGTATATCTGGACACTCTACACCATTTGTTTCAAAAGTCTCCACAGATAGTAATCCAGTGGATTAAGGTCCGGTGAGCGAGGTAGCCATGCTATGGGCCCATTGTGCCCAATCCATTTGTTAGGGAAGTGCAAGTTAAGCCATTCAGTAGCAAGTCTACCTAAATGAGGGGGGACCCCATCGTGTTGGAACCACATTTGTTGACGGATGTACCTTCTTGTGTACCTTCAAGCAATCACTAATTGAAAAGAAATAAAAATTGGACCCATGTTGATAGGACTTTAAGTGTGTAACTTGACCTCTATAATACCTCTTTAAATTGTTTTACACACGATTTGAATTATCCTGTATAAAAAGTCAAAATAAAAATATTTGATTATATTTATATTATAAAAATTACTTACACCATTTTGGATCATTCCAAACATGTGACTCCAGTGCCCGGTGCTGTTAACACCACCAATCTCCAAAGGCAAAATAATGAATTTAGGTCTACAAGAAAAGTTAAAAATTACAGGTCAGTGAAAAGCTGTTTGAAAAAGAGGCAAGTTAAGAAACGTAACAAATTGCTGTTCCTAACATTTATTCAAATGAAATGTAAGTTGTCATTATTTTCAATTACATATACATGTAAACGTTGAGAAAGAATTTTAAATTCTAATAAATGATATTAACACTCCAGAGGTACCGCGAGTGTTTGTAACATGGATGGTGTGGCACGGTCTATGAGACCGCATTTTTTAAAATACTTTTTTCAATTTTCAAAAATGAAACTCATAAATCCTTTTTATCTATCACTTAATTTACCTCATTCTTAATGGAAAACCTCAAAAACTTTTTAATATTATCTAAAAAACGCAACTTTTAGAAAGAAATTAAAAAAAAACCTACTTTTTCCCTCAAATTTAGACATGAATAATCCAGGAAAGGCACCATTCCCTTAAATTTTCATCTATAAGAATAAGATAGTTGAAAGTTCATATTTTGCACCATTTTTACTTCCATATATATATATATATATACCTTCCTACATTAAAGAAAACGTTCATAACAATGAATAATAGCAATCATTTTTCAGAGGATAAACCATGTCAATTTGTCATTACAAAAAAACTAAAAAAATGATGTTTCTTGATATTTAAAATTATTCTATTCAAAACTCGTATAAATTGAGATTAAATATACAGGGTGCGGCAGGTATTTGAGAACACATGAGTATAACGTAATAGTCAATACGTCATACTATTTAACAATTCCGAAACGAGGCATATAAACATGGCGGATCTAAATATAACCCTGCTGTCATCGTCTCCTTGGCTGCAGGACTTTCCGACTCTGAGATTGCTGCATTCCTGAACGTCGCCCGTTCTCGGGGAGAACTGGACGCTGTCATTGTTGATGTGCCAACCATTTCACAGAGGAAACGACATTGTCGGCGCTCGGACTGTATCAAGACACCGGAATTCATCCGTTCTGTCTAAGGTGGAATCGACGAGGACCCTGGGAAGTCCAAAAGGGTACTCGGGAGGGATCTGCAAGTTGATGAGGTGACCATTCAGCGTGTGGTGCATGAAGACTTCCGTTACAAGTCATATGGCCCATAACACCCATGCATGGATGACCACAAATCTTCACGACCACACCCCCCCCCCCCCAGCTCCTTTGATCTCAATCCTTTGGACTGTTTAGTCTGGGGCTTCGTTGAGAGGGAGTCTAGCAAACATCCACACAATACCATTGAAGCTCTCAGACCAGCTATTGTAGAGGCAATGGCAGATATCTAGAAGAACCACCTCATTGCTGCCTGCCAGCAGTTCCGACAGCGTGTGGAAGCTGCCATTGCAGCGGATGGTGGTATTATTGAATAACAATATGTATTTTGTAGTCCTTTGTGCAAAAATGTAAATTTATTAAAGGCTCCGTGGTATCTTAAGTGTCTGTTCCTTTTACCTGCGGAAGTCGTTTAATTATCAAATATCTGCCGCACCCTGTACATGAAATTATATTTATAGAAAAGTTTATAGCTGTTAAAATTCAGAAACAGCATTAGTATTCTTGCAGTTTTGCATAATGCAATTTCTCCAAATATTTGTCTTCAAATAAAAGTATTTATATAGGAAAAAATTAATCATACCCATGAATCTAGGAAGTCGGCCTCTGTGACAGCCTAGCGCAAATGCAGTATT
This sequence comes from Rhysida immarginata, assembly GCA_023313115.1. NCBI lineage: Eukaryota > Metazoa > Arthropoda > Chilopoda > Scolopendromorpha > Scolopendridae > Rhysida > Rhysida immarginata. The sequence continues at coordinate 132,141 of JAHWFO010021040.1, forward strand.
CTTTAACATGGAACACGAATTTAAGCGGCTCTCACAAAAATGTTTTAATAGATATAAGCACACCAGAAAAAACGTATCTGCATTCGAGCTTTTTCTTTCGATTGGTGCGTTTTTCATGCCCGTACGAATAAAACTTGATTTTTTAGCAGGTGTCTGCAATTTTTTTGTATATTTTTAGCTTTTAACCTTATGTCTATGATGAAAAGTTCAACACTCGCATCGAAAAGAATTTCTTTCTCCTAAATGAAAACTGAGCGCCAAAAAGCGTTTTTTGTCACTTAATATAAACATTCCAAGGAAAATTTTCCTTATTTTTAAATGAAAACTTAAACGTTATTTGAAGGTGCAAAATCGTTTTATTTATCAATTTTATACATAATTATCGTTATTACTGATCATTAATATGCATGTCTGCACTTTCTGATCTCAACTTCCTCTTTCTCTAGTAGCCTAAAATGGGCGCCCGCTGAACTGGAAATTGATGCCCGATTAAATTAAAATTTTGGAAGGCTGATTAAAAAAAGCATGTATTAAATAGTCGTCTAAAACTACATAAGTATACGTACATAAGAGTTCTATTTGATTTTATGGATCGTGCATGATTTGTTAGCCCGGCATTAGTGCGGCGGAGTGTCTGAAACCCCAGACCTGTTCTTTTTGCTTTTATCACTACTTGGCATAGTTTGTCAACAATGGCTTTTTCTATACCTTTCGACACATAACCATAGATAATGTACACGGAAGTTATATTCATTTTGGTTGAAGACTTCATCGTGAAAGCACATGTTGATTTCTGCATTGGTTTCTACACTAATGCAGTGACATAAAATTCTAGGAAAAGTAGGCTTCTTTGCATTACTTCTGTCAATAATATAAAACATTTTTATCTCTTTTCTTGTTTATGTGATATTAATGAATGTTTTTAGGATGATCCTCATTATGTCCGAGATATAAAGATCGAAAAAGTCATAATTCCTGCCAAACATGTAAGTAATTCTTGTGTTTGGAACATGTAATATCATATTGTGAAAAATATTTTTGCAGGGTGAAAAATATTTTTGCAGGATGCAAAACAAAACAATGTGTAGTCAAAATTTAGGATTCATACTATTTCATGCTTTTACATTAACTCCAATATTAAATTTGCTTTTGTAATAGTTACATTTTTTTCTAATAGAAATAAAATTCTTTCATTTATTTATATTTTTTTTTATATAAAGGAATATAACCATACTTTTTCTTTATTTTCTTACTTATTATTAAACTAATTTTTTTTTAGTGAGATTGATTCATCATAACAATTTATAAGCTTAATAATAAATTATAAAATAACAAAACTTTAAAACAAACTGGAAAATTTTAAAAAATATGTTGGGGTATGTCACACCCCACCGCTCCACTGGTGTGATATTTTGTCACCGCACTAACGCTGGGTTTATTGATACAAGCTCTTGGAAATAAGTAGAAGAAGTAGCAGCCGCCGTTTCTCTCCCCTTTTTGCAGCATGTGTATGTTCGCAGGAGACAAGTTTTTACTCCAACCAGCCTGCGAGAAAATGGATCTTAACGAAAATAGGACAGGATATTGGCATTACATAACAACTAACTCCGTTTCAACAATCATTGATAAACACGTTTAATGCGAAACGTGGCCCCAGGAATGGATGAAAGGGAGGGGGGTGCTTTATTTCTCATAAGCTTAAACGTCAAAATTAGTTTCTCATATGCTTCTACCTAAGTGATGATAGCGAAGTGATAAATTAAGACACTGTTAATCTGTAATCTATGTTTATTTCTTTATATCAATAATAATGAAAATTATAGTTAAATAAAATTATAAACTAAGTTCATGTTACTATAGTCTATCCTGCTTTAAGTTGATAGCACTTCAAGTGTTATGTGAAAACGAGTCAAACAATTTACCTGAAAATGTGTATCCTATTGCGCCCATTTTTTGCTTCAGGCTGTATAGAACAATTTGCTAAGCAGCTATTACAAATAAATTGAACTTTATTTAATAATAATTACAAGTCAAATGGACGTATATAAATCTCTGAGGTGTTGTAGTCAAGACTTGTTTAATACGATTATATTCTTTTACATTTTCTTTGTACTGAAGGAATGATAATGTACTTGTTAAAGTTCTTTAATGGAATATGCAGTAAATATATGAAACTCCATGGTTTTGTCTCTGTCCTTAATATGTTGGCCCTGAAAAGGGTCGTCTAAGCACAAAAAAATTTAAAGTTTATCAACGCCGTTCATTTCATTATCGGATTCTGAAGCTGAACTGGTCGTATCACCAACGGAGAATGCCAATTGCTCCACCATCGTTTCAATGAGGCCATCGAGCTCCCATAACTTTCCTTATTCAGCTTTCACATGTCGCACATAATTCTCCCAATTTTCTTTTGTGACTCATGATATAGCATCCGTAGTTAAGCATTCGACTTCTTCTATTTTGAAATGATAATTTTCACGAGCCACTAATCCTTTCACTTGGTTCCAAGCCATGTCGATTGCATTTAAGTCGCAATGATAGTGGGGAAGACGAAGTACATTATGACCAGCTAATTTTGCAATATTATCAATTCTATAAGCATTGAATTTGTGTTTTACAGATTCAACAACACGCATGAGTTCTTGTTTTACCATTGTTGAATCCCATGGTAACCCTTTTTCAGTAAGCCAACACTGAATTTTGCTTATCCGAATAGTTGGCACTCGTTCCAGCTTAACAGAGTGATACGGTGCAACGTCCATGATAATGACATTATGAAGTGCAATATTTGGTATCAGCTTATTTGTAAACCATTCTTCAAAATGTTGCCCGTTCATTTCATTATGGTAATCCCCTTTATCGTTTTTTGCTCGAAAAATTTCTGCAGCTCCCTGAACAAATCCCTGTTCATTACCTGCATGCGTAACGATTAGTGGTCCCTGATGGCGATTTTGGGCCTAATGATAACCTTTAAAGAAATGCTTGCTGCCAACTTCATACACTTGAGTCTTGCCATACTTCACTTATTTGTTTGGCTGGCATTCACCCAAGTTTCGTCCATATAATAAATATTCCATCCTTTTTCTTTGTATTGTTTTATAGATTGGAGATAATTTCTTCTCCAGATCATGATATCATTACGAGTGAGCAAACATGCTTCACGTTTTCTCTTACTGAAAGTGAAGCCTATCTCTTTCAATACACGATGCAAAACGGTTCGTGAAAACTTTGGCATATCGTTTTGTTCATTTATATATCTCAATACTTTGTCAATCATTAGTATTTCATTTCGTATGAAAAATCCATGAACAATTTTGCATATAGCAGACAGCGTAAATTCCTCATATTGCTGGGAAATACGGTGGGCTCCTTTGGCAAGTTGTCGTGTCTTCACAGGAATGCGTAACTGCTCTTTGCTAACAATTTCAGTCTTTGCTTGGAAGATCGCTGCTGCTGAGATGCTAGTTAATTCTTCCGTCATTTTTACAATGTTGTTCACAGACTCCAATGGATGAGCTATGCGAGGACCAGTATAAACATTGAAAACAATCTGCTTGCTTGAACTATTAAAGGGCTTACCCCTTTTATGCTTGGAAAAATAGCGCTGGGGAGATGAAACCTCGGCCATTGCTAAGTGAAAATGAAAACATCTGGAGTGCACTGCGCAGGTGCAAAGTATACTTTTCTTATAATAATCATGAGAGAAATATAATAAGTAAATCACAAACAGAAATCTTAATAAATATAATGTTTTGTATACATTCTATCTATTGTTGGAACTATTTTTTGGTGAGAGAACACAATCTTAGAGCGTGGCAATTTACACACTGTAACAGTTCCAGTGCTATCAGCTTAAAGCAGGATAGAGTATAGAAGTTTTAATATTTTTTATTTTCAATACTACTGTATCGTTTGTCATCTTAGATAATAAGAAAATATATTCTTTTGAAAAAACAAAAATACACTTGCATACAATAGGTTAAATATTGGGGGAAACTGTAAAGAAATGTGTGTAAAAAAGCCTAGGCTTGAAAATTTAGGCTAATTTTTTTTAAAAATTATACTCAACTACTAGAATATATTCACCCCCCCCTCCCTCATCTAGTCATTGACAGAAAAAGAGAGAAATACAGCCATCATTCTTCCCCAAGCCACTGTTGTACTTTTAACCATTTTGCATATTTAATTGACAAAAAGGCATTTTCAATTTTCAGAGGTTGGAAATGCCACTTGAATGCTAAATCAAGTATTTCATATGTCAGATAAAGTTTAAGATAGGATCTCCTGTAAATGTTGAATTATGTAATAATATGAAATAACTGATATTTTAAATTTGATATTTATACGAGGGCATATTGAAAAGTAATGCCTCAATGACTGTAACTTTTTTATTTTTTAACCGATTTTCAATTTTTTTTTTGTATCTGATACATACATTTGTCTCCTCTATGTAATGCACTATTTACTTTTCGACATAGTCCCCATTCCTTTCCACGCATTACACCAATGCCTGGACTAATTGGGTGAACCCGTCGGAGAGGAATTCCGAGGTTGTCGTTGACACGAAAATTGAATGGCAGCTTTGGATCCTCTTCTGCAGCACGATAACGCCTGTCCGCACACGATCGCACACATCAGAAGGGGTTGCAGCGCCTACAGTTCAAAGATGTAAAATTGCAGTTCAAAAACGAAAGACTTTGCACCTTGCGACTTTCGCCACTTTCGCCAAGGAAAGAGTACCTTAAGGGGCATGAGTTGTGTTCTGATGACGAGATGAAACCTTCCGTTCGGTTCTGGTGTCAACAACAACCCCGGAATTCCTCTCCAGTTCACCCGACTAGCCACGCATTGCCGCAATGCGTCGAAAGGGATGGGGACTATGTCGAAAAGTGAAAAGTGCATTACATACCGTAGAGGACAAATGTAAGTATCAGATACACAAAGAATTTTGAAAATCGGTTAAAAAATAAAAAAGTTACAGCCATGGAGGCATTACTTTTCAATATGCCCTCGTATATTGTTTCAAGCATTCTTAAAAATTAAATTTTATCCTAAGAAGGATTTCTCCTTATTTTATGATTTTTCTCGAACTTGTTATTTTGTGACATTACATGTCAGTTTGTGCATATATCTTGGCAGAAGACAAACATGTCTTCCTTTTGTCGCTGTAAATGTGGTGTTTTATTTTACTGAATATAAATGTAGTGTTTTTGAATTCCGTTTTTTCTTAAATTACACTTTTTGTTATTTTAATGACTAGTTTAGATCTTCTGTTTAATCTTCCTGTTTATAGCGGGTTTATGATTGTGGTGTTAAAAGTTTGAGTGTTCGTTGTTGCAAAGAGTAATTTCCAGCGGGGAACGTGCTCCCCCCGTCAGGAAAATGTGACTGGTCGGACGGAGAGGAGCGAGCAAGAGGATTTACGGAGAAAAGCCTCTAACCCGTGACTCCCTGCTTCCGATACTGAAAGCTGTCGCTTTTGTACAATAACCACGTGACAGTAAAGCTTCTGAATGTAACTAATGTTTGCCTAATTTTTATTTATTCCTTCAGATACTCATTATGCATCGCTTATCCGAGCCGACAACTTCGCTATTTGGGTTTCCGTAATCCTCCTGCCAAAAGGATTACACGACGGGTCTGCCGTTGATTCTTAGATGTTGAAGGTGATCATTACTGGAGCTTTAAAACAATTTTACCTTCATTGTTAGTAACTGGAAAATGTCAACGCGAAGGATTTATTATCCTTGTGTTTAAGTCTTTAAATAGAATTTTTGTTGCTGAAGTATTACAACTTTTAACTAATTTGTTATTGCCAACGCGGTGAATACAATTACTGTTTTGTGGGAATTATTATTGATAAATATTATATTGAGATTATTATATTATTCTTTTCCATGTATAATTTAAACCCCCAAGAAGGGGTCAGCAATAATAAGTTGTAATTTTGAGAATTTGTGGAATCACAAATAAAGATTAACTTTGCTACCTTATTTATTATTCCCACCTTCACCCACTAAAAGTTACGTTACACAGCCATATTTCCACAGCGTTAATCAAGTTCTCCCTGTGAGGGATTCCTCCCCAGAAGACGGATCTTCTCCCACTAAAACTAGCCGGTACTTTCGTGGGGTGCCCTGGGGGGATTCCGCGCATAAGTGAGGGGAATACTTCTAGGGGTAATGATCTAAGACAATTTTATTAATGACTGTTAATGCCACTATCAAATGAGTGAAGGGTTCAGGTTTTAAAAAAGGGCATTCTTCTAATTCTACTCATTTTACAATTTTATATAGTGAACCTTCATCAGTCGATTTACCTCTCGATGTTGCCGCTTTCAAAATTAGCGGTACCACCCCTTCCCACCATAACGAAACTGCTGGATAGCTGTACATAGTGAGATGAAGAAATTCTCGACACAGCAGTCGCAGCTCCTACTTCATAAAGCATAATTGGTCAATAATTAGAATATTGCAGCGAGTCACCCTTCTTAAAGGACAAGTACCACTTAAAAACTAATTTTTGTCTAAATAATCTAGAGAGTAAATAAATTAATGTAATAATATCAAAAATTGCCAAAAATCTCTCTAAATATATAAAAACTGCTTTTATATATGTATTTCGTAAAATCCGTCGCACTCCATTTTGAATCCCTGTGACGTCATCAGTCTGCTGAAATGCGAGCTGTAGCTTCTTTTAGTATTGTAGGAAGTATACGATATGGCAGTTCTGAATTCTCTTCAAGCGACAAAAATTTCCATGGAGATATTCAAAACTATTCTATGAATTATTTTAAAATTGTGAAATTAGACCATACCCATTGGAGCCACAAATAAACAGATTTGCCAGTTGAACTTCTAGGCAACTGCCATGATGGGGAAAATGCCCCTCCCACATCGCCTAATATTCATAATTTGTATGATTTTTAGACAGTTATCACATTTACTTTTAATATTTATACAGCCAGTATAGATACACTAGGTTATCGGCAATTTACGAATTGGATCTAGGGTAGGCTTGGAAAATTAACAAAAGTTCTTCCAAATTGTGTTGTGAGCATTATCGTGAAAGAATTTCCCTCTGAGGAGTACTGTGCGTTTAAATACCGAAGATACTGAAGACATATTTACAGCATATTTACATTTATTCCTATTTAGATTTTATTGATTATCATTTATTCCTACTTACATTGTTCGTTTTCTTTATCTGCTTATCAATAAAATTTGAATTTCCTTACAAAAAAGTCTTTGATTAATTTTTCAGTAATAAAATATTTTGGATTTTGTTTCTTAAATAATATACAATTTGGGATTTTTCGTACAAAAATAATAAAAAAAAAACGCCCACAAAAACGAAATAATTTAAGTGGCAATTTCGTATTTGCTCATGATTATTTTTTGTTTTCGGCCAACAAGTTGCGCTGTGCGCTCGAAACCGACTTTCGTTTCTACGAAACGAAAATTTGTTTCCCTTGCAGCATTCGGCCCTGTTCAAAGTGGATTCTTCCAGTCGATTCGAAAGTAAGTTATCAAAAATTTATTATAGACTTTTTATCAGCATTTTGCTTAAGCTACTGCAGTAGGTAATTCCTGTTTATTTGATACGGCTATTTGTGCTGTCGAAATGCATTTTACGTTCGAGCTGTTTCTTCGACGGAGCTAGAGCAGTGTTCGGAGTTCATTATGAATCGGGGATCTGAAGCGCAGATAAATGCGCACTTGTTTCGTCATACGCAAATTGCACACGAAATGTCCTACGAAAATCTTGAAAAATTCCGTTAGATAAGTGGATAGACCAAAATGAAAAATTTTTAAATGTCGTAATAATTTTTCGTTTTCGTACGAAAACTCGCAAACTATCTAATAACAGGCAGTATTTTCATTTATTTATTGGATTATAGCAAGTTTTGAATATAGATGCATGTACTACATTTTTTTTTCGGCTTGGACGATCACACATATCTTATAAAAGTGGTGGTTTTGAATAGTTTCTTTTCCTATCTTTTCTTTGATGAACAGTTGGATCGAACTCAAATTCACTACTTTCAAAATGAACAGAGCATACCCTGTTGCTTTTGCCGGAATTCCATTTATATGTCCGACAAAAGTCTATCCATTGCTTTTTTCTTACTTCTTGAGCAGAAAAGGGTGAAGCATAAATGTTACACACGAATACCAAATGAAGTTTATAAGGCATGGTCAAAGTCGAAGTCAGATATTCGTGAGCAAAACTGTGCTAAGAAGAGTTTTCAAATTCATTTAATGTCATTCATATATTGTCTCCTTTTTTAAAATCATTTAGTGGTGACTTCACTAACCTAAGCTACACACATTTCAATAAACATTCCTTTACACAGAGGTCATTAAATGAATTAAAATGGCCAAGGTAATATTTAGAAGCTCTTTTATTAAGTTTACTTAAAAAAAATCACACCATCGAAGATTACAAGCAATTAGATTAGCTCCCTTACGTCTCCCCTACTGAATTCTGCAGCAGACCGATGACATCACAGCACTAGCTGCTAGACATAATCATAGCAGACGCCGTTTTTCGCTCACTGTCATATTTTGCCGTTTTCATCTCAGATTTGTAAGGCATATGATGATTTTTATAGAAAATTATTTATGAAAGTGTACTATAACCGTCATGAACTAACAAAATTTAAATAAAAAAGAGTATGTAATTTTTAGTGGCACGTGTCCTTTTAAAAATTGGGGTGACCTTTGCTATCTTAAGTGCAAAAGGAAATATTCCGGAAGCTATGGAACTATTGTAGTAAGGGGTTGAACTGGTAAGCGCTTAAGAGAAATAAAGATATCCGCAAAAGGATCTGGGGATCAGTGGAAGGATCCATGGTGGCTTCAAGTGCGAGATGGTCTCATGTACCTCTTCAGCTAAGGTAGGAATAATGAAAAAGCTCGCTGGGGAACGAGTCATATTACGGAGAGTGTAAACTCTGTTCCGTGGCTGTATGGAATGAGCAATGGGCAATAGGGTTTGAAGAAATATCATTAAATTTTAAGACAATGAGTTAAATAGATAGGCGGATTAAGGCCTATTGAGAAAATCTACCACTGCTGTTTGCAATGAAAAGAAAATTTTGAATTTTACTTCGTTACTTAATTTCATACAGCTTAAAGAACTTGATAAGGCTTTTATTAATAAATCTCATGCAGCCCACTTTATATATGCCTGGCTTAACAAAACCGATTTAGCGAGGAGATCTACACGACTGCTTCTTATTCCTCCTAAAATCATTCCTGGTTGGAAAGAACGTTATTTCCCTTATAATACGATCCAACTTTGGAATAATTTGCCAGAAGATCATCGTCGAGATGTTATCAATTGTCGGACTCCAGATTGTCGAGATCATCATAGACACACAGAATATATTATGGATGTGGATTTTTGACACACAGAGGAAGGTATGAACTTTTACCGAATTTTATCGTGACTTTGTCCCCCTTGGAGCGCATATTAATAATAATAATTAAGGAAGGAAAGACAGTGTCACCTCAGTTTCGGCAGAGAATGGAGAATGTGAATGAGGTGACAATGAAAGAAAAAGAGGATTCTCCGCATTTCATGACGTCAGGGCAACGAACCAATGAAAAGACGGCAGAAGAAATGGAGAGAAAGAAGGCGAAGAAAAAGACGACCCTTTGGAAAGGGAATAGAGGAGGTCGGAAGAGGAGAGATGGTGGCGATTCCTCATTGGAGGAAAAGAGAAAAAACATTTTCAACGGGAGATTTTTAGGAAAGAATAATGGAGAGAAGGAAAAAAGGCACGGGAGGAAGAGGATGGAAACCAAGAGGCGCCAGGGGAAAGATTGAAGGAGGCGAGCAGCAAAGGAGAGGGAACGACCGGGCAAAGAGAAGGTTGGACTCCTCATGGGCTGCTGGAACCACGAAGCCCAACACGAGGGCCAAGATTAGTGTGAAGCAAAGGGGACGAGCCGAGCAAGGAACATCGTGGGCGAACTCGGAAGGGAGCAGCCGCACGAGATTAAGGCGCATTCAAGACATCAACGGAAAAACTTGTCACGCCGGTAAGGTTAAGTGCGCTTCGTCGCCGGTGCTTGGAGAGGTTAACTTGGTAAACTTAGACCAAGACTGTGAAGGTTACAATACTCGTACGTTTTTTCGAAACGAGCCAGCTAAGCCTTCATTCCCTCCTACGCATCAAATTCATGGAGACTCTCAGTTAAAAGACTCTATTCTACCCGGAATCCTGGCCGAGACAAAGACGCCCGACAAGAAGGACCGGAAGTCTCTCTCGCAGGTCAATGACCCGATAGTTTAATCGACGGACATAACCAATTTGGGAATTAAGACGTTGGAGAGAGGTCAGGCAGCCATCAGCGATATAACTGACTCGACCGACCCTGGAAGGGACTCGGTTCAGCGAGGGACCCATATCCAAGCTGTTAACGAGTTCATAGACACCGACGGGGATAGTGAGCTGATATCGAATTGGTGGCGATTGCGAACCTCAGTCCCGCCAGAGAGGAAGGAGCCACTTAGCAATATCTGCGTGCCTTTAGCGTCCAGTAGTATTGACAGGGCCCTAGTCGTGCTACCGCGCTTGGTAGGCTGTGTTGCTGCTTTTGGTAGTGAACTTTTAAACTCTTACATTTCTCTATGGTTGTGTGAATGATCTTGAATGCTGTGAATTCAGTGGAATACAGAGCTGACTATTAATATTTCTTGTTATTTTATTTCACTAGCTACCTTCCACGAAACCCTTTGGGGCAAGGAAACGTTCTTCTCCACACCGACAGGAATATCCGAAAACGGAGATTCGGAGGGCTGGCCTCGAATGGCAGTGCTTCGCAAGGATGACTACGGAACTGAGCCAATCTTGGATTGAACCACACGGGAGGATTCCTTGGATTCTGTGAGCCGTTGCCATACCGTTCATGGCCAGCATAGTCGCTACTGCCTGGGCATTTTCGGAAGAAGACATTCCACTTTAATTCATGAAAATAATATACAAACTTTGTATGTTGAATTCTCACCTTGGATAAGCCAGAGGCTTAGTTTGTTTACATTTTGTAGAATTCATTAATTATAAACTGCCTGACGTCAGTCAGGTATGTCATCATTTCATTGATTAAAATTGAATTTATATCTATTAATCGTCTACCGCCTTTCCCTCCTGTACACTAAACAATCTCGACTCTCTGCACAGTAGTTTAGTTGTGACAGACAGTATCTCTGATATTTCTAGCATTTTTGGAGTATAGAAAATCATGTTTTTTACAGATGAAAGTGAGAAAATCGTTAAAGTCTGGTGGATTGAGAGAGGAGAGAGGTGTGGTGGGTGATGGACCGAAAAAGGCTAAGGAAAGGGAGGATATTACGGGTGGAGTCAGAAACAGTGGAATGAATTTGAGACTGTGGAGGAGGTTAAGAGACCTAATTGGATGCTGAAAGAAGAAACTAAATCTTTGGGGATAGTACCAAGGATGTCGTAATGTGAAAAGGTTATTTTGTAGGTGTGGTAGTGCAGAATTTGTCGCAAAGCTTTCTATCCGGATAAAAGGCAATTAGCAGAGAGAGTGGTGGATGAAGTTGTGTCATTGGAAATTACGACGTTGGAAATCAATTATCAATGCTGGGATATGATGTGGGTGTTGGTTGAAGTTAGTGACTCTGAAGGTAAACTGATGAAACAGATGGTGGAAGGGTGTTTTCGGAGATATGGTGTGATGTGTCATGATCAATATCATGTGTAGAAAAGGTGAAATGGGAAAAGAAGTTGGCAGTATCTGAGTATCTAAGAGCTAGCTGCGTAGAAGTATTGTACGGTGCACGTGCTTTGTTAACTGCCTCAACCCTATGTATTCAGCTAAGAGTTGTCATTTCATTTATTTTTGAGGTTTAATCCCACGGAGACCATCCTTTAGGTCTTCCTTTAGGTCCGTGTTTCAGTATATTACACACTGCTTCCGCTTCCTGTTCCCAATTTAGTTTATTTATTTATTTTGTTTTATCATTATACAGTTGATATGACTCGCTATTGTTTCCTTCTATAGCCTGTCGCATCTTTTCCGAACGTTTCGAAATTATTTATTTATACTATTCGTTATTTCTTTATCTTCTTAATTTCAATCCTTGTACACTTTTGTCATTTCTTTATCCAAACACGTTGCCTACTTTCTACCATATTTCTGTATATAAGGGCATGTAGCCTCTAGTGTGTTATCCTTGATAAAGCCGCGAATAAATGGCGAAACTAGTCGGTAACTCTGCTCTCCCTTTATTGTATTGTAAGGTCTCTAGCAATTTTATTGATAGAAACAGCACTAAGGACCCTCCACTCAATGAAAGATAAATAGCTAAAATAATTTTGCTGGCTTATTGCTGAAATTATATAACGCAGGTAAATTTTACTTTGTTGATCTTGAAATTTTTTAGTTAAATTGTATTTCAAACATTGGAGATAAAAGTCTAGGTCACTTAAACTAATTTATGATTTTGATGATTAATTTCATGGTGGTCCTGCTTATAAGTGAGCCAATTATAGTGAATTTTAGTTAGAGTTATGCCATTGGAAAAAGAGGGGTTTATAGCTTTTAGCAATTGGTAGAATGTTGCTTTGAATTGAAAAAATAATCTTTTCAATTAAAAAAAATAATCTTTTCAAATAAAAAAATAATCTTTTTAAATGAAAAAATGTAATTTTCAAATAAAAAAATGTGGTTTTCAAAATAAAAAATGTAGTTTTCAAATTAGATAATAAATAGAAAATAATTCATAAACTGTAAGTGAAAGATACAAAATAATTTATATAATAAAATAAAAAAAGTGTTCCAGTTGCCCCCACTCTCCCTTACCCTCTAGTGGCAATTATTTGTATTACATAAATGGCGACCAAATTAGGCAGACGACGGGCAAGATGAGCTCAGTGAACGTGTGATACGCGCATATGGGCTAAAATACAGGGTGAGTCAGTCAATTTCTGACCATTTCAGTACTATGATTTATTGACCCCATTAATGTTTACAAATTTAGCATTTCAGTATGATATTTTAGGCACTTCGGAGTTTATATTCCCGTGGGAAAGTCTTGATGATATGCTCAATGTGGCCACCACGAACGTTTTGAACTGCTCGCAGCCGAATGGTGAAGTTGTTCATAACTCTATCCAGGATTTCTGCATCCACAAGGGTGCAGCAGTCGACGATGCTTTGTTGCAGCTGGTCTAGGGCTCTTGGTGCTGTAGTGAACACACTGTCTTTAAGGAACCCCCAGAAATAAAAATCACATGGGTTTAGGTCAGGACTCGTAGGGGGCCGAAGAAAGCCACCCCCGAATCGATCTGGAAACCTGTTTGAAATGACACGATTTCCGAATTTCTGATTGAGAAAGCCTAGCACTTCCTTAGTGGTGTGAGGCCTAGCCCCGTCCTGTTGAAACCATTGATGTCGAAGCGGTAGACGCCTCCTTAGCTCGGGGATGAAGATGGTTTTCAACATGTTAAGGTAAGCCTGTGACGTTACGGTGCCCTCAAAAAAGAACGGACCAATGATGCCTCTTTTGGAAGTCGCGCACCAATCCATAACCTTTCGTGGATGAAGAGGTGACTTGTGGATCTCATGAGGGTGCTGGGAACCCCCAAAACGAACGTTGTGTTTATTAACGTCACCAGACAGGTAGAAGAAGGCCTCATCTGACACCCACAGGTTGACCACAATGTCCTGATTGGCTTCCATTTCTGCTCCAAACTCCATCGCAAATTGTTGTCGCTTCTGTCTTCCAGTGTCTGTTAACTCTTGATAAACATGGATATTATACGGGAACAGGTGTAAATCCTTTCTCAAAATTCGCCACTTCGTGGTATACGACAGCCCTTCTTCAATGAATAGGTGGCGAACAGATTTTTTGGTAGGGGAATCGACCAAGCTTGTGCGAACATTTTCGACAACTTCGGCCGTTCGAACATGAGCTTCGCTCCCGCCTTTTTTCTTGCCTTTAACACATCCAGTGGCACGAAATTGCTTGACAAAATCCATGGTTGCTTGCCTGCCTGGTGCGTCTCGACACTTATAATCTTTCCGGAACTTTCTTTGCACGGTTACAGGTGATTTTGTCTCGAAATACCATTCGACAACCTTGCATTTCTGCTCTGTTGATAAAGCGGGCGCCATTTTTGAACAATACGATTTTAATGCAGCGCATTGCAACAATACAAACTCCAACTATTTAGAAATTCGATATGGCGCTAACATTCTTTCAATTGTTTATCCCTAATGCACGTCATTCGAGTGAAATGGTCAGAAATTGACTGAATCACCCTGTACATACTGTAAAACGAGTTCCACAATTTACATAAAACATAACACTGTAAATTTTTTTACTAATTCCAGAATTAGAAATAAGAAGATAGTCGACGACAAAATAAACAAGGTTGCCATAGAAGCGGTAAAAATGCCAATATTACTGATGAACAGAGAAATCTAATTTTTAGTGCCGTGCAGTCAGCGTACTGAAATTTAAAATGATCTTCCAGAAATTCCTCAAAATGATAATGTTGACTGATGACAATGAATAGAATAGAATAGAATTTATGATTTTTACTGTATGTTTCTTATTATATAGAGTTATTTACTTCCGTTAATACGTAGTAATATACAATGTTTTTATACAGTTTTTATGTATTTTTACATTATATCTACAGCAATTTGTATAATTTTTATAATAATCTATAATTTTATAATAGTAATATTTATATAATAGAATTTTATAATTTACTGTACTATAACACTATATATAACTAGTGGATTTCCCGTGTCACCACGGGCGGCTTTAAAGCGAAATACAGTTTAGTTTACACGGTTCAAGAAAAAGAAAATACTTTATGAAAGCAATGTATCTTTCTCTTCGAATCTAACTCTTCATGAATAGGATAGCAGCAGGGAAAACTTTCTTTTTCTAAAAGTTCAACTCATATCATAGATGTAGTATACCTTGGAAGCAACCTGATTTTTTGATATTTCATTATCCTGAAATATTAATCGCGTTTTCAAGTGTGTGTTTATGCATTGTAACCGCGAGGGCACGAATAGGACGGAATTGGGAGTTTTTGCACGATTTTGCCTGTATGAGAGTAAAACCACCACCTTTCCAATTATGTAAACCTTACCTCAATGCTGATGATTTAAACAAACAGAAGAAAAATGCTCACAAATATTTTAATGAAAACTAAACACGATTACAACACTTCATTATAAACAATGTTAGGAGTAAAAGCTTGGCCATCAACAAACCCCTGTCTGTCAGTTGCTTTTATAAAGACTTTCACACAAGGGGGCCGAAAATGCCTCGAATCTTGTCATTTGGCTCTCGAATCTTATAACGAATCCCAAATCATCTTACTTCGAATCTTATATTTGCGGAACGTGCCGAAACCGAGCTTTCGATTCTAAACAAGAATTTTTTGTTGAGTTGCCTCATTGCCACGGCGGGCCCTACAATTGGCTCTATAGTTGTAAATTTTAGCATCCAGGAAATGCTTCAAAAGATCAAGGGATCTGAAATTGACATGTCAATTAAACAATCATCGTCATTAACTTCACCAAAATATAAAAAGTATTCGTCTGATCACCATTACCATCCATCACACAATTACCATCTGATGATCAATTTTTGAATTTAATTATCAAAGCAAAGAGAGCTGCCAGCTTTATGTTGAGTGATGTTGGTATAGTTTTAGAGGAAGAAGTATATGATCAGAAATCAGCGATAAGCGAGTTGCAAAATTCTGCTTGTTCTTCTCTGTCATTGAACATTGAAGATGATGCAAGCGAAAGACAGCTTCTATTAAGTGAAAAAAAATCAGAGCTATGCATTGTATCTCCTGAAAATGAAGCAGAAGTGGAAATTTCAGTTGCAAAACATTTGAAGAAAATTACACTCAATAGAATACGTGGGCTTCGTTTCAGAAACTGGAGGCAATTTCCGATTAATTCCCCACTCGTTGCTTATACAATCGGAAAAGGGAATGTGTTTTTTGTTCAAAATCGCAGTACTTTGGCTTATGCATGATAGAAACAAACTATCAAATTATAGGCTCTCTATAGGCTCTCTAGAGTTTATTGATTGTTTAAATAAATATTTTCGCTATTGTTACTAATTTTCATGTTTTTTTTAATTGTGAATTTCAATATCACAGTCTATATTGAAACAACTTTCACTACGAGGGGAGATCAAAAAGTAAGTTACACTAACTCGCGGCAGGAGCGCGCTGTGTGTCACAATCTTGGGCAAAGCGGAGAAAGGGACATTATCTGCGCATACGTCGGATAGGACGGTTGCTGTGGTTTCCCGTCAAGTTTTGTGTGACTAGCGGGCTAAAGGCAATGGCGCGTCAACTGGATGTCCACTCCAAACTTAAGGTGTGAGCAGCAATCCGATTTCTATGGGCCAAACGGGTGAATTGCACGGACATTCATCGTGAAAGCACTGCTGTATATGAACATTGAGGGCCGGTGTGATTTTGTTACACGATAACGCAACACCTCACAAGGCCCGCCATACGTGCGAACTGCTACAGCGATTCAAGTGGAAGGTTTGGCAACATCCTCCGACTTAGCGCCATGCTACTTTCATCTTTTCAATAAGCTCAAAACGGAACTCGGTGGACAAGGATTTCGAAACGATGAGGAGATGAAAACAGCTGTCACCGTGTGGTTACAAAATGCTGGAGGAGATTTCTATGCATCCGGAATCGAAAAGTTAGTTGATCGTTCGGATAAATGTTTAGGGTCTCTTGGGGACTACGTAGAAAAGTGAACCTACATTGTATGCTGCTATAGCCGTGTTGCTTTTGTATAGGTGGTGTAATAAATGGCCATACCGTGGAAATGCAACTTACTTTTTGATCTCCCCTCGTATATTGAAAATTTAAAAACAATTTTAATGGAGTCTGAATGGGGGTGGCCGTGGCCTGGTTGTCTCGTCGGTTGGCTTGCCAATGGATGGAGTTCAGCAACTTCAGGCGCGGCCAGCTGCTGGTTGGGTGACGGCCTGGGCTTGAGGGCCACCGCTGGCGGGACAGCTATTTGGGGCGCGGCTGTTGGGGGACTTTGATCTGACCCATTTGCCGATTGACCATAGCTGGTGTTCCAGCAGTTGGTGACAGCCTCTGGTTCGTTTATCCCCAGCAGCTCTTCCATGATGAGAGCCCCCGTGCTTCGGAGGGCACGTTAAGCCTTCGGTCCCGACTGCTACTGTCATCTCGTAGCAGTCGTTATTAATGGGATGGCGCAAAACTCCCTCGTAGGAGTAGGTGGGATAAGATAAGATGGAGTCTGAATACAGAGTTATATGGAAATAAAAAAAATGTAATAATTGATTTCATAAAATGGAAAAAAGCAACATTTTATTCGAAGGATTTTTTTAGAAAAATAATAGTAGATAATAGCATGGTCTTTATATTCCTTGATAAATAGTATAGAAAGTGTCTAATCGATTTTTACGATATATCGAATTTCAAATCGAAATACCGTAAAGACTATATTAAGCGCTCGGGCGCTTATTTTCAAAAATTCAGCGGACCCCCAGGCGCTTAATCCAGGCGGGCCGGTATTGCAGGTCCGGCGCTTATAGAATTCTGCACAACTGTGATGGATACTATTATGCAAAATTTTCGCCCTTCTCCTTCATCTTTTCTAAAGTATCCTGCTGTGTTTTCCATTCCCGTTAGGATCAATGCTAAACTGTTTGGCTGTAGCCTCTGTAGAATGGTTTTCAGCCTACTTTACTGTTGCGAGATTAAAATTGATGCCATCACTGTGAAGTTTTCATTTTTCATCAGCTATGTTGCTTGACTGAATTCAAAATTAAAAGCAAGAAATTAAAAGACAATCATACTGGTATCTAATTTCCCGTTTAGCAGTGGCATTTGGGAGAGCAAACATTCCCGTGAGAAAGCAGCAAGAAAAGAAAAATACATGAAATGAACTAAAATAAACGCTCGGGCGGTTATTGAAGGTCCGGCGCTTATTTGCAAAAATTCAGTGGACCCCCAGGCGCTTAATGCAGGCAGGCCGGTATTTCAGGTCCGGCGCTAAATACAGTATTTACGGTATTATTTTATTTCGAATCTCTACGATAATCCAAAGATTTCGAATCTTGCCATCGATATTTGCTATTGTCGGCCCCCTCGCTTTGCTATTGTCCGTGACTAAACACAGGAGCGGGTAACCTGATTCCAATTTTGTCAAAGGTCTGTCCCTGCGATTTATTTATTGTCATTGCAAACGAAAGCGTTATCGGAAATTGACGTCGTTTCAATGTAAAAGGTTTCACTTTGAGCTAAATTCGGTTTCACTTTGAGCTAAATCGATTCTTGGTATAAAGACTCGCTCTCCAGCACATGCCCCATTAGGACTACTGTATCCAAATATAGCCGATGAAGCTGCTTAACTATCATCTGCGTGTCGTTGCACAGTCCTCTTTTTGTATTTAGATTTCTTAAAAGCATTACGATTGCACCAACTTTTAGCTCAAGCTTAGGAGATGGCATTCCAGATGGTGTTAGAGAATTTAGAAACTCCAAGGGGTAATTATTACGCTCTACCTCGTCATAGCATATTATGCTGTCTATACTAACATACGTCTTTAATTCACCCGGAAACTTTCTAACCACCTTCGAATTTATTTTGGCGCAATCGTCGTTTTTTGGACATAAAATAGCTTGTTGCTATAATTTGTGCTAATATAGTTCTCAAAAATGTCACAAAATATTTCTTCGATTATATTTTCACCTGTTATGCATGACTGCGGAATGACTGCATAATCGGATTTACTGCTGGCTTCAACAACATTTCGAACGTTTAAAAGCCAATTTGCAAACTCTATTTCATTTTCACCCGTCCGCATATTTTGTTGAAGGTATTGCTTTTCGATTAATGGCCATAGTGTACCCCTTTTTAATGACGTATTTACGACCGCGGATCGCGTCCTTTTTCTGATTACTGGTAGTGTTTGTCAAAAATCGCCGCCAAGTATAGTAGTTATTCCTCCAAATAAAGACGGTGTACTGCATATTTCACGTAAAAGACGGTCTACCTCCTTATAGTGTAATGACTACGACATGGAAGCTTCATCCCAAGCAATTAAAGATGTGTTTATCAATTTCATTGCGTAAGGAGAGTTTGGTGTTATTGAAGACACAGAAGACACTATTTCGTTGAACGGCACAGGCAACTTAATGCTGAGTGTACAGTTTTTCCCCCTTCCAGTAGTCTGGCGGATATACCTGTAGGAGCCACTGTTAAAACTAATTTGTTTATGCCGCGTACAATATGCATTAATGTTTTGTAAACATATGTCTTTCCAGTTCCAGCAGGCCCATCCATGAAAGTGGCCAGAGGTCGCTTCTCGCTGATGGATTGCAATACCATGTCCACAATTGCCTTTTGCTCTTCATTCACGTATAGGGAATTGCCTGTGGTACGTTCAATATCTTAATTATATATTCGTTTATTAATAACATGTTCTATTCGAATTAGAAAACCGAAATCTTCGCATGTCTTACCATTGAGTCTTAATGTATCATCAATGTCTCTCAGTGCAAGGTTTCGAGGTCTCTTTGCAATGGCCTTGATGCAGGAAATCTTCGCATAAGGAGACCTCAAACTCCTGAAAAAGGTCGATGTTATCATGCATGTTTTCCACGTTTACTATTATTATTGCGAATAGAAATCTCAGCTGTTTTGGAAATTGCACTTCTGAAGCATCTCTAAGGCACTGTCTCCATTCCATATCATCTAAAAGAAGATTTTTTGCTTTTGCAGCTTGAATGTACTTGTCATATACTACTCCATTAACCGTCTGTAGATCTCGAAGCGATGTGGGACCACGAATATTGAGCAAAAGCACTTTCAAAAAGAAGCGTTCTGAGTCTTTAGGTGATACATGATACATCCGTGAAATAACTGTGCTTCCACCCCGTTGTCTTTGTTTCCAAATTCCATTCTTCCAAACATAGTGACTGGGAATTTAAAGGTAATGTTGAGAACCTGAACTTAGATCAGCATTTAGCTTGAAAAACGCTCTTAGAGTCGTAACTTTATTTGCTGAACGTTGAAGCACTGCTTGTTCTTCTCCTGACTGAAATGTCATAGTTTGTCGACTTTCTAAATGCACTGCAAGCCAAGTCATTTATCGTGTGGCTCATACCATCCAAGGTAAATGACATAAGCCGCTAGGCAGCTTCCTGACGGCTTACATATCTGTAGTCTAACTAGTTTATTATTTCATCCTCAGTATTGCTTCTCGTAGTTTCAGAAATTTCGACTGCGGCGTTATCATATCCTTTGTACACGTATTTATAGAGGTACTTTACGCTTTTTATCGTTGTACAGACCTCCACAGTAATGTGAGCATCGAACTTTAGCAGCAGGTACGGATTATATGGTACAACCCATCTATTGTCCACAGCTTTCCAGCTTTTTTTTATTAACCTGCTATCTTCACGTCTTCTATACCTTGGATAGCCATTAACTGCAAGTTGTGTTTCAGGCTGAAAATCCTTTGGATAATCGTTCTGACATTTGCCGTCTGACATACAAACTGCTCTTTCGAATAACGAACCGTACGGTCCATGTATCATTTGACGTAAAACGATCTCATGGAGTCTTGAGTATTTCTCAGTTCTAGGTAACGCTGCTCACACAACCTGATCACTTTCGCTAGGTTCACGTAGTTTGAAGACGTTGCTTAGTATATGTAAAATGTGGGCATGCGGAAGTCCTCATTTTTGAAACTCAACAATATTAACGTAAGCAACAACAATACCAAATATGTTCTTTTTAGTTCTGTCATTGATCAACTCAATGAGCTTAAGATTAAATACCCTTGGGTTACATCAGGGCGGTTTTCTACTTTCTCCCAGGATTCAATGCTATCTCGGATTTCCGGCCACTGTGGATTAAATGTAAACGTAATAAAAGGTCTAGTTTGCCATACTTGCTAACAATGGCCATATGGCATCCTGGTAATTTTGTGGCATATTCCGTGGGCTGCCTTTAAACGTCGATGGCAAAATCACGCGACTTCCACACAAAACATTGTTTGCTTCATCTTCTTGTGCATTTTGATTTTGGTCTTCGCTATGTACATAGTCCATTAGACTTTGGTATCTCTCAGCTCGTCCTGATTTTGTCGTATCCAGTTTAGGTTATTGCTCTCGTATGCGACATAAGAACTACAGAGGTATTGTTGAAAACGTTTTCCTGAGCTAAGAATGGCACTAAATCCCCTTCTTACAGCTATGCAGTAACAATAAAATTGCATCATTGTCAGTTGTGTCCTCTGAGCTGTAGCACGCTCAGCGCGATGCTTTACACAAATCTTAAATTCTTCTTCGCCGTTTGGAAATAATAGTGGATAGGTCATTGGATCCGCTCTTGGCCTCAAAAAATGAATAGTTTGAAGTGGCTGGTTCTTAGCATGCACACTAAACTCTATATTGGTCGGCGGTTCTCCATTTTCACAGACAAATATGGTAGCTACTGCGTCGCCAGTTGGTTCATTATACAGCCTATGATCTTTGTCTGTACGTGCAAATGTCATCGTAAGTCTCTTATTTCTCGATTTTCTCTGCTTGTTCGCAAACGCTCCTCACGTGAAATTGCTCTCATTGTATTAAACGCTTGTGCAAAAGGGTTATGACGTCTAATTATTCGGTCAAGTGTTATCATTATTTGTGGAATGCACTGCTGATTCTCTCTTTATGTTCAATCGATGTAATAATGCTGCATCAGTATCAATAATATAAAGCTGGCAGTACTTTGGTGTATTTGACGACTGAGTACTACAGAACCGATTCTACTGTAGACAGAGCCATGTAAAGAAAAGTGTATGGCCCTCTTCCAGGAATGTCTTCTCTCATACTAACTTTTTGGGAAGCAAATGCGAAAGCACTATTGTACTGTCGTATATGAGTACGAAAATTTTCCGAAATATAGTCATTTCCTGCATAGAGATTAATCAGCTCTTGAGGCACTTCCCGTAGTCTTTGATTTTCTTCCAAAAGAACTTTTCCTTTTTGACAGCAAAGGTTATAGCCCTGACCAAGTTTTTCACCGACAAAATGTAGTGCATGGCAGTAGGTGCACTCTTCTTCAAGTCTACCGACATTGAAGCTTCTCGTCATCGACTCATTCGGAGTTTCTCTAGCAATTGGAGTTGTCTGCACGAATTGTGGCTCATTTCGATTTCGATTATCACGTACTGTGCGCGTTGTATCTTCGCCCTGTCTTGATCTGGGACTTCCACGCAGCCTTGGCATCTGCAAAAGCAATTTTAACTTTAGAACCCTTTGAATTTACCTTAATAGAACTTAATATTTAGAACTTAATACAGGTCACACATGATTTACTAAAAATTATTAAAGCATGACGTAACATCAAACGACCTAAACAATCAAAGATTGCTATTTGATTTTATAAACCATTCAAGAATAGGCCAATAGGCACGCTGTGTCTAGATGGGGGATAACTTATATACATATTGGCGGTTGAGGTGAATTTAATCATTTTGAAAAAATCAGACAGCACCTCTTTTCACGTTTAGCCCAAAAAGGATACCATCCCAGTTTGGGTTTTATTTGTATTTAAGCTTATATGCCAACTTGCATATAAATTATCCCCCATCAATGTATTACCTTTCTAGAAGTAAATAATTAAATAGAGAAATATGAAGCATTTTTACCACCCTTATTCTCAAAATGAAAGTTTAAGTTTTATCACTTAGAATAAACAATCTTATTGGCAAAACTGCTGACATCACAAACTGCTCCATGCAAATAAAACTCCATAGGCAAGCAGGAAGAATGAATCTATTTAAATTAATTTTTTGTGGAAAAACCCTAAATTGGAAAAAAATTGCTAAAATGTGTTGTCATTAGGAACAAACCTGTACGCAAAATTTAAGAGCAAATGGAAAAGCGGAAGTGCTTCAAAACTCGACTGAAAGGTTCCGTACCATCTCACAAGATCCAAGAGCGAGCTAATATAAGGGTGGTAATAATAATAAAAAGAATATATTGCCTAAAACAAAGAGAAAGCACCTTTACTCACAGAAAAGCAAATGTAAAAGGAAGAAGCTTAGTTACTCAGCTGTTTTGTAGTGAACCGCGTTGGCGCCATCTGTCGAGCTTTTTTTAAAACAATCCCTGAAAAATCACTTTTTGGTTAATTGTAATTAACTCGGACACAATTGTAATTTTTGAAAATAGCTTATTTATTGCGCCCTTCAAGGTAAGATCTTTAATTTAAGACTATTCTGAATCTTCTATGTGCTCTAGTTTTTGTGTAATCGTGTACACATGACGCTATTATTATATAAGATAAAATTATTTGGTTTCTTTGAAATAGTTTATGAATCTTTTTCTATTTATTTTCTAACTTGAAAACTGCATTTTTTATGGCTTGGTAAGGAAGAATTCCGTCCTGCGAGCTGGGTGCCCGCCCTATCTTTGGACTTCTATCTTGACTACCTTGTAGTCTTTATGGGCACTTGGAGACAGCCTTGCTGTACCGTCTCCACGATAACCCAATTGGTAGAGGCAACGAGCGTGATACTCGTAGATTCTGGTTCGAATCCAGGCCGTGGAATTTTTCCTTCCATTTTTTCAAATAATATCATTACTTAATAATAATTAGTATTATAAACTGGATATAATCATCTCAATCTTCAGGTAAAGATTTTTCTATCGAAAAATGGAAGGAAAAATTCTGCGACCTGGGTTCGAACCAGGAACCTCGGCTGTCATGGCCGACGCCTCTACCAGTTGGGCTATTGCAGACACCCGGATAGCCATGGTGTCTCAAGGTGTCTTAAAGATAACCAAGTTGTCAAAGTTGAAAGCCCAATGGGACGCGGGCACCTGGCTCACAGATCGAGATTCTCTTCTATCCAACCCTCAGAAACTTAGTGGAACTCACAGATAAATTAATAATAATTAATATTTTAAACTGGAGATAAGCCTCTCAAGCATCAGGTAAAGGTTATTCTATCAAAAAATGGAAGGAAAAATTCTGCGACCTGGGTTCGAACCAGGAACCTCGGCTGTTATGGCCGACGCCTCTACCAGTTGGGTAATATCATTACCTTATGATTGGAGCATTATCTCCAGTTTACATTTATTAATTTCTTACGTGTGTTAGTCTACTTTTCCGATGGTTTGTTAAGGAAGAATTCCCGATCTGCGAGCTCGGTGCCCGCCCTATCTTTGGGCTTCCATCTTGACTGCCTTGTAGTCTTTAAGGGCACTTGGAGACAGCCTTTGTGTACCGTGTCCACGATAGCCCAATTGGTAGAGGCAACGAGCGTGATACTCTTGGTTCCTGGTTCGCATCCAGGTCGTGGAATTTTTCCTTCCATTTTTTCAAATAATACCATTGCATCTTTTATCTTGAAAACCACATATTTTCATTTGAAAATTACATTTTACCAGTTGCAAGAAGCTGTAAAATAGGCTTTTGGCCTGATTGTAATCTGAACACTGCACTTTACATAAACTAATAGTCAGTGTGCAATTTAATGGTTATTTTAATCCCACAAACCTTAGCAGGGTCACCATTTCTTCATTACCTTTCACATATTCCCCTCTCGCTCCAGGTATTCCCTAATTTGTCCCAGGCCTGTCTAGGCCCCGGTCTGCTTCTTTCTATAATTCTTCCCTCCCCCCACCTATCTTTCTTATCGTTTTTTTCCACATTATTTATGTTATGCTCTCTGAATATTTCCGCTTTTTCAATGTTTTTTCTATATTCTTTCATAATTTTCCTCTTCTATGTTCATTTGTTTTGTCCAGCCCTGTATTTTTTAGTCGCAGTTGGACCTCCTTGTGAGAGCTCGCCATTGGGAGTTGCATTTGATCCTGTGCTCTTATATGCTGAGTCGACTGTATCATTCCTACTCTCTTTCAGTATTTCTGCCATTATCCTTACGCGATTTTCTTGCTGTCCCCTCCCATTGGTCCTCTTTCTTATTCTATCCCACCATGTCGTCTAATTCATTTCCATGCTTCCTATGTGTTCACTCCAATACCTACTCCCCCCACCCTACGTTGTCTTTATATGTAGGTCGTCTTTTAACACTCCTATTAGGTTGAAACTTCTATCATTGGCCCCGTTTGTTCATACTATTGTGATCACTCACCAGTCCGTGATGTACTTGACATTGCTATTCTCAGGAGTTTTCCAAACTTTTACAGTAAATCCCTTATCTTCTGATAATCTTCCTGTTGGACTTAATTTTGAGTGGATTATTTTTGATCTGAGGATAAATCTTCGTTGCGAGCAGGAATGGAAATTTTTAGAGAATTCTCAACGACTGTAGCATTCCTTATCAGGACCCTGTCAGCAGCAGTGATATGGACGAGAAAGTCAAAAAAGTCATTCTCTCCATTGTTATGGCTACTAATGCCAGTGCTTCTCCTGTTTATTGCAAGCGGCCAGACCATTTGGAACTGCCTCCCTCCGTCAGGCATCTTAACTATGAAAAAACATCATCAGAAGACTGTAGCAGCATACCATATTTCTACATTTTGAAACGAAGTACAACAGGCTATCCCGCAAGGTCAGTGAGCGCATCAAAGAATTACGTAATCATAGATGGAATGGCAAAATCAAGAGTCTTTCCGATCACTTGTGGTTTGCTTTGGTTCCCTCCTTCCTGTCTAATAGGACTTTGCATGTTAAGATTAGTGAGTCCATGTCGGCTCCATGTGATGTTAATCCTAGTATTCCTCAGGGTTCAGTCTTGAGCCCAGCTTTATTCAACTTCTTTATCCAAGACTTTCCGAAGTTTTGAAAATGCAATCTCTACTTGTTTGCTGACGACGGGTCTATCATGACTTGGGCGCGAAACCCATTCCATGTCTTTAGTCGAATAAAAAAAGCTTTACATCAATGCAAAGGCGTTTCTTCCTATTCGGTAGGAAGCTCGAGTGAGTAAGAAATTACACATACCTAGGTGGTATGATCGACTCCAAGCTCTACTGGAACGACCAAGTTACACACTTTAATTGAACTTCACTTGTTTGTGTGTTTGTGCGCAAATTCTGTAATCAATATTTTACCCACTTCATGACTACCTACAGCTCTGCAAATTTTCCCAACGGCGTCTTATCGATGCAATGCATGTTGCAATCTTTACTTTCACTAGTCTTTCATTTATTCGTAAGTTATTTAATATTTAAGTTTAATATGTATAAAGTGCAATCATGACGTAACGACTGCCTGTATTGTTGTATACTGTTATCGTTATTAATTGTCTTATGTAATTGTTGTTAATTTGATTATCATTAACATTTGATATACATGATAATTATTGATATACATGGTCATCGAGCTTCTGCCATTTTCTATTGTTTCGAGAAGCTAAGGAAAAGAGATCGCGCCAGGTGCCGCAGAGATCGCACTAAGGTCGACCGTGGTCTGCGATAGAGTTTTTCATTGAAACTGAAAATGAAAATAAAGTTCGAGTTTCTGTCTGCCGATAGGACGGCGCTGCAGGCGCAGTTGGGTCGATTGTGCATGCAGCGCCACATTTCAATAGAGTTCTCTCCCTACCGGGAGCTAGAAACTTAAGCTTCATTTTAACAATGGAGCTCGATGACCATGGATATCTATAGAGCGTGTTATCAATGCTAGAAAAGTTGTTGATTGTGACGTCTTTGTGGAGAGGATTGTTTAGATTAGCCAGCGTAATGTATTTTAAACGCTTTCCCGAGGTAAAAACGTAGCCGACGGGACCAACACCTCCTACACACAGAGGAAGCCTGGGCGCAAAAATATAAAAACACGTCATATATTGTTCCATCAAAGCCAACTAGAAAGACAGGCAGGGGCATTGAAAAGTCACATAGCCAAAATAGATCGAGCAGCAATCCAATCTTCATTGTTTCCAACAAACGATAAAACACTGATTGTTGAAATGCAAGATAGAAACAATGAAGGTTGGATTTTGCTCGATCTACTTTGGTCATGTGACTTTTTTAGTGCTCCGGCCTGTCTTTCTCGTCGGCTACGTTGTTCCATCATCATAATAAGCCATATTTTAGGAGTTATTATTGGTAGGAAAACGATTAACTATGGCTTTCTATGATCATGTTTTTTTTTATGTTTCCATGCGCAGGCATTCTCTCTAGGAGGTGTTGATGCGCGCTATAATTCAGTTGTTTCTATAGGTACGAACTTCATAAATGTCTTTCTATGTGTTGTCATTATCTCTTACTAATTTTTCCTCGTGAACGTTTGGCATTCCTTGCTCACAATTCAAGGTTATTTGTGGGCAGACTTCCAAGTTTGTTTTTTTTTTTGGTTTTGTAGTTATCCTCCAAATTTCATTCATCTAGGCTTTACAGAATCTGAGTTATTAACTTGTTGATCATGATGGCGGCATTTTTATTTCTGTTCATATCTCAGTTATCGTTCATATTTTTATAGGACGTTTTGTGTTTATCTTAACCTCTATAATACCCCCTTTAAGTATTTTACATTCGATGTAAATCACCCTGTATTTTATTTAAAAACACCTTTATAACTCCATGAATATACGTGCTATTGTTATACAAATAGACACAGATAAATAACAGAAGCCTCCTAATCATATGCTATAGCTTCAACGCATTTCAAGGATTATTTAATATGCACTTAGCAAGGCTAAGAAAGCGAAGTTCAGCTGTATTGCGCTGCTGGGGTGGAAGAGCGCTCTTCGACTATATATACAAGGTGGTGATTCGCACTGTTCTCCTCCACGGTATGCCTGCTTGGGCTGCTGTTTGTAAATCAAGGTAGAAGGATCTTCAGACCTTCTAAAATGTTACTCCTTGGTCCATTAATAAATAAAGGAATTAAACTGGAGTGGAGCTAACTCCAAACATCAGGTAAACAATAATAATTAGAAAAATGAACGGAAAAATTTTGCGATCTGGATTAATTTTCCATAATTAGAAAAATGAATGGAAAAATTTTGCGATGCTGTCACTAAGTGTCTTAAAGACAAACAAGTTGTCAAGAAGGAAAGCCCGATGGGAGGTGGGCAACCGGTTCACAGATCGTGAATTTCTCATATCCAAACCAACAGAAAGTTTGTCGAAAACACAATAAGAAACAAAGAAATTAAACTAGAGCTAAATTCGATTGTCGCACTCCTTTCATCACTTCAGGATAATACTCCTTGATTTACAGAAATATCCTCCCTGCTTTGACAAAGGATAGCTTCTATCCGAAACGCCAACTTTTTATTTATTTTATTTTTTATTAGTTATCTATTATTTACTGTATTCCATGGTTCTTGTGTATCCCCCTTCTCTCCTACATTTGGGTAAATTAAAGGCTTTAAATGCTAAAAAGGGACCTGGACCAGATAGGATACCTTCTTTATTAAGTACCGAAAGAGGCTTTATGCTATTATCGTGGGGGAAGTGTTTGTCTGTCTGTCCTTAACTCGATCTTCTCGGAGCCTATGAAATATATTCAAAATCTTTCTTTCTCCACTCGAATAATATGGTTCATGACACGGAACCAGTTTGAAGATGACCAAAATCGGTTCAATGGCAGGTGCTCTAATGGTACCAACATGACCCGACCTAGCAATTTTCACTGCTAAGATATAGTAACTAATACATGAAACAAGTTGTAACGACGAGCTATAAACGGTTATTAATTACTGTTTCGCCAACTGATAAATATTGTTCCGCGCATGAACTATTTTGAAGATAACCGTAATCGATACAACATTGTGGTCTAATCGCACCCTTATGACACCCTCTAACATTTTCAGTAAGATATAGCTAGCCGTACACCAAATAACTCGAAGTGACAAATTAAGAGCGAATAATAAGTTATTAGGGACGTTTTCTCTCATGCATGCTCAATCCAGTTCATATCTGGAGATCTTTCTGGCGACTCGATGCATCGAATACCCTCACTTTGCAGAAAGTCCTCCACCATTACAACTCTGTGGAGACGTGCATTCTCGTCTATGAAAATAAAATCTTGACACATGGCACCTTTGAAACCTCTAACTTGACCTTGTAGTGAAATTGTTCAATAATAACCTATATATTTTAATGATATCATTGTGGAATGATTCTAAGTAATAGAATGTAATATATCAACCGACTCGTAACGACCTGCCATGAACGAATATGTAAGAGTTATTAATAAATGCGAAGATGGTCGATTTTTACTTAGTAGTAACTGTGCTATGGTACCATTGCAGATATACAGGGTATTTTTGAATTGAGTACAGATTTTTTGGGAGATAATAGAAGAGGTCCTTAGAAGTATTTTTTGTCATATGAACATGGGGTCCCCGCAGCTCCGTTTACTTAAAATACTGCATTGAACAATCAAATGACACCGGGACGCAGTGTGCGTTGGTAGGCCTAGATTATTTTATTTTTAACAATTAACACAAGCAATCTACTGTAATAACTTTTAAAGTAATTGTTTGCAAAGAAATTTCAATGTGCACGTGCTTGTTTGTTGAAAAGTCTTAGGACAAACTTCGTCAAGGATATTCCATGGTATCCAACCCTTTTGTAAAATACGATTAGTCCATATGTAAATGAACTAATCGCATTCTGGGAAAGAAGTAGGTAAAGATTTGTTCTAAAAAGTTCACTTGATGTACTTTTTACATGTGTAAAGTTAAACAAACAGTATGAATCGTTTTACATGGAATGATTATGCAGACATGCATCTGTGTCTCGGTGCTGCTGGTACCATGGATGGTGCAAGGCGTTTGTATGCTGAACGTTATCCCAACAGAATTCTTCCCAATTCACGAACATTTGGTGCGGTAGATCGTCGTCTAAGAGAAACAGGCGCATTCGCTCATGATAATCATCAGCGTGGACGTCGTCGGTGGTTAGGCTCCCCTGAATTAGAGGATGAAGTTTTGGAAAGGTTTAACCGAAATCCATCGACAAGTACTCGTGCGGTCGGAGCTGCTCTGAATACTAGTCATACATGACAACCAGCAACATCCGTTCAAGCTTCGAAAGGTGGAGGAATTATGTCCCAATGATCATGGTCCCCGGCGTGCTTTCGCGGAGTGGTTTATGCAGCAACAGAATAGGATTCCAGACTTTCCTTCCATGGTTTTGTGGACAGATGAGGCAACGTTTACGCGAGAGGGAATGTTCAATAGCTACAATAGTCATCTGTGGTCTCATGTCAATCCATGTGCAACACATGTTAACAGTTTTCAGCATCGTTTTTCGTTCAATATTTGGGCTGGCATGATTCACAATGTCCTGATTCGGCCATATCTCCTACCATGCCGTCTTAACGGGCAAACATACCTTGGTTTCCTGAAGGAGGAGCTCCCTGGTCTTCTTGAAGATGTTCCACTAATGACCAGACATTTGATGTGGTTTCAACAGGACGGCGCACCTTCGCATTACACAAGAGCAGTTAGAGATTACCTAAATGAGACATATCTTGGTCGTTGGATTGGTCGTGGCGGACCAGTTGCTTGGCTACCGAGATCGCCAGATCTCACACCGATGGATTTTTTTTATGGGGAAGCATAAAATCATTGGTGTACTCCGAACCCGTAGATACCAAAGAAGAATTGGCGGCTCGTGTTGTCGCGGCAGCAGGTGACATCAGCGACCGTGCTAATCAACTGTTTCAACGCGTACATCAATCCATCATAAGGCGTTGCGAATTGTGCTATGGCGGTCATTTCGAACAATTACTGTAAAAGTCATACAGTAGATTGCTTGTGTTAATTGTTAAAAATAAAATAATCTAGGCCTACCAACGCACACTGCATCCCGGTGTCATTTGATTGTTCAATGCAGTATTGTAAGTAAACGGAGCTGCGGGACCCCATGTTCATATGACAAAAAGTACTTCTAAGGACCTCTTCTATCATCTCCCAAAAAATCTGTACTCAATTCAAAAACACCTTGTATAATACTAAGATATGGCATGTAATATATCTCAAACAACTTGAAATGACATGTCCTGAACGAATATTTAAAAGTAGCTAATATGTTCGAAGATGGTCGAACTTGATTCATGGGAACATGTGCTAAAAATATCATTACGGTACCATTTGAAAAGAAAAGGGTATGTACGGGTATCAGAGGTGGCGGTTATAGGAAGGGTATCAGAGGAAAGCAGAAAACATTGCAACTGTTGGAGTCATGGCGAAACGTAGCGATTTATCCGACCTTCAACAGGGCATGATCATCGGCTTCTGAGCCAAGGGTGGCAGTATTTCCAACAGTTTTGGAACTGGAGTCGGCATGGCTTCACATCCCTGTCAGTACCGTCCAGAACCTTATTGGCTCTCCTTCTGCCACGAAAGATGGTTATTCTGGC
Source organism: Rhysida immarginata (assembly GCA_023313115.1). Classification (NCBI taxonomy): domain Eukaryota; kingdom Metazoa; phylum Arthropoda; class Chilopoda; order Scolopendromorpha; family Scolopendridae; genus Rhysida; species Rhysida immarginata. The sequence continues at coordinate 163,508 of JAHWFO010021040.1, forward strand.
TACTGACAGGTGGTCACATTAATGTGACTGGACTGTGTATAAAAGAGTAATAATAATTTCGAAGTCAGACGACTTTTATTCAGGGGCAACTGTGCGAATGATGCCATTATGGTACTGTTTAAAAATTTTCACTGCAAAGATATGGCATTTAAAATATCAAAGAATAAATAAAATATTATTTTTATATCGACATGTCATAAAAATAATAAGGTCACAAATGGATGATTTTTATTCAGGGGTGCCTGTGCAAAGGATACCATTATGGTAATACTTGGAACATTTCCATGCAAAGATTCGGCATGTAAGAGTAGCTAATAAGTTCGATGATGGTTGAATTTGAGTTAGTCTTCCCTCTACTAATGATACCACCATTATGGTTCCATTGGGAATTTCCAACTCCAAGATACGTTATGTAATTTAACAAATCACTAGTAACGACATGCCATGAACGAATATACGAAGTTTGTTCAAGAATATAAAAATTCTTGAACAACCCTCGAACAAGCACAGCTAATAAGTTGCTTGAAGAAGACGATCGAACTTGATTCATGGTACCTGTGCTAACGAAACGATTATAGTACGATTAAAAATTTTCATTGCTAACATAAGGCATGAAACATATCAAACAACAAGTAACGAAGAAAAATGAATGAATATATAAGAATAATTTAAAAATTTGATGATTGTCGTATTTGATTCACTGAAACCTGTTTTAACGTTTTCAAAAGCAATTCAAAAATTTTGGAAATATATTTCAAATAGTTTACGTGACGGCGATATTTTAGCCTTTCGCTACTTGGTAATGTCATTTATGGTTAATTTATGCAACAACGTTTGGATTGCAATGGGGGTTACTTCGAATAGCACGTGTGAAGGTGTCCTTTCTAGAGGGCCATCAAAGATGACTTCTGCAATCCGACATTTTGATAGCGACATCTCTGTATGCTACGTCATTATGCTTACCTGTTTGAATTTTATTCAACAAATCGTTATCTAGAGGTCATTTTCCGATGTTTTGGAAGTATAGTTATATTGTCCCTATTTTTAAATCTGGTGATAAGCATAATTTTAGGAATTATTGCCCTATTATAACAATGATTGGCCGTTGTAATTCAATCAGTTATTCCTATATTGTTGGACTCTATAGCGTTTGATAAAATATAACCACTCCTAAAAATGTTATTATTCCCCAACAACATGGATTTGCTAAGGGTAGGTCTACAAAAACTAATCTATTACTATTTCAGAATTATCTTATTAACAAATTTGATATTATTTTCAGGTAGATACTATCTACACTGATTTTTCAAAAGCTTTTGATAAAGTTGATCATCATATTATGTATCAAAAATTGCAGGCTATTGGCTTCATTGGCCGTATTCTTTCATGGATTTTTAGTTTTTACACTAATATTTTATGAGTGTTAAACTAAAAGATACTGTTGCCTCTCCCTTACTGCTACTGGTGGAGTTTTACAGGGTTCCCATCTTGGACGTCTTTTATTCCTAATTTTTATCAATAATATTGGTACTGCTATTGGAGATATTCCATTTCTTTAATTGCTGATGATTTAAAAATATTTATTGCTGCTACGGGTCACAATGACTGTGCTTCACTGCATGTTGTTAATGCCTTGTGTGTGAGGAAGAGAAGGAGATGGTTTGGTTTGGTTTGATTGGTATTAACGTCCTTTTCAACTGCTATGAAGAGAAGGAGAAAGGAGGATAAAATTAAGTTTCGTAATAGAGTGCTCAGACTAACTTTTCATATGACAACAGGTAGCCTAATTTTTTCTTGCAAAAATCCTGTGATAGTCCACGGAGCTCCTGCAGATTAACCTCTCGACGTCAATCTTCAGAAAGCAGAGGCAGCATCCTCTGAGAACTGATATTCATGACGGCAACGAACATACGGGACGGTCAATAGAGACGTGGCTGGCGAATGAGCGTCTCTGGCGACGTGGCATCGACGGTAGGTTTTCTCACTGCTCCTAGCAGGCATGAGCAACTCTTGTTTTGCTCCAACGATAAATTCTCCTTGTGCACCTTTCCCCAGGCGGCTGGCAAAAAACCAGACAACGACGACACTACGAAATTCAAAGTCTCATTAGTATTCACACTAGTGGGAAAGCTTTCTCCCGGCCGAATAGAAAATGCATAACAAGTCCCTTGGGCATCGAGTATCGACCCCGCTGCTTTCTCGTCCGGCTTGGTTGACAACCCTGTCTCTAAAGAGCCTTCTGAATTGGTTTTTTCTCTGTGAGACATTCTTGTTAACCTTTCGTTACCATCCCAAAACTCGTTTCAATTTCCCGCTCATGCCGCTCTATTAAGTGCCGTTTTCTGCGCTTTTCCTCTTCATCCGCCTACGCAGCTTCCGACCAAGATCTGCGCTGCCAACGCTGCCTAAATATCCTCTGTGCCCACAAGAGATGGCGCCACAAGCTTTCCAACATTGCTTCCCGACGATACGGTTTCGCCGGGAGCATTGAAACCTATGTCTGTCATCGCACTCGGTGAAAAAGCCTATTCACCTTGAAGAAGAAACGTAAATGTGAGAAAACAAAATTCGCCCACATGCGGGGAGAAAAAAGGAACACACGAATTACTCTAGCCATTCTGGCAGCAATGAGATATCGTTTAATATCGGGTAAAGCTAACCACCCTCTCTCAAAGAGTATGAACAGGAACACCGCTCACAATAGATGGCACTGAGCAGACATCCCCCATACACATTTCATCATCGCACTTCGAAGTCTCTAAATGTTTATGGACGAAGGCAAGGTGAATAGAAATTTAAATGTTAATAGGGAAGCACATGCGTCTTGATGTACCTCAACTTGACAAACATCGAAGTTGAAAAATGAAGGTTTCTGTCAAGGCGAGTGATGCACTTCTCGATCACTTGTTGCCAGTGTATAGGGTCCACAGTAGGTTGAAAAAAATATATCCTAACACTGTAATTTGGCCACACCATGTTATTGGGAAATTATTAAAAGTGTCCACAGTCCAATACCTAATAGCAATACCTTTATACTTGACGAGGTTGATGGAACTCCCGGTCGAAGTTCTAAAGTGGTCAAAGGTTTCTTTATAGATGCACAAGAAATATAAGTCCGATGCAAAAAGCAGCATGATAGGAGCATGAATAAGTCGTAAAGAACTGGGTTCGGAAGAAACGTTGATGGATGTATCCGCAAAAATGGAACGTTCAGAAGAAAACTTGAACTAGCCCAATGCAGATATTAAATTCGAAGGAACCGTTCGAATATCCTGAAGGCGTGACAGTGATGAGTTATTGTTTTTCAGGATAATCTTGTACAAAACGATGTATTTTTGCCATTGATGTTATATTGAACTTCACTGTCCAAGCTTTCTTTATATTTAGGGATTCCAGAATAAGATAGAAGTCGTTGAATGTACGATATACGTCGATGACCAGTCACAAGATGTCATGGTGCAGCTCCCGAACGATGAAAAACTAAAAACAGGTTTATGTAGCAAATGTCGTTGACGGGTGCTCACTAACGAGAATAAAATAACCCCGAGAAAGCCCCTGTCACTTACCCTCCTGCTATAGTTAACCCCCTCCCGTTAATCGACCAGCCTGTTCGAAACTTACCTGGTTCCATTTCTGGTGCTGTACCTGTAAAAAAGAGAAAAGGAGGATGAAAACAATAAATATAACGAAAGGCCCAAAGAAATTAAATTAATGATTAAATGTGGGAGTAGTAAAACTGGGACTTGAAATGGTTTAGAGAGGAGGAAAAAAACTTACCAGAGGATTTGAGACCCGGATTTTGGGCCTAGAAGGTCAAAAACTAATTTCTTCGAATTAATGTTAGAAAACCTTTGCATTTATGAATTTATGAATTTTGTTAAATATGTTCTATTTGTTTGTGCAAAACATTTATAAGGGGTTAAAGTTTTGATTGTTATTGTCAAGTTAATTTTGATTTAATATTGAATTTATAAAAAAAAGAAAAAACTAAGAATGTAGACATTTCAATAAGAGACTCTTGCAAATTGTTAACTCCATATAAGATTTAATCGCCTTAGAGATTTTGTTTTCATTTAGTATTTAATTTTTATTGTTTTTCAACGCCCAGCAGGGAAAAAGGGGTAAATTTAGATCTCATAAACATTATACTAAGAATAATGGATGTATAAGAAATAATGTAATTTGCCGAACTGTGAACATTGGCAATAAAGTTAAAACCCCTAGGATTAATTTGTACAAGCGACGTCTCTTGTTGTTTATTTAGCCAGTGAAGCAAAACCAATGGATAATTCACATAATTTTATAAGTTTAGTGGAATATATGGGAATGTATACCACAGACACCCTCCCCAAACCACAGAGCCATAAAAGGATTTGTAGTAGATACTTAATTGAGTAAAAGTTAGGAAATGGTACCCAAGCAGGAACTTATCACATGTGTTGTATGGATGGAAGCGGGACTTTCTATAAAACAAGCCTACTTTAAAGGTAGGGAAGTTACACACCCGAAGTTTTTTTCTCGTACAAATTAATTCTAGAAACTAATGCTTCCGTGAATCTCTGAAGTAAAGGAAAAACGAGGTAGAAATAATAGAACTTGGCAATCTAAAGCTAATTTTGAGGACAAAGTTTGGTGGAAAAGGAGAAGAAAAAACCTAAAAAGTCATAAATGAAAACGAATAGCTCGGGAAGGGCAGGGAAACGTGGCCAGGGCATAAGGGATGGTACCACCTCATGTCCAGAAAATGTTTCTGAAGAATACGTAGGTTGTAGGCCAGATGGGAAGAAAGTGCGGTTTATGGTAGATACCGGTTGAAGCATCTCTATCATAAACCGATGGGTAGCAGGAACATTGGACTCCTGGGCGACCAGGATACGATTTAAATAAAGACATCAAAGTGGAATACGGAAACAAACAGACTTTGAAAGAATATCTGACCGAGACTATCACCCGAGTGCAGGAAATATCGTGTCGACCCACCTTATCTTGCAATGGGATTCCAGGGTTAGATATTCTACGACAGATGGACTTCACATTTGGATTGGAAGTAGAGAGATATTCGTCCTGAGATGGAGGAAACTCAAGTGTGGGATCTAATTGAGGAGTGTCAGAGGGAGATGGATCAAAACACCAATAAATACCCACACTGTGCCCATCAGATTGACACCTGCAGAAATGGTCCAGTAAAAGTGTGCCCCTATCCACAATCTCAATCGTCCACAAATAGGGGGCAGTGAACCACATTGAGAGTGCATGGTCGCTATCCTATTTTTCTGTTAGTTAAAAAGGGAGGCGAGAAACTTCGTTTCATGCTCGATGCGCAGCACCTGAATGCCATAACCAAGCGGATGGCAAATTACACGCCCCTGATGGAGCATATTTTGTGGAAGCTGTCAAACACCCGCATTTTCTCTAAAGGCTGCGTATTTGCAGATTCGTCTGAACGAGGCATCACATGAAAAAACAGCTCTCATGGTCCGGGGACTGAGTGCCTTTGCATTTAATGTGATACCGTTCGGCATTAAGAACGGAATACGGGTGTTGCAGTCCCTGATGGACTGTTTTAGACCCGATGACTGAGCCCTGGAATTTCCACAATATGGATGATATTATAGTGGGAACTCCAGACCTTGCCTCTCACCTAGACATCCTATGCAAGGTATTTGAATGACTGATCCAACATAATCTACGTGTAAATTTTTAAAAGTCGAATTTCCTTCAGCGGCATGGAGATTTTTTGGGGTACTCCCTGGACCAAGAAGGGTTACGACCATCTGCAAAATACATAGTCCCCATGTTGAATTATCTGGTGCCCAAAAACCCCAAAGAAGTGACACGCTTCATCGGGATGGTACAGTTATTAAGGACTTTTATACCATCACTAAATCATGTGACTTTTATACCATCACACAAAGGCGTCCGTTGGGACTAGACACTGGATTGCCAGACAGCTTTCAATAACATCAAACGGATTTTACTAGAGTCACCCGTCTTGATACAACTAGACTTTAGTTCACCGTTTTCAAAACATTCAGATGCCAGTAAACACTCTGTTAGGGGGATACTCACCCAAGAGATAAATGGAGTCCATAGAATCATAGCATATTGCAGCCATGCACTGACTATATTGGAGTCGAAGTATTCGTTTATAGAGTGGGGATGCCTGGGGTGATTCATGCGGTTGACACCTACAGACTGTATGTCAATGTACACATTTCAACGTGTACTGTGGCACCCAAGCCATTACTTGGATTAACAACTTTAAGGACCAACATGGGCGTATCACTCACTGGGCAATCAAGCTCCAAGGATTCACTTTTAATATACGGCACAAAAAAGGAAACGACAACTGCATTCCCGACGCTTTATCGACATGTTTTGCAATTAGGGAGACCAACGAACCATTTGAGTGGCAGCATCTACAACCCTCGCATCATGCATTGGAAGACCGAAGAAATGAAGCAACATTCCTGGGTTGTCACCGAGAGGTTGATATGTAAGAATAAAGGGAAAGTACTGTCGGATCTGGGTACCTCCAATCAATAGTTGGAGATTTGATAAAATATTGGCACCAAACTGGTGAGCTCATAAACTCTGGAGCTCGAAAAATGGTGCACTTGTTAATAAAACGCTATTATTGGGAACACTGGACCCGGGATGTACAGTAAATCAGTATGTAAGAATTTGATGATAATTCTAGTAAATCAAAATTATTTTAAAAAGTATAACTGGGGCAATTGTCCGTGAAAGTAAAACAAGGGCAAATGTCCACAATTGAAACCAAGAATAAAGAGGTATGTGGATAATTTTACAGTAAAATCACTATTTCTATTGTTAGCTGCATTAGTTTTGATAACATTGTTTTGTTTGTGGGCCATTAATAAGCAAACAATTAGGTCGTTTATTATTAGGAACAATTTTCATCTTGAATCTGCTTTTGCATATTTATTCAAGTAACAACTATCCGATTAAGAGATAATTTTTTTAGGTATGCTGGCATTAAAACGAAACATGAAATCAAGCGCTATTCCTAGCAGGTGCTTGCCACATCGACCACTTGAAAAATATATCATCATAGAGGAAAATATCACATAGTGTAATATTCGAAGCATAGTGATGGAAAACGGATGGTGAGATGGGTCCTACTTTCGCCGCCATTTTTCAAAAATAGCAGCGCCCTCTATATTCACTGAAAGTAGCGAATAAGTCCGCTTACATTATTCTTTACTTTCTGAATAATTAATAGTAAAGAAATATTATATCTATCGCAGCTCTTCTAAATTTAATGAACTAAAAGTTGAATATAAACTATACGTAGCTTAACCTACCTACATTAAGTAAAGCGCGTTCATGCACATTCAAAGGTTCGCACTCTTGTCTCAAGTACGTGCGTTATATTTTCTATTTCTTCACTCTCGCTTTTGCAATTTCGATGATGACGAATACTCTGGCGTTTATTGTTTCTCCACTAACCAGTTCCTAAATTTGAAGTATCTTTAGTATAATCATGCCCGTTGATATGAAACTGCAATTATATTAACAGTGAAGCAATAAAATATTTCTGCTGTAAATCATTAGCAATATAATCGCCGAAATACGCTGTTCACACTTACCTGTTGATTTTAACACTCTCACAGGGTACTCCCTCCATTCACTAACAGGCTTCTCGCCCTCTAATGACTACTCTCTTTAATCGTGAACCAAAATATTTTGGCCAATAGACTTTTGTACCATCTGCGGATAGCCAGTCTTCAGATGCTACTTCCACTCAAGAATTGCGTGGATTTTTCGAGACACTCGCGATAACAATACGATGCCGAGAACGGGAACATTCTCCTGCTCTGAAGATCGCCATCTTGTCTTACGCGTATCACCGGAGCCTACCTAAACTTTATAGTTTATAAAATTGAAATGTTGGGAATACTCTTAACACCTGTTCTTTAAATTTTTAAAGTAATGTTTTAAAATAAACTTACTCCAATCATATATATAAAATCAGCGATGACTTATGTCACAACAAACAAAAGTATGGAGAGAGATGCGTGTTAAAAATCTAACAATGACGATTTTTAAATCGGGACATTAGTAAAGAACACGGTCTATAGATATTCATGGTCATCGAGCTTCGGCCATTTTCTATTGTTTCGAGAAGCTAAGGAAAACAGATCGCGCCAGGTGCCGCATAGATCGCATCAGGGCCGACCGTGACCTGCGATAAAGGTTTTTCATTGAAACTGAAAATGAAAGTAAAGTTTCTGTCTGTTGATAGGGCGGCGCTGCAGGCGTTTTTGGGCCGATTGCACATGCAGCGCCACTTTTCAATAGAGTTCCCGCCCTATTGGGAGCTAGAAACTTTAGCTTCATTTTAACAATGGAGCTCGATGACCATGAATATCTATGGACCGTGGTAAAGAATAATCTTTATTAATTAATACAGTATATAATTTGACAAAACTTCGTCTCTATCGACAATTAAATTTAAACAATAAAAATCAAAAACAATGGCGCACGGGCAGCCTCTTTATCTTTATATATTGGACAAATCTTGATCAATCAACAATTAAATTTAAGCAATGAAACTCATAATATTCTTTTTGAAAACACAAATCGAAAACCGCTTTTTATTTGCTAAGGTATTCTAAACTTGTGATTATCCTTGCTTTATCTGCTTTAACTGTGGATTAAGGTTTACCTTAATTTTTGAATATGGGAAGAAGCCTCTAGTTGATAATCTTTACTGATCGCTTTAATGTCATGCAGAAAAGAAGGGATGTGTAACAGCCAACGGATACGATAATGGCCCACTAGATCAATACCGCCTAGAAAGAAAGCCTGCTCACGGAAAAATAATACATTGTTACATCGCCTACGATAGGGACAATTTCGGGCTTATTATTGGTAGAAATATGATTAACAATACTCTACCGTAGGTGATGTAACAATGTATGACGTTTTCGCGGTCAGGCTTTGAGTAGAGG
>JAHWFO010021040.1:172495-189214 GCA_023313115.1 Rhysida immarginata
CTATGTAATTTAGCCTAAAATTCTAGTGTCTATAAGTTTTATTAATTGTTTCTATAATTATATTGTTTTAATTAGGCTATCTATAATAATTTTTAATCTTTTAAGTTCTTAATGTATGAGGTTTCAGTGCACAGACTTTCTTTCTAGGTGGTGTTGATTCAATCAACACCTCCTAAAGCGAAAGCCTCTGCACGGAAACGTCATAGATTGTTGCATCATCTATATACGGCACTGCTATTCGTATTTCTAGCAATAGACCTTTTCATTACGTCAAATCATGGGCGCCGCCATTACGGTCGTGCAAAAAAAAATAAAAAGTAGAAAACGCGAACTACACAAGAAGAAATTGTGTTAGAGCGAAAATATAGCAAACCTCATAGTTCGTGCAATAGCTCGTCATTTCTGCAGCTTCGCTACGGGACAATACGACGCCTAACAGTCAAAAAGACCGTGTGTAATGGCGGACAACTACAGTGTCCCTCCTGGCGGACAATATGTTCTCTAAAAAGGTCTATAATAAGCCCTGGATTTGCACTACGATGGTGATGTTGTAACGTCCCGATCGGTCTCCTCCAGAACGTTACTACTTCTTCCAAAATCCCTCCCTCGTCGAATCGTCATGCATATAAATTAGGATTGGAGAGAGCCTCTTTTTTAACAAGGCCGTCTTTTAATGGACATTTTACTGCTGTGAAGCTAAGCTCCCAACAATGCCACAACGGCAAAAGCTAAAACAATGAAGTCGTTATAAACCACGGGAAGAATTCCGTTACACCAACGACACAAAAATATAATCTGACAAGGAGAGGGCTGCAACGAACAATCGAGTTTTCTGATGCCCTTTGGTAGGATGGTAGTCTGATATGCCCTTTTCGTAAAACCAAGTGCGCAGCCTCCAACTTGGCCCTATTTTCAAGAAAATCTCATTTAAAGTCTGTCTTTTATTACTAGTGTAAACTGCATCTCGACAACTGTAGATGTATTATCACAACGGCGAGCAGCCAAGTAGTTAACGTTCGAGCGTACGAATCACGAGATCGTGGGTTCGAGTCTACGCATTGGCTTTTTTTTGTTTTAATTTTTATAACGCTGCTTTTAAAGACCGACAGTTCTTTCGGTTATTTCCGGTTTGGTAAGCTAATCGTATAGACGCTGCGATGGAGTCAATACCAAGCACTTCTGGAGCCTGTGATAATAGGTTTAAGTCTTGTGAAGAAATTGAGCAAGATTATAGAACAGATGAGAGAATTGGCGTGTTGTTTTATCCAGCGACTGTGCAGCAAAAGCAAGAACTCACCGATGGAATAATTCAAATGCGAAAATTGCTGATTGAATCCAGTGTCATAACAGACACAGTGAGTACAACAATTAGCAACCGATCAATGCTCCTAGGCAAAGATTTATGCCAAAGACTTGTACAAATGATCGACGAAATGGAGTTCACAGAAGAAGAGGCTTTCGTATTAGAACAAGATGTAGGCTCATCTGATGTAGCTTTCCTCGGGATCACACGTATCCCCTAACGCTCCCGCCCTCCCGGACGACCCTACCCATCCCTCCTCTAAGGGACGACCTCAGTTTCCCCCCCTCCTACAACCCATCCGATTCCCGCCCAGCCAAGCAGCAAATCCTCGTGCTACCAGCGGCCCGAGTCCGAGTGCTAATCATCTTTACCTGTTCTACTACCAGTTTAGTATTATGTTTTTATTAATTTAATGTTTTTATTATTCTCTTCTCTATTGTTATCCTCTCCCTCGTTAACCTTTCTCAATTTTTTTTTATTTTTTATTTTTTTTTATTATTTATTTATTATTTTTTTTTTCATCCTTTGACACAAGCGTGCTGATTTCTATTTAATACTTAGTCTCTATAAGAGTTCTTTCCCTTTTATATTTTACAGTACTTTGTTGTGCTTTCCCATTAGCATTTTCCGCTGTGCACTATTTTATTATTATTTTCTTGCTCCGAATTTTACTATTAGTTCTGCTTACCATCTCCACTTGCCTCCGCACCCCCCGCCCTCACTGCCTTTTTATGTGTTATAGTTCTGACCCTGTTGTCTCCTCCTAACATCTGCTACCTCTTCACATTCTCGTGTTACTTTTCCCTTTCCCCCTGAGTACCCCTCCTAACTGTAGGATCGTTTGTTACCGCTTTTCATCTCCTTTTGCCTTTTTCTTTTTAGCCCTTTCATCTAGTTAATTTTACCTAATTGACCTTTTCCCCCTTTTTCTCGCTATATTTGACCTTATCCCCTACTTCTTTTAGTCCTGTTGCATCCTTTTTTTATATATATATTTTCGTAAAAATAGGTTTTTTCTCCCCACCTTTCCTTTCTTTCTGATTTTACTGTAATTTTTTTTTTTTTTTTTGCTTATTTGTTTAATTTTTACTTTTCTTCTTCTTCTTCTTATTATTATGATTATTATTATTATTATTATTATTTCTCATCTTTCTTTTCCTAATCTCAAAACATAATGGGCACTTGTTCAGAATGCAAAAAGAATATTTCAAGACTGGATGTTAATGCAAAATTGCAATGTGCAAAATGTAGTAAATGGTATCACAATAACTGTGTTAATTTAACTGAAAAGGATGTGTCGCTTATCAAATCGGAAAATAAATCCTGGAAATGTAAATCCTGTATATCTCAAATGAGAAATAGTTTGTCCACGAGGAGCGAATTATTAAATGTTACGCCTTCAATCGAAGAAATGTGTGAACTGATTAAGTCATTAAGTTCAGAAATTAAAGATATTGGAAAGTCACTGGATTTAGCTCATGAAAAATTAGATGATAATAAAGAAATTTTAAAGAAGCAAGAAGCAATAATTAATAAATGTATGAAGTCTATTGAAGATTTAAAAGCTGAAAATATTAATTTAAAGAAACAAAATTCTGATCTGACGATGAGACTTGTGGATTCTGAGCACTATTCCAGAATAAACATGTTGGAGATTCATGGAGTACCTGTTCAACCATCAGAAAATTCATATTCAATAATTAAAGAAATTGGATATATGTTACAGGTTGATATTAGAGATGAAGATATTGATGCGTGTCACCGATTACGAATTCACTCAGAAGCACAAATGGCCTCCATTAATTGTAAAATTCACAAGAAGATGTTTTAAAGAGGAACTGTTGCGTAGAAGGAGAATTAAAAGAAATTTTAATACTCTTGATCTAGGGTATTCTTATAACAATCCGATTTACATTAATGAAAGCTTTTGTCCTGAACGGAAGAAATTATTCTCCAAAGCAAGAGAAATCAAGCGGATGAAGAAGATTAAACATTTGTGGACTCGCAATGGAAAAATATTCATGAAGAAAGATGACCAGTCACATATATTTCAAATAATCAATATGGAAGACTTTAATAAAATAAAATAATTTGGATATGTTTTCTTCTCACAAAGAACTTGATATTTACTATCAAAATGTTCGTGGGCTGCGTACCAAAACTCAACTGTTGTATTTAAATATATTATCAAATAACTATGACATTATATGCTTATCTGAAACTTCACTTAACGATGGTATATTTAATTCTGAAATGTTTGATGATAGGTATGTAGTTTACAGAAAAGACAGAAATGATAATACGAAAAAATCTGGTGGTGGTGTGCTAATTGCTATTAAAAAATCATTAAATTCTCAAAGATTATTATTTTTAGAGAGCAATATAGAATCTCTATGGGTTAAATTAATTTATAATAATAAAAAGTATATTTTTAACACAGTCTATATTCCTCCAAATCATAATCTGAGATATTATCAAGAACTGTTTAATAAAGTTGAAGACTATATTGATATATTTCATGATAGCGCAATAATTATACTTGGTGATTTTAATCTTCCAGAGATCACAGATAATTCCTTCGATTTAATAAATGGATCCAATAAAGCTAGAGAGTTACATAGATTTATTAATTTATTTAATCTTAAAATGTTTAATAATGTAAAAAATTTTAACAATAAAACATTTGATTTAGTTATTTCAAACATAGATAATATAATTGTTGACGAGGTGATTGATTCCCTAGTTTCAAAAGATCTTCATCATCCTGCATTGAATATTTTAATTCAGTCGTATAAATCTGTAATGGTGAAGGATATTTCTGAATCCCGAATAAACATGTTGGAGATTCATGGAGTACCTGTTCAACCATCAGAAAATTCATATTCAATAATTAAAGAAATTGGATATATGTTACAGGTTGATATTAGAGATGAAGATATTGATGCGTGTCACCGATTACGAATTCACTCAGAAGCACAAATGGCCTCCATTAATTGTAAAATTCACAAGAAGATGTTTTAAAGAGGAACTGTTGCGTAGAAGGAGAATTAAAAGAAATTTTAATACTCTTGATCTAGGGTATTCTTATAACAATCCGATTTACATTAATGAAAGCTTTTGTCCTGAACGGAAGAAATTATTCTCCAAAGCAAGAGAAATCAAGTGATGGAGAAATTATTCTCCAAAGCAAGAAATCAAATTATTCTCCATACAAGACGATTTTTTAAAATTATACCAATTATTAAAAAATTACAGTTGGGATGATTTAATCGTTTGTGAAAATGTAAATACTGCGGTTGATCTATTTTATAATAAGATTTTTTCAGCACTTGATGAATGTGTTCCAAAAGTTAAATCTTATAAACGAAAATATCCTATTTGGTTTAATAATTCAATAATTAAAAATCTAAAGGTTAAAGAAAAAATTAGGAAGAAAAAACATGAATCAGAATATTGGTTAAATAAATTTAAGGAAATTAGAAAACAGATTAAAAAAGATATTAAGTTGGCATTTGACTCATATGTAACTTGTATAGAATCAAATATAACTGAAAATAGTACTAACTTCTGGAATTTTATAAAGGCCAAGAAGAAACAAAACACATTAGGAACGCAAATGAATTTTAACAATGCAACTCTGTGTAAGTCTCAAGATATTGCCAATTGTTTTGCGGATTACTTTAGATCAGTTTACTCACAAAATCCTGCTCAGTATTGTATTGATCGTAATGCCGCAGCCTACCCCCCTATGATCTCAAATGATTTATGTATTAAAGAAATCTCCAAGGCCGATATTAAACTTGCTATTAAAACATTGAAGCCCAAGAGATCATCTGGGCCTGATGGAATACCACCGTATCTGTTTAAGGGTTGCAAAGATCTTTTCACAGAACCATTATATATAATTTATAACCTTATTATTAAAACTAGTACTTTCCCCGACAAATGGAGGTTAACAAAAGTAACTCCAATTTTTAAATCTGGTGATTCCAATCTAATTAGCAATTACAGACCGGTGGCCATTTTATCAACTCCATCAAAAATATTTGAAATCATACTTTACAAATTTATATTTAAACATGTTCAAGATAGTATTTGTATCAATCAACATGGATTTATGCCTAATAGATCAACTGTAACAAACTTATGTAACTTTGTTCATTATGTTTCTAGTGAGTTGGATAACAGACTTCAAGTTGATGTTATATACACTGATTTTCAGAAAGCATTCGATAAAGTTGATCACGATAAATTAATTGCAAAATTATCCTTATACAGTTTTTCTGAATCTATGTTATCTTTGATAGCATCTTATTTAAAACAGAGATCTCAACTTGTACTGTACAAAAATTGTTCATCATATAAATTCCCTGTATATTCTGGAGTACCACAAGGATCAAACTTAGGTCCTTTATTATTTCTTTTATTCATTAATGACGTTTCGGCTACTATCCAGTTTTCTAAAATTTTGTTATTTGCGGATGATCTTAAAATTTTTAGTTCTATTAAATCTACCTCCGATTGTGTTAATCTTCAAAATGATTTGTATGCCTTAAATAAATGGAGTAAGGAAAATAATCTCCCATTTAATACATCTAAATGTGAAGTAATGACCTTTTCTAGGCTCAAAAAAAAACATTGTTTTTAATTACAGGATTGATGGAACAATATTACAATATGTTAACAAAAAAACTGACCTTGGTGTTACTTTTAGTAAAGATTTACATTTTGCAAACCATATTAATAACGTTGTTAGCATTGCGCATAGAAATCTTGGATTTGTAATTCGTAACTCATATCAATTTAATAATTTAAGAGTGTTACTTATTTTATATAACGCATTTGTAAGATCTAAGCTTGAATATGCATCAATTATATGGAGTCCATATACTACCAAATATATTAAACTTGTTGAAGCTGTTCAAGCTAAATTCCTAAGATATTTATTTTATAGAATTTTTCGATATTTCCCTACATTTATTTCTTATGAATCATTGCTTCACTCATTTCAAATCCATACTCTTTCACATAGAAGGAATTGTCAGTTGGTCGTATTTTTATACAAACTATTACATAATGAAATTGACGATCCCAATATAAGAGAAAAAATAAGTTTTTATATTCCTAATATTTCTCCGAACAGGTTTCGTAATTTATTCTTTATTCCAAGGGTTAATACGCACTCGCACAAAAATTCGCCAATACTTAGAATGTTGTCTTTTTACAATAAAATACACCCTCTACCGATTGATATTTTTAGTATGAGTCAAAATCAATTTGTAACTTCTTGTAATAACTTCTTACCACTTGTGTGTCAATAGCTTTCATTAATATTTTCATTTTTTATAAAATAATCAGTTTTTATTCATTTACTTTTGTTTATGTTACTTCATTTATGTAATTACTCTTGTTTTTGATTTTCAAATTGCAAATGTGAATTGCAAGTTCTGAAATATTTGTAAAAACTTTCTAACTGTAATTGCAATTTTTAGTGAACATAGTAATTGGGGAAACCTGTTATGTTCACAATAAATAAATAAATAAATAAATAAATAAAAAAAATAAAATAAAAAAAAAAGATACATGTGATCCTGTATCCAAAATACAAAAAGTGACAAGCAGCGAAGAACAAAAATCGGAATCGCTCGATAAAATTCCGTATGCTGTCTAAATTAAAGCTGTGGAATTGGCCCAATCACATCCGAAATGGTCGATAAATACTTTGCGCAAACAATCAACACATTTTTTAAAAAGCAGATCACAATTATCTAATCGGAAAAAACATATTGAACAAGGCGGCGCCCGATATGATAAGTTAGAGATCATAAACAGGAGCGTGTATGATCGATTTATTGAAGCAAGAGACGATAAAAAGGGCCTAATTACGACTCGCTTGCTGAAGCAATGGGCGCTGCATTCCAATTTCTTGACGGAACTTTTGAATTTGTTGCATCGCGATATGTAAGTGCAAAAGATACAGCAACGCATCAAGAACTATTAGAAACTACTGTCAAATATCAAGAGCAAACGTGTGCAATTATCGCTAATTTTGATTCCGATTACGTTTTAAATACTGACCAAACTGGTTGTGAGTACAAAATCAGCAGTTGTCGCACTCTTTCTCACAAGGATGAAAAAGTAACTGAAGTTGCAGTTGGCCAAATGCAAAAATTAACGCATTCATATACAGTACAATACTCTAAAACTTTATCTGCCAAGAGAATTCGTTTGATTGCAAGAAAGCACCTGAAAATTTGGTCCTCGTGTACAAATGGAAGTCGAATAATACATGTAGCAATATGCCAACGTTTATTTCACATCCACAAAGTCCAGAAAGCTACAAAAGGACACGTACGAAAAATTTCTTGACAACATAATACAACCTTATGTTACAATAAATCGTTTTTGTAAATCGTGGACTCTTGGAGTGGCCAGTGTCACGACTAAACTGATTTAATTTCGATACAATGTCTTACAAATTGAAATTGAAATGAGATCTGTTAGTTGGTACAGTTTTCTTCTGGCCTCCCTGAGCCTGCACGTTGAGCGAGGTGGCCTCCAGAAACTCCGGGTCCAATAACTGATCCTCAAATGGCGATCTTAGCAAAAAGTCATCTGCGTCACCGCAACCAGAGAGAGCGGTGACCCAATCGGGTTTGGGAGCGTGGATACCGTGGCTAGTTAAAAGAGAGTAAAAGAAACATACATTAAAGTAAGTCGATGCATCTCTTTTGTACTATCTGCGTTCTAGCTGAGCACGATATCCCTAAAGATAGTTCCACACTTAAATACGGAACTATAGACAAACTGGTTACAATACAATACTGTTAAACTAACTTATTGCACTACAAAGTCTTATCTATTCGCTTACCCAGCGCACCATCGAGGAAAGCAAAGCGCGACTCGCTGCGAGAGCTCTCCGCGTGGTCGCGACTTGCACTCAATGATCCTCCTATTGATGACGGTGGCGACAGTTCCAGCCTAGGATAACTTAGGGTAGATTCCTGCGTAGCAGTGTGGTCTGCTGGAGTCTCCTTGGGTAAGTGGATTTCGTGGCTATGGACCTTCACTCTGTGAGAGCTCAAATTGGTCTCGTCGATCGTGCGGCTGTGAACGTGATCCAGCAGGTTTGGTGAATCTGGAATGTCTCCCTTGGATACCTCTGGGACGTTGCTGGCGGTACGTCCTTCTTGAGATGCTCCCCGGTAATTATCCGGCCCTCCTTCAGCGACACCTCATCGGCAGAATGGGCAGTAGGTAATACGGAGGAAATATGATTAAACGAACATTTATTAATATCACTGGCGTGGGTGGCGGAGCTTGGCGACGTTTTTCCTAGCGGTCCCTGCCTCCTTGAGGTTCAATTTCGTCTAACTGCGGCCGATCTATTAGGCGTCCTCGGCGTGGAGTTATCGGCCTTAGTCTCTGAAGCGTCCTCTAGCTTTCTCTGAGATACGGGAACTAAAGTCTGTTTGCAAGTTCGTTTATGGTTTAAATATTTAGATACACTCGCCTGGGTTCCTTCTTGATTCCGGGTAACGAAATTGTGTCGCCTTCCATGTCTCTCTTTTCCTCGTACGTGAAGGGGGTCTCGGCATCTGTAGTAGGCCTTCCTTTGTCAGTGAGGATTGCTGGCCGTACTGACGATCTTCGCTCTGGGATCTTCTGGTCTAGTCCCATCGCTGTTGGAGCTAAGGCAGATGGTGTTGCCTCAGCAGACGCATAAACATGGATCTTGAATTTCTAGGCATCTAGGCGCACATGCTGTAAGTGTCTAGCAGTCCGATTAAGGACCGCGCAACTTATTCAAACGCCTCAAAAACGAGGCCCGTTCGCTACTGACGAAGTATCAAAAGGTCATCGGAAAAGTGAGGTGGAAAGTCTGGTCTCCTCCGATGACCACGCATAAACACTTGGATGTTGAAAAGCGTTTCCTAAACGTAAACGGACCTAGCTTTAAACATTCTAGAAGAAGGAAAAATCGGAGTTGAATGGCCACTTTCCTCCACACAGCTGTGAATGATGGAATTGACCTAGCGATCGACACAAACGGGCCAGCCAAAGTTCTTTATTAATGAAGGCGATCGCTAGAGCTAGGTCCGGTTTCAATACCTCGCCGGTGGAATCGTTAATGAAGAAGCGCACGGACTGATACGAGAAATGCACCAGCCCGTAATGCTGGTTCAAACGATCCCAGATCGACTTCGCAAACGGGCACTCATAAAAAATATGGCTGACCTTCTCGTCAGCGCCGCAGAACAGACATCCAGCAGATTCGACCACTCTCCACCGATGAAGACGTGTAAGAGAGTGAAATCCGTGATGCAACAGTCGCCATTGGTAATTAAACAATGTACGCTCAAAAGCAAAAGATTTCAGTAGCTTTAGGACTGCTGCCCACAGATAACTAGGGGAGAAATTAAGGATGTCAGTTGTCTCCCCTGGGTCGGACTGCTGGAAGAACTCTTGTGGATCCAAACGTTGACAAACATTGAAGTTGGAAACCGGAAGTTTCTGTCAAGGCGAGTGATGCACTTCTCAATCACTTGTTTCCAGTGCATAGAGTCCATAGTCGGTAGAAAAGAGAAGACATATCTTAGCACTGCGATTCGGTCACACTATGTTATTGGGAAAGTTTTAAGATAGTCCACAGTCCAGTTCCCAATAGCAATACCTTTAGACTTGACGAGGTTGATGAAACTACCCATCTAAGTATTAAAGCGGTCAAAGGTCACTTTATAGATGCCTAGGGAATATGAATCGGACGCGAAAATCACTACGTCATCTGCATAAGCCAGCGTCCTGATGTTTATGGATGCGGCTGACAGATCATATTCTCGAACATCTTGGTGGCGACTGAAAAACTGTAATAATGGTTCCAGGTAAAAAACGTGCAGGAGGGAGGATAAAGGACACCCCTGCCTGGCACCTTTTATGAGTTCCAAAGTGGAAGATGTGGAACCATTAATCGCCACGTATGATGTGGCCGAATCGTAGAGTACGGAGATAATCATAGCGAAGGCCCGAAGACGAAGATGACGGAACACTTTAGAGAGAAATAATGATTCACTTTGTCAAAAGCCATCTCTTGGTCAAGGCTTAACACAGCAAGAGTTTGATGGCGTGCACAGGCTTCATCCATCACGCACCGAATGGTGATTAAATTGTCCGACATCCTGCGAAATGGAATGGAGCAGGATTGTCCGGGGTTGGTAAACTCCACGGCGTAAATTTTAAGTCTTGATTGGAAAACGCCAGTGAAGACCTTATAATCCGTGTTAAGAAGGGTTATAGGCCTCCACTGGGTGACGAGCTCTGGATTCGTCACTGTAGGGAACAGGATGATTTTCCCCACAGTGAATTCTGATGTGATGGAAGAAGGATCATTGATGATTGAATTCAGCACTTGAACCAAGAAAGGGCCAAGAAGTTTCCATGTCGCATTGTAAAAGGAGTATGGAATGCCATCGATACCCGGGCTGGACTGATGACGACCGTCCGCTGACAGGAACTTCTTGACTTCGTCTTCGGTGAACGGACGTGTAATGAAGGCATCGGAATCCTCTGAAAAAGGTCGTAGTGACTCAATCCAATTTTCCGTGGCATCTGATGGGAAGATTGGGTGAGTAAAACAGATGAAAAGTGGGAGTGGAAATCTGATGAGATATCAGAATCAGCATCCACTTCCCTACCTTCCACTATTAAACGCCAACATTTTTTAACGTTGGCTCGTTGTCTCTCCTCAGCGAATGCAGCCGATGACATGTTTCTGACGTCAGCAGCCCAGGTAAGTTTGGCTCTGAGCGCTGCGCCAGATGCTTTTCGGATCATTAGAGCGTTGATTTCGCTCTTCACCTGACGAATATCGGTCGCAAACTCCTCCTCGGTGGAGTTTCGGAGAAGCCAGAGAATTTCTTGGAGCATAAAAAGATGACGACGGTGGCGCCTCGCCGCATCAATCCCAATCTTCCTAAAAAACGTTTGATTTTGTCTTTACAAACAAGCCGCGAAGCAATAGTAGGAGACACATTGTGGAAATGCATTTCCACAAACTGAACATTCCCCAGTATTCCTTGTTGTCAAGCAGAGAAACATTCAGGAATCAGTTTTTGTTAGAAGCACTACCTGTGGTAACAGCTGAGAATTAAGATTTCCATGACCACATGATGGCACTGTGGTCAGTGAAAGAACAAGGAATAACCTCCATCTGTCCAGGTGAGCCAGCAAAAGCATAATCGATCAAAAATAAATCGAGTCTAGATGACACAAGAGGTCTTTGTGGTAAGTGAACCCCGGATTGTTACTTTGTGGATGGTGTGTCCATAGATCGAATAATGCATTTTGCTGACATAAATGATGCTCATGTCCAGACGAAAAGTTGTTATCATCATCTGGATGGCAGTTGAAGTCGCCAGCAATCACCACAGGCATAGCAGAACACAAATAAAAGTTAATATCATCGAAAAATGTCTGTTTCTCTGCTCTTCCACACGGCGCATATACGTTAAGCAATCGGAAATTCACATCTGATGGTAAAATGTCTAACGAAATTACTCTGCACACGCAGTCATAAATACAGTTCGACACCTGAATGGAAGGGTTAAAGAAGATTGTAACAACCCCTTGTCCAACAGATGACGATGAATTTATAAAGAATTGCGCACTAGGAAATTGACTGCGAAGGCCAAGTAAATTATAACCTTTCTGCGTGGAAGCTAATTTAACCTCCTGCAGAAGAAGGATATCTGGCCTGTACAGAGCAATAAAAGTTAATAAAACCGATTGCTTAAAATAGGAACCCAGGGAACGTATGTTCAGCGAGATGACCTTCATTCAGAGGATTTAGGTGGAAGAAGCTGACCTAATTTCGATGGAGGCTGGTCCTTCTTAGTTGAAGCATGAGGCTCAGCAGTCCGTCGAAGCGGTGAGCGCATCCGATGGGAAGAACTACGATGGCTACTCACACTGCCGTCCCTCTCAGACGATGACGATGCCTTCTTGTCCCTTCTGCTACGATGTCGGTTTTTCTTCTTACGGGGAGACTTGCTCTCCGTACGCCCTTCCAGCTGGGTTGATGTGGAGATAATCGCCGTTGGAGCCAAACATGACACAGGACACACTGAAGGAAGACAGGTGACACCCACTGGCTGCGGCGCTGGTAGAGACGGAGGAGGGAGAGCTGGAAATTCGTCCTCTAAAGGCATCGAAACATCACCCAGTGGGGCATCAATGTCTTTCTCTACAGAGTCCACTTCCTCATCCATCACAACGTCGCTTGTTGGCTGAAGCAGGGACGTATTCTCGGCAACCTCTGAAGACGGAGGCAGTGATGATGGTGGCACTAACTCCTGCTCATCTCTAGGTGGAAGTGGAGGCAACGATGGCTCAGGTGAAACAGCCCACGACGTACGAGGAGTAGACACGGGCTGGAATAAACGTTGTGGCTCTGCATCCTGATCCATAGATGTCACCTTCGGTGATGGAAGAGGCGTTGACTTAACTGCTGCGGAACTGCTGTCAATCTTCTCCGGGCAACGATGGTATCTGCCCACCATGCGCGCATAATTCGCACACTTTTTCAGGGCAATCTCTCCTGACATGAGAAGATTTCTTGCAGTACCAACAGCACTGCCTCGTCCCCTTATAATACACGAAGACACGTTCTCCATGTAAAATAAGGGAATCTGGAATGTCCTTGTCCAGCCTCATATCGAAATATATGTTGCCGTTCTGGATTCGAGGAGTATCTGCGTGGTCGGGACGAAAAATACCGAGCACTTCCCCAATCTCCGACATAATATTTCGGATATAAGCTGTGGACAACAACGGCGAAATACCCCTGACGTGGACTGTGAGGTGGCCAGGGTGCGCATGACAAAAGTTGACGGTGGTGTTGCCAAATTTCACTCACTCCACATCAACGATGCGATCCGCAATAGCACTTGATTTGCAGAGCATTCTCAACTCCATAGAGTAGAGTCTTTGTAACACCAAGATGGAAGAGTCTTCAGAGGCTAAAACAGGCGGTACACCGAATTTGGCGTACAGCGCCTTCATAAACGTGGCGAAGGAAAATGGCCCCTCCGCCATTAACATGACCATTTTGTCTATGGTCAAAAAATTATTTGAAAAAGTCACAAAAAAGTTCGGGGGGGGGGGGCCGAAACCCCCCCCCGGGGCCCCGGGGGGGCGGGAAACTCATTCACCGGAAAGTCACTCACGTGCTCGTTGGTCGGTTGCTACGTGGATAAATCTTTAATCCGAATGTCACACAATCACACAATCGAAAGCACTATTCTCCTTGGAGAATTCGCATCAGCTGGGAACCATCGGTGTAGTCGGCGAGGGAATCTGGGCACTGTCTTGTCAACCGTCGTTTGCCTCCCCTTTTATTCGCCTTTCTGTTGCACTTAATTTGTATCTTTTCGTTCTGGGCGAATGGGAAGCCGACAGCTCTTCTCTCGAACTTTC
Source organism: Rhysida immarginata (assembly GCA_023313115.1). Classification (NCBI taxonomy): domain Eukaryota; kingdom Metazoa; phylum Arthropoda; class Chilopoda; order Scolopendromorpha; family Scolopendridae; genus Rhysida; species Rhysida immarginata. Next base: position 186,270 of record JAHWFO010021040.1, read on the forward strand.
GGCGCTGTCTAATAAGCTGTGAAGGAGGAGGGAAGCTGCTGACCCAATTCCTTCTTGTCCCCTCTCGCTGTTGCTTAATTTTTCCAGTTTTTGTTGTCTGATCATTTCTCTTGGTCGCAGCCTCCCGCGCTCCAGAGAAATGATCTGACAGCCAAACATCTGTAACCATGCATCAGATGAAATTGACTAACGGATAGTGTCTTCCTAGGTGTATGTTATCGATCATACTGCCGAAATGTACACCATTGTTGCAACCATGTGACGTTTATTTTTATCGTCAAATTAAAAATTGTATACGACGTATGCAGAATTGTTCATATCTTTTGGAAACGAACAAAGAAATTACATCGAGGGCAGATGTCATAAAAACTTCACGATCAATTACAGGCTCCAATATATTCGAATATGTTACGGTAATTATAGTGTACAGATTTCTTTGTAAAAATATAATTTCTTGCAATATATGTAACATTTGATTGTATTTATATCAGATACGCCTGGTATAATGCCAAATTGAAGCCTACAAAAGAAATATTTTTGAATGTAAATCAAATTTCTTTTCCGGAATGCATGAAAAAGGAAAACTGCAACTGCAAGATTAGTCCTACATTCATCCAATGTTCTTGGTGTCGCACACATTTGTGTTTCATATGTTTTTTTTTTGAAGAATACCATCCAGCACGTTGTATTCGACAAGCCTAACTGTAAATATTCTACAACTTTGAAATTATTTGTTAAAACGATTATTTTTTGTTATTTTATTATTGCGCCCAATATGGGCAAGAAACAAAGACATCAAAACCTAAACATAAGAAGAAATGAAAAGTTAAACATTAAAAAAATTTGTTTATTCTCTAAAATCGATATATGTTTATAAATTATTTACACTGTTATAACAGATATTATTATCATAATTATTTGCAAATGTGTTCCTTATTGGTCTTACTTGTTAAAAATATTTTTTCATTATGACAGCATATTATAACAGAAAAATATATTAAATTAAAAAGTAGACGATAGCACAGTTATAAAACATTAACAGAAAAAAAAGCCGGTTGGATTCGAACTCGAGTTCTTACAGTTCGTACGCCAAGACGTTACCTGTTCGGCTGCCGCTGTTGTGATGTGTGCCAGGATACAGTTTACACTAGTTATATAACACAGACTTTAAAAGGGATTTTCTCGAAAATAAGACCAAATTGGAGGCTGCGGACTTGGTTCTACAAAAAGGACATATCAGACTACCATCCTACCAAAGGGTATCAAAAAACTCGATTGTTCGTTGGGGCCCTCTCCTTGTGAGTGAGAAAATGAATTAGTTGTATCATATGCCCGGAGAGCCAAGGATTAGGCTGTTGTTCGTAGACGTCGTCTAAGTGCCACACAGCATGAGGCTATGCGTACGAAAGAAAGAGTTTGCGCCTAACCTAACCCATCTGTTATGGAGGCGTCGTTACTAAACGGATTGTTTAGCGTTAATCGAGTCGGATTCCTCGTGAACCGCAGAAGATTTTCAGATGCATAAATGGGCGAGATATGCTGTTGTTGTTTTGCTCAGCGTCCATAGGCGTTCGAATGATAATCCTCTCCATATATTGTTCAGTCGATGACGATGCACAGGACATTGATTCGGCAATAATTCGACACAAGAGCCTAGGAGAAGACCTGAGCGTTATTCTATTTTTGAAAAAGACCCTGGAAAACTATAATCCGGTAATGATTTCTTGTATTTGGGCTAGCAGGCTTTTACCATTATTGATATTGATCTGTTTGTTCTTTTTGTCTATCCCTATCGCAGAGCAACGAGATTTTGATCCAAACGACTAAGGAGCCACACCGTTTCACGTTTTGTGCGCAAAATTCCTTTTATTCTGTCGACCGCTGCAGTCTGGCTAGGATCGAATGCAACGAGGACGATTTAGAACGTTGGAGTCCGTACTCTCCAACGATCTATTCCACGGCTGTCCAGGTCAAACGGTAGTAAGGTCACCATACTAACAACCTTCCCAATCTCATGTATAAAACAATTGCGTTTAGCTTAGTTACTGCAGTAGAGCTCCATTTCTCCCCCCCCCCCCCCTTACTTACCTGTCTAAGACGGTGTGCGTCTCATAACTAAAGACAGTATATGTTAAAAAATAAAGAAGTCTCTACGCGGCGATTAGTTGCACCTGAAAGAGAACAAAAGAATGCATGAAACAGCAGACAGTCAATATGATATGATACTCATGTTAACTGTAACTTACCTGAGTAGGCAGTTGATGCAAATGAAATAACAAATAGTAAAATGATGATAAACAAACGATAATTAAGTTTTTGAGCTTTGGTATAATCAATTCAAGATAGAAATATATTTGTGTAAGAGGTGTGGATAAATCATAGTACTTAGCTTTCAAATGTAAATGGTGCAAACAAATCTCTTGCTAATCCTGATGAAGGAAAGGATAACTATTAGTCGCATATTGCGTGTTTAAAAATAAGTTTGATACTTGTTTAAAGACTCTATTTATTAATTACAACTAATCAAATACATTTTTTCTAGTTTATTTCTTTTTTTTTTTTTTGGATGCCCGCAGGCGGAAAGGAAAGACACTCTTTGAAAGTGCTAAGAAGACTTGAAGCCTAAGTGTGAGGACGGAAGGGATAAATGAAATAAATGAGATTTAAATGATTTGTAACTGAATTTAAATAAAGCCCCGGTTATTTTTGCATTTCATACCTGACTGGAATTCCTTTACTATCACACGATTCATTTTCCACAGAGCAGTTGCTGCGGGTTCTTTGAGCGCTAAAGTTCGAACGCTTACGTGTCACGTACCAAACGCTTACGCAGTGGAAGAATGTAAATATAGTCAATGTGATCACGTGATCAGAGTACTAGCGTCATGGCTCAGAGCGTGACCACCGAGAGAGAAGGCCTCCGCAATGAAACTGAATACATTGTT
>JAHWFO010021040.1:209411-224526 GCA_023313115.1 Rhysida immarginata
TTCCTCCCACCATCAGACACACGTGACTTATAAAACGGCACGTCACACTATAAAAATGGTGAAAAAATACCATACTAAATCTGTGGAAGAATAAAAAAGATCGTTACCTTGAATACATAAAATATCCGAACGACGTTACACGCGGACAACTTAAGATAGCCAATAAAATATTCCGAAAGGAGGTTAGAAAGACGAAGAAAACAATGTTCTGCAATCCTGATTGGTTTGGTTTCGTTTGTTTGGTATTAACGTCTTTTTCAACTGCTATGGTCATTTCAGGACGGCGTTATAGGGGCCGCAAATTTTGCCTCGCAAGGGTTCTTCAACGTGCCGCCGGCAAACGACTACACGGTACCAACAGCTTTACTTCCCTTCCGAAGAAAGTGCGTGATCTCAGGATTTTCCCCCTGAAAAAATCCTCGTCGTCCTCGGCCGGGGTCTAACCCGCGTACTCGGGCATCAGAGGCGATCACGCTGCAATCCTGAAAATCACTTTGATCTTTGGAAACGGTTTAAATCATCTAATAATAAAAAATCAGATACTTTTCCTGAAAGTAAAAGTCAACAGTTTCTAATTGATGTTCCCCTGCGTGACATTTCTTATGATAATTCCTCAACTAAGATAAAATTTGCAGAAGCACCTTTGATTACTTCGTCTTACTTGCAGAATATCATTAAAAATGAAACTGAAAAATAACAAACGTGATGGAATTTTGGCGAATATTGTATTTAGAAATTGGGGACAAACAGGCTTTTAGTATTTTGACATTCTGCGAATATTGTATTTAGAAATTACAACCTATGATTCCGGGCATTTACACCATACAGAATATTATAAATGAAAGTAATCTGAAGGACGTTAAGCATGTCACCATTATCCCAGGGATCCTGCTGGACAAGATGAAGCTACCTGGGATTCGAAAAATCCAAGATCTTTGTAAACTTATTATACAGGAGAAAAATATTCCCTGATAATTTGAAGATAGCCAATATTGTTCCAATTTACAAACAGGGTGATCCAAATAATATAAAAATTTTTTGACCGATTGCCATGCTCTCACCCTTAACAAAAATTATCGAAAAAAGTATATTCAGAGACTTAGTTCAACATATTTGGACTTTCAAAAATACCTAGTCAACAAGGAAGTAGGCCTAATGTAAGAACGAACTGGACGCCGATCTACCTTTACATTCAAGCAGTTACCGCCATAGACCAAAGTAGAAACTTTATTATGGTTCAAACGGATATTTCTAAGGCCTACGAAACGATATCTCGTCAACAACTTTATGAAGATCTCAAATTATGCGATATTTCTGATCATTATCTAGCTCTTATTAAAGACTATTTAACAAATAGAATTAATGTTATTCGTGGGGTGATACAAGGATCAAGCACTGGCCCCTCGTTATTTGCTCTGCAACCTCAACGCTATATTACATTGGTTTTAAGCTCCACATTAGAAGCTATGTTGAGGATAGTCTGTTATATAAATCTTATCAATGATAAATACCTCCGTGCAGCACGATGTTGCACTGACGGAAAATTGGTATCGTCAGAGAGGCATGAAACTCAACGCTGCCAAAACAAAAATTCTTATAATTTCACGGAAATTCTCATCTAACGACACGTTAACCTTCTTATGTTTCACATTCGACAACACTTTGTCATCTATCCTCATTGTGATATAATGATTTCTTGCCTCAAGAGACAACGTTTCCTCATGAAAAAACTTCGTTCCTGTCTATCAAATTCCGAGATAACTCAAGCCAAAGTCCTTCCTTCTCTCGAATATACTGCTATAATATGGGCAAGTGTATCTAACCAGAGTTTTCAACAAGTAAAGGTCGCGTACAATGATGTGTTAAGAGTAGCTTTTAGGGTAACTGGATATGCCTCCGTGACGGCTCTATGCCATAAATTCATAGAAAATTCATTGAAAATTTCAGAGCAATGTGTATTGTTGCCGAACTAACAGGTGCCCTACGCAATAATCTCCACCCGGCCTCCTTTGTCCAAGAATGGTTATTGAAATCTGATAGATATCGTCCTACCAGAAGATATAAGTTTGAGATACCACATAAGACATCAAACTTTATTAGCAAATATTTTCCTCACAATGATATAATGATTTGGAACACGATATCTTTGAACATTCGTAGTAAAGCCATTGATTGTCGCCAACCTAAATGTTTGGTGATATGTGTTCAATTTAAAAGATTAATTAGAGAATATTATATGGTACACCAAAACGAAATTTATTTCCTGCTATTTTATGTAATTTTTTAGTTTTGATGCTACCCTCCCCTTTATCCTGTTATTTCATTGGAATGCTAGAATAATAATAATAATAATAATAATAATAATAATAATAATAATAATAATAAAAATAAAAATAATAATAATTTTAGTCTACTCCTACAAACGATAGTTAAATTTCAGGAATTTCCCGCTGATTTTAAGAAGACTCAAATAAAACCGATTTTTAAAAAGGGTGATATCTCGTTGATTGAAACCAATCCTCCTTATTTCTACGAAAATTGCTGAGTGTAACGTGTAAAAGCTGGATAATTAGAGTAATGCACAGTGGAAGAACATCACCACGTTAGCAGTGTAAGGATTAAAGTAAATTATGTTTATTGAAACAAAAAGGATAAGCAAATTTGAATAAAACGTAAATAAATTAATTAAACCCAAAACCTATAGGCTATCATGTGCTTACAGCTCTTAGCTAAGCAAGCATAAAACAATTCAAATGTCGAAGCTAAAGAACTTCAAACTGCGAAAGTAAATAATTTCGAACAACACAATATCGTATTACATATCACAATTCACATATGCAATGTAATGCTAAAGGTAGAATCAATGGGCAATTTCAATGGGCAATGATAAATAAACACAAATCAGTAGCAAAACGTGAAGTGAAATTTAAGCACACACATTTGTATTCTGATTGTCACAAGTCAAAGTAATGCCCTGACACAGAACACCACACAACACTCTCTTCTTATAAAGGCAGGTAGCAAAACACCAATTCTTTATGTTCCGTAAGAAAGCACTGTGACGAGTCTTAAATTACGAGGAAAGTCAAGTCCGGTAAAAGTCACAATTGGTATTACTCGCTGGGAACGACGAGGCTTGAATTTAAGCACTAAAAAGATGAAGCAAATGACAATGAAACTGGTAAATCAAATTTGATAATTAATCTCCCAATACTACCGTGGCAGAAGGAATAAATTTAGGAAATGACAAGGGTATTGCCGGTCTCTTAACATTGAGATATCGGGCTAACGTAAAGCCAAGTCACGTTCCAAATATGCCGACAAGCTGTACGGCCATAATCCTTTTATGCTCGATTGATATCGAAGGTCGTAATGGGTTATTTCGGGAAATGTGTGTTTAATCAACTTGGCGTTTACGCCCACATGAAATATCATACTTACTAGTGAAAATGTCCATACGTTTAAAGTCCGATGTGGCGCTCGCAAAGATGTCGTCGGAAATGGCTGAGGATATGGTTTCACGATAGCGTTCCTCTCCTGCCACGCTGACAATTCCGTCGGGGTGCGGGCTTCACTGTACAACTCGCTCACCGGTACACCAGACGTCGAACTTGGCGATTCGCTCATTGTCCTCGGTAGCACTCGTCCGCTCGCTCCTTCAGGCTTCGCTATCGTTAGCAATTCCTTGCTCCTCGTCTGCTCCTCCGGCTCGAGTGGTAGAAGATCCGAGAGCAAAAGCGAGCGACGACGTCATCAGAATTCGAGGTGTCGTTTGAATTCCGTGACACTGAGAAGGCTATTTTTACACATTTGGTTATCTTCTTATGGACTCTAATTCCATCTAATCAGTTTGAAAGCAGACCTGATTCTCCAGTGTTTTACCTTCTCTATAAAATTTATTAGAATGCTATAAATGCCTTTAAAGAAAGTAAAGAGTTATTTGTAGTAAACACTGATTTAGCTAAATCATTTCATACGGTTCCCCATAGGTTACTCATAAAAGAATTGAAAGCCGTCGGGATAGGTCCTCGTTGGATTAACTTACTAGTAAACTACTTAATAAACCGAATCGTTTTTATGATTGTTCACATTAAAAAAGTAAGCCAAACCTTGTCGCGTGGAATAATGCAAGGCTCTTTTTTAAGTTCTACTTTATACGCCATAGCAACATCTGCTGTCAGATACTTTCCTTAAATTTTGATATTAATTCCTACGTAGATGATAACATCTTAATTAAGACCTATGAATAACACGAAGAAGAAACTGCAAAAATAGATATAAATCTTGATATTAGCACGTTAAAATATTGATACCAAAACAATAGCATGAAACTAAATGAAGAAAAGACTGAAGTCTTTAGAATAACCTTAATTATTAAAGTGAATTATGCAGCCTGTAAATTTCTTGGCATCACTTTCAATACAATTTTATCTTTTAAAGAACAAATAGAAAATATAATGAATCAGATATCTAAAACTATTTACATAATTAACAAATTAAAAAAAAACATTGACAAGGAGAGAACTGACTATTTTAATAAAATCAATTGTGATTCCTAAGTTGGAATAAGGCATTATTATGTGGTCTACAAAATCTAAATACTTACTGCAAAATTTAAAATTAAATATAATGACACTATTTGAGCAACTTTTTCGTTCAGTAGGTATATCTCAATAACAGATACATGTAATGAGGTGGGCCTCCTACACTTTAACACGATCATACTTAACACTAAGCTAAGAGAAAGTTACGTTGCCATAAAAGATGAAAATCATCCATTTCATGTTATCGCCGATTGGGCGAAAAATAATTCTTTCACCCGTACTGTACAAAAATATAAATTAATGCCTCCTTTTGTGATCTCTTCTAGACTGAGTAGTTTTTTTCCCCTTCGACACTATTGAAGCTTGGAACAATTTGCCTTATCGATTGAGATTGAATCTCATGGAATATAAAAATCAGGACTACGTCAATCACAAGTTTCATGCTAACCGAGTACTCCTTCAACATTTAATGTCTAACTAACTTGACGTAATTTCTTTTATTGTTTCATCTCAAAGGGATGCAGAACGAAATAAATAAATAAATAAATAAATAAATAAATAAAAAATAAATAAATTATTCAAACTGCTTTACGTCACTGCCATAATTAATCAAAATGCTACTTTAATATGCAACTAATCATAAAGTTACTAAATTGATTGCGCTACAAACTCCTCATTAGTATGAAATACGTCGAATCATTCCTGTTAATCAAAATACGAGTGCGTATTGAAAAGTAATGCCTCCATGGCTGTAACTTTTTTATATGTTAACCGATTTTCAAAATTCTTTTTATATCTTATACTTACATTTGTCCTCTATGTAATGCACTATTCACTTTTCGACATAGTCCCCATCCTTTTCCACGCATTGCGCCAACGCGTGACTAGTTGGGTGAACCCGTCGGAGAGGAATTCCGTAGTTGTTGTCGACAACAGGATTGAATGGCAGCGTTTACCTCGCCGTCAGAACCAACCTATGTCCCTTAAGGGGCTCTTTCTTCTTTGGGAAGCGGTGAAAGTGGCAAGGTGCAAATCTTTCATCTTTGAACTTCAGTCATTCATCTTTGAACTGTAGGCGCTGCAACGCCTCTTATGTGTGGCGACTCGTGTGCGGGCGGACGTTATCGTACTCCAGAAGAGGGTCCAAAGCTGCCATTCAATCCTGGTGCCACAACAACTCCGGAATTCCTCTCCGACGGGTTCACCCTACTAGTCACACGTTGGCGCATTGCGTGGAAAGGGATGGGGACTATGTCGAAAAGTGAATAGTGCATTACATAGAGGACAAAAGTGAGTATAAGATACAAAAAGAATTTTGAAAATCTATTAGAAATAAAAAAGTTACAGCCATGGAGGCATTACTTTTCAATACGCCCTCGTATGTCACTTTTTCAATCATACTGGTTCTCGAGATTTGAGAGCAAGTAAGATTTGCTATTGTACTTCTTAAAGTTGAGTGAGTACCAAACAAAAGAAACAATGCACGATACACTGAAACGGTATGATTAAATTTAGGTTTTACACTGAGCATTAAGCTGTTTGCATTGATGAGCACTACGAGGTGCGTTCAAGTTCTAAGGTCTCCAAATTTTTTCTGACAAAATACTTAACCCTGAAAGTTGTAATTACTGTTACTTTTCGACATAATCACCGTGAAGTCGAACATATTTTTCATAATGGCAGCGCCAAGATTCCATGGCTGCTGAGAACATTTTTTAGAGGTATGTTTTGCCCACTGGTAAATCGCTGAAGCAACGGTAGCTCGGTTGGGAAATGAGCGGCCACAGAGTATCCTTCATGATTGGAAAACGCCAAAAATCGCTAGGAGCGAGGTCTGGTGAGTATGGAGCATGGGAATCCACCTCAAAGTTGTTATTTTGAAGAAACTGCTGAATTAGGAGTGCCCGATAAGCAGGGGCGTTGTCTAGATGAAAAAGCACCCGTCCAGTCTTGTTTGGTCGTTTCTCATGCAATGCTGGAAGGAATTTTTTTTCTCAAAACATTTTCGTATGAATTAGCTGTAACAGTTGTACCTTTTGGAACACACTGCATGAGGATTACGCCTTCACTGTCCCAAAACATGCCCACCATATCTTTCTCAGCAGAGGCTGTGAGTCGAAATTTTTTCGGTGGCGTTGAATCAGTGTGTTTGCATTGTGAAGATTGGCGTTTCATTTCGGGGATAAAAAATGGAACCCACGTCTCATCTATCGTCACAACTGATGAAAAGAAAGCACCATTCATTGCTGCATCACGTGTTAACATCTGCTGAGAAAATGTCACCCGCGCAGACTTGTGTTCGTCGGTCAGCATTAGTGTGACCCACCTTTAAAAAACTTTCCGCATTTTCAGCTCATCATGTAAAATGGACTCCACAGACCCCATGGAAATACCAAGTTTAGAGGCAATATCACGCACACCCAAGCGACGGTCTTCCATAACAACTTGTTCCACACGAGAAATCATGACTTCCGTTCGGCTGGTTCGTGGTCGAGCCTGCTTCGGTTCATTCTCACATGATTCTCGAACTTCTTTAAACTTTCGCACACATGAATGCACATTTTTAATATTCATAACGCCTTCATCGCATATCTCACTCAATTGGCGATGAATTTCGATGAGTGTTTTACCCCGCAAGTGCAGAAAACGAATTACTACACGCTGATCTTGTAAACTTAACTTATACGCCATGTTAAGTATATGAAACATCGTTCGCGGCCAGGGCACGGTATTCACGCCGTTCACAGTAATATAGTGCTGCCATCTATGTTAGTAAAGACGAAATATTTCCCGCAAAATTCTAAAAGCATCCGGTCTTTCTACTTACTCTCACTGCAGAGAAAAAAAATTGGAGACCTTATAACTTGAACACACCTTGTACATTCTCATAAAGTTGCACAAATATTAGACTTTCTTATCATTGATCAATGAAATGCTTCTGATTAAACTAACGCAACATACACCGAACTTCATGCACTATTCATAATGTCGCCGTTACCATTAAAATGTTTTCATAAATCTGATTCAAACCAGGTTATATTCTTCATCACTCATCAGAAATGGGATCTTGAATAATTCGATTACTGCTTTACTTATTGTACCATCAGTTGTGAGGGTATTTACAATATGTAATGTGTAAGGCTGCGTACGAGTGCAGACGAATTCATTTGAAAACCACAAATTCTGCTTCAAATGAAACAAATATAATTTTAAATAGATTCGGAAAAAGTTCAGAACACTTGAATTGAAATCAAATCTATTCGATTAATTCGATTCAAGGAGGCCGATTACTTCTGTAAGCTCGAATTGGTTTTATCCGAACGATACCATTCGAAACCTTCGAATACATCAGAAAATAAGCTTATAACTACTTAGAAATAATAGCTCATTTCCGTGTTTATGGCGGACTAATCCATTAGAAACCGTCGGGGACATTGTAAATGCAGTTTCAATTAGTTAAAATACCTAATTGAAATGCAAAGATTTCAGAACCACTCGTACGCGTACGACTGCAACGTTAACTTTAACGTTAGAACAATAGTGCTAGAAATGGCACCAAATTCATCATCTAGGTCTTTCATACGGAAACATTGCAACAAATATGTTGAGAAAAGTGAAGAAAACTAAGATATGTTCAAAAGAAATATGTTCAAATGCTTTCGAAAGGAATATTCAAAGGCCATTTAAATAGATTTCGAATAAGGTATTCAAAAGCTGTTGTATACAAATTAATTGAATGAATCACACAATTCGTTACAACAGCCAAACTTCAATGCTTGTTCAAATGAATTCGATAAAGGCTCGGATGACTCGAGAAGCAGATCAATTCATTTCGAGTTGTTTTAATGTAGATTTGATAGCATGTTCGAATGGTTCAAATCAAAGTTTTCTTGAAATTATTCGACTCGCACGCAGCCTTAGTAATGTGCAACAGCTCAGAGACTATATGAAATGGGTCCCAAAAATGCGAACATCATCATGGAACCTGTATTCATTAAGATCCACTAATCAAATAATTTTAATCCAAGAATTACCAGAATAAGAATCAGCCAGAATTAATTTGCATTATTAGTGTAGAACAGCAGCAGCAAGAGTTTTATGGTTGAGTTTATTCAGTGCTCATTGATTATTATTATTATTATTATTATTATTATTATTATTATTATTATTTATTTATTTATTTATTTATTTATTTTGACCCATACCAGCCATTACAATAAGTGAGAAAAATAAAAGCGTTACATAAGATCAGTAACATAAAAACAAAAGAATTAACAATTTAATAATACATATTGTTTCAACTTAACCTTAATATGAAAACATGAGTAATAAATAATTCAGTTTATTATTACACTGCAGGGCTAACCTTCGTAAATCTTTGGGCAACTGATTCCATTTTCCACAAAAATTTCATGGAAAATAAACAGACATATTATCATACTCTTTAGGTATGTGAAACAGGAATTACTTTTGACTGCGGATATCGGTATTGCTACTTAAAAACTTATAGATAAAGTGACGCGGATGCAAGGTACATCTGATAGAATTTGCAATAGTCTTAACACCTGTATAAAAACACCATTGCTGAAAAGTAAAAATCCCATATTTATGGAACCATGGAGACAAATGATCAAATAATCTTACTTTAAACAATACTCGAAACAGGGAATTATGTAAGGTTCTTAATTTGTTGCATGAAAAGAAAGACATATTTAACAAAAAAGTCATAAAAGTTTAAAGTAGAAATAACATATGCGTTAAAAATGCTGATTTTACCTTTATTAGAGAGTAAATGGCGTAATCGTTTAAAAATAAAAAGATAGCGTCTTAATTTAACATTAATTTCTTTTACGATTTGATCAAATTTTAAGTCGTAGACCATGGAATGCCCAAGATGGACAGACATGAATTAGAATTCGTAGCTTTCTTTTTAATATTTATAAATTTTGTTTTAGCCGTATTAAAGGTCAAAACTTTAGATTGCGCCCATTCTTTCAATTTCTTAAAATCAGACTGAAACCAAAAATCTATAATATGACTTTCATATTCCCCTGCAAATAACTGATAAAGATGTCATCTACATAAACCACCAGATTTCCCATTAAATGTAATTTAAATACATCGTTTATATAAATCGTAAACAGTGCACTTGAGAATAAGGCACCTTGGGGAATTCCTCTCGTTGTCCAGTAAAAATTATTCTCATCAAAGGTTACAGTCCTTTTCTTAAAATAAGATTTTAACAGCCTAATACTATGGGCATCAATGTCGAGATCTAATAAAATTTTCATCAATTTACGTCTATTAACGGAATCAAACGCCTTATTTAATTCTAACGCATACACTTTACACACTTTACATTGTACATTGCATACTCCTAGTCAGCGCTGAACAAGCAGTTGTATATAAATCGGCTGAGGCTAAGAACACAGATCCTAACGTCTAGATCCATATTGCTTATAGTTCAACTCCAATGTTATACAGTTAACCATTTCGGTAAATAAACAATTAGAAACTATTTTATTTAACAGTAGATCTTGGCTGACTGCTCTGTAATTTGAGGCATCGCCTTTTAAACCAATTTTGTAAACCGGTTTAATGAAACCAATATTAAAATTCTTGGGGTAAACGCTTGAATAATAAATGTTTCTTAAAATTTTTAAAAACATGTGATAAAAAGTATTTATATCTCTTAGCATTATCTCACTATTGAAAAAATCAATGTTAATACCGGTCCTCTTTTTAACAGAACTGATGACCTCCAAAAATATATTGATTGACAATTCATAATGTTTTGGGGCAGTGTAAGGTGTGAGTCAAAATGATAGCACCACAGAGGAATACGCCAAGTACTCAAAACATAAAACATATATAATAATCTTTTATTTATTTTTTCTTTTGTATGACACTACTGGTAAACAGAAATTTTATAATATGGAAATTGCAAATCACATTATCAATTTAATCAACAAAAACATAAATTTGCCACTTGTAAACTGAGTCAAAATGATAGCACCAGTATTGAAATTGAAGGAACAAAATATTACTAGTACCCGATGTGACTTCCCTGTCTTGAGATCAGCTTAAACACTCTCGTAGGCATTGTTGCAACAAGTTTGTGAAGCTGTTGACTGTTAATTTCATCCCAAGACAAGAAAATTGTTTGCTTCAGTTCTGCAATGGATTGAAACTGCCTTCCATCCTTGTATACCGCTCTTGCCAGATTCCCCACAGGTTTTCCATTGGGTTAAAGTCTGGGGAAAGTGGTGGCCAATCCATGACACACACTCTATTCTGCAGGAACCATTCCCAGGTTGTTTTTGCTGTATGAATAGGTGCGTTGTCCTGTTGATATATGAAGAATGGTCCACCCAGGTTTTCCGCAACAGGCAGAAGATGAACTCCTAGCAACTCCTGATAGTCCACAACCTTCATTCTACCAAAGGGGAAAGCAAGGGTTGTTTTGCCACGAGAGCTAAATCCTGCCCATACCATCAAAGATCCACCCCCTTGTTAACGCTTTGAAAACAGCGACTCTTCTCTTCTGACATCATGCCAGTAGTAGGACCAGCCATCCGGACCATCTAAGTTGAACTTCTTCTCATCACTCCAGATGACTGTGTCCCACTGTGTTCTCCAGATCATGTGTTCACGAGCCCAGGCCACTCGTTTGGTCTTATGTTGTGGTTTCAGTGAGGCATCACTTTCAGTTTTTTGTATGCAAGCCATGTACATGATTTCGCAGTTCGTACAATTGTGGACTGTGATACCTGAATTGCAGGATGTGATGCAACAGATCGTGTGCTAGATTGAGAGTGCGGTAGCTCTTTCATGACAAATCTTTTTTGCCGTGTTGGAAGAGCAGGATGGCGCCCAGTTGATTTTTTCGTCCCATAAGTATCTTTCTGGCGAATGAAATTGCTGACAACTTTATAGGAACGCTTGATTCGTCTGCCTATTTTTCTGAGAGAATGTCCAGCTTTGTATATTTCTGTTATCTGTCCTCATTCAAACTGTGTCAGTTGTTTACCACGAACCATTGTAAGATGTAGTGGAAATGAATTGTTTCACACGGGAATGAAAAATGATTTGGTTTTCATGTTTCTCGTTATCATTTCTTACCTTGTATGCAAAATAGGTGCCACAGGTTGGTCTCATTAGGTAGAGGGGGATTGGTGGTGCTATCATTTTGACTCAGTTTACAAGTGGCAAATTTTTGTTTTTGTTGATTAAATTGATAATGTGATTTGCAATTTCCATATTATAAAACTTCTGTTTACCAGTAGTGTCATACAACAGAAAAAATAAATAAAAGATTATTATATATGTTTTATGTTTTGAATACTTGGCGTATTCCTATGTGGTGCTATCATTTTGACTCGCACCTTATATCTCAGAATCTAAATATTTTTCAAGGGTTTTTGTAATCACACCAGGTGGAAAGCCACTGAATCAAATTGTTCTAAAAACTTTTGTGAAAACGTTACATCTTTTTTTCTTGGGGTTTATTGTTTTCCAAACACTTACTTTGTTACCAGCATAATATGCATTCTTTGTTTCATAAATCCCCTTTTTTAATTTTTTATAAAGAGCTTCGTATTTTATCAAATCTTCTTTAGTCTTAGAATTCAAATAAATTTTAGAGGCTAAGTTTCTTTCTTTAAACAGTTCAGAAAGTTGTGGTGACCACCATGGTTTAAATTTCTTCCTGTTCGATGTAGAATAAATACCTAACCCGTTATGCAGAAACATATTAAACATGTCTAACATCAATGTCTCCACATTGATATCACTCAATGTATACGATAACAATGTTTCCTGTAAACCCTTATAATCAATATTACTACACTCACAGCAATTTCCAGATCGTAGGACTCATCTTATTATGTTATAGCTCTCTAACTCGATTATAAGAATACAGTACTTCGCAGATAAGTTGTACGACCGATCTTCAAGTGGGTAGAGATACGAAATCGAGTTTACTAAAACATGGCGGATAGCGATACGGGACGATTTCGCCGTTCGTGTTAGTGAGAAGATTAATACAAAATTATTAGAATTAATACTACTCTTTAATATGACTATGGATGGGACAAGTTATCTAAAGACTATCTATCAGTAGGGATAGTCTCTTCAACTCTTGAGTGCGAGAACAGTCTCCTTCAAAAACCTAACGTTCAATAAGCATTCTCCAACGTTGTTCGTCTTGCTCCTTCAAATTTTACCAGTTCAAGAAAAATTGAACGAAAACAGGAATATAAGTTAGTTACACTTTTCTCACATTTTTCTAACGTAAATTATACTTATTTAATAGTTGCAAATTTATTTTTTCATACGTTTTCTTATTCATTATTTTTTCATACGTTTTCTTATTCATTCATACGTTTTCTTATTCATTATTTTTTATTTACTCGTTTTGATCTGAAATGCATTTCCACTGAACAGCATTCATTATTATCGACTGCTAACAACATGGCATTTTTCTCGCAGCAAGAATGGATCTAAACACCGGAAGCTGTGTATCGGAACCTTATAAAAAGTAAGAAGGGTGGCTGACTTAATTTCAGCACGGAGGTCGAATAAGATATTAACTAAAATAAAATTTCCCTTTCCATTATTGTAGGGAGTGTAAAACATTGTTCTAAAACTCATCCTTTTTTCATTTCAGATTGCCAAGGATACCGATATGAGCGTTCCTCTTCAGCATTACGTGATATTTTCCATTTAGCCTACCCAAAGGAATGGAAAAGGAGTCTTGCAGGTTTATAAAGAGAACGATGGAACGTTTACAACAAAAATATTCCCTTGATTTTTGTGCAAATCAGTTCTGTTAAGTGATGGTGAATTTATTACATTGTACAGTACTCCACAGGAAATAATCCACACTTGAATTTTACTCTAAGTTTTACGTTTCAATATTAATTTATTTTTAATAATTTAATATTACATTTAGAGTTAACGTTATTAAGATTATTAAATTTAAATAATTATAATTAAAAAAGCTATTAAAACAACACATTAGCATGAAATGTAATATTAAGTATTAAACTCATGTGGATTATCTCCTGTTGTAAACTGTACATTATAAGTTGAATGTATTGTTAAATTAATAAATGAGTTTATAAAAAAAAATTGATGTTTAAAAATTTTATCTTCCTATTGTTGTCTATTATTCAAGAGATGTCGATTCTATGAACACAGGGATCATAACGAATTAGAATTATCTTTAGAATTATCTTTTAGAATTTAGCAACAGATTTATCATTAAAATCTTTTTTTCTGCCTACAATCTTCTGCTGGCGAATTTTGACTGTAAAGATGATAAAATACAAATACAGGTCGGTATACAAATGTAAACTTGTGTAAATATCAGTAAACATGTGTAAATAGGTGAATGCATGTGTGTACATTTATGTACGTGTGTGTATAAAAGTGTGTAAAGTTGTGTAAATATGCTATACAGATATGTACAAAATTGTGAACTTGTGTAAATAGGTGTATAGACGTATGTAAACTCGTGTGAATAGGTGTATACCAGTGTGTAAAATTGTGTAAATAAGCTGTTCAGATGTTTAATTTGTGTCTACACGTGTGTAAATTTGTGGAAATATATGTATATATTTTGTGTACACTTGTGTAAATAAGCTGCAAAGATGTGTAAATTGTGTATACACTGTGTAAACTTGTGTAAATATGTATAAATGTGCGTACATTTTTGTAAATAGATGTGTACATAAGCGTAAACACGTGTAAATGTGTGTATAAATATGTGTAAACTCGTATAAATTGCGTATACATGTGGGTTAATTTGTGTATACATTTCACTCACAGCAATATGCGGTTAATATGACCTGCTTGTGAAAGTCCTATGATTCTTCCAATACGACCCATTTAAGAGAGTCATTGGACACAGATGTCAGTAAGAGTTGTTTGACCCGAATTTCCGAGTTGCCATTCTTGGGTCAATTGACTCGACTGTACAAGACTTAAGACTCATTAACGGAATGTTTACTATACGCGTTAATACTATACGCGTTACTATTACTTATTTACACATTTTTACATACATATTTATATATTTTCACAGCTAATTACACATTTATAGAGTCAAATTTACACAAATTTACATACGTGTATATACCTATTTACACAATATACACAAATTTACACACAGATATATACCTATTTACACAAGTTACACATCCGTATAGAATATTTACAGAACTTTACACACATTTAAACACACGTACACAAATTTACACAGGTTTACACATAGTTACACATGTTTACGCTTATGTACACCTTTGTACAGCTTATTTACACAAGTTTACACACATTTATACATATATCTGCACAAATTTACACACGTGTATAGACAATTTACGCATCTGTACAGCTTAGTTACATAAGCTTAACCAAATATGTACATAAATTTATACACGTGTATACACAATATACAAGTTTACACAGGTGTATACACATATTCATACAGATTTACATACGTCTATACACCTATTTACACAAGCTTACACTTTTGTACACATCTGTATAGCATATTTACACATTTATAC
>JAHWFO010021040.1:229526-249522 GCA_023313115.1 Rhysida immarginata
ATTTCCACGCAAAAATGAGAAAATGGATTTTCTTGAATTACAGCGCCATCTACCAAAAATAAAAAAAATGTTTCAGACAAAATGTACGTAGTTTTTTATGTAGGACCTGAATCTGCAATAAAAAATAGGGGTTCCCATTTGAAATTTTAAAGTTGCCCCCCGCCCCACCCCCAGGGGCCGGGGGGGGTGGGCTAATTTTAGCACCAGCAGATGCCCCCTCGAAAATAATCAACTTTGGATTCTACGCATTTTTTCGTGTGAAGCTTATTTTTCGAGTTATTCTGCTTTGTCAACTTAAAATTTACACCCTGTAAGTTGAATGTATTGTTAAATTATTAAATGAGTTTATAAAAAAAAATTGATGTTTAAAAATTTTATCTTCCTATTGTTGTCTATTATTCAAGAGATGTCGATTCTATGAACACAGGGATCATAACGAATTAGAATTATCTTTAGAATTATCTTTTAGAATTTAGCAACAGATTTATCATTAAAATCTTTTTTTCTGCCTACAATCTTCTGCTGGCGAATTTTGACTGTAAAGATGATAAAATACAAATACAGGTCGGTATACAAATGTAAACTTGTGTAAATATCAGTAAACATGTGTAAATAGGTGAATGCATGTGTGTACATTTATGTACGTGTGTGTATAAAAGTGTGTAAAGTTGTGTAAATATGCTATACAGATATGTACAAAATTGTGAACTTGTGTAAATAGGTGTATAGACGTATGTAAACTCGTGTGAATAGGTGTATACCAGTGTGTAAAATTGTGTAAATAAGCTGTTAAGATGTTTAATTTGTGTCTACACGTGTGTAAATTTGTGGAAATATATGTATAAATTTTGTGTACACTTGTGTAAATAAGCTGCAAAGATGTGTAAATTGTGTATACACTGTGTAAACTTGTGTAAATATGTATAAATGTGCGTACATTTTTGTAAATAGATGTGTACATAAGCGTAAACACGTGTAAATGTGTGTATAAATATGTGTAAACTCGTATAAATTGCGTATACATGTGGGTTAATTTGTGTATACATTTCACTCACAGCAATATGCGGTTAATATGACCTGCTTGTGAAAGTCCTATGATTCTTCCAATACGACCCATTTAAGAGAGTCATTGGACACAGATGTCAGTAAGAGTTGTTTGACCCGAATTTCCGAGTTGCCATTCTTGGGTCAATTGACTCGACTGTACAAGACTTAAGACTCATTAACGGAATGTTTACTATACGCGTTAATACTATACGCGTTACTATTACTTATTTACACATTTTTACATACATATTTATATATTTTCACAGCTAATTACACATTTATAGAGTCAAATTTACACAAATTTACATACGTGTATATACCTATTTACACAATATACACAAATTTACACACAGATATATACCTATTTACACAAGTTACACATCCGTATAGAATATTTACAGAACTTTACACACATTTAAACACACGTACACAAATTTACACAGGTTTACACATAGTTACACATGTTTACGCTTATGTACACCTTTGTACAGCTTATTTACACAAGTTTACACACATTTATACATATATCTGCACAAATTTACACACGTGTATAGACAATTTACGCATCTGTACAGCTTATTTACATAAGCTTAACCAAATATGTACATAAATTTATACACGTGTATACACAATATACAAGTTTACACAGGTGTATACACATATTCATACAGATTTACATACGTCTATACACCTATTTACACAAGCTTACACTTTTGTACACATCTGTATAGCATATTTACACATTTATACCACAGGTTCACAAATTTACACTGGCTTACACACCTATTTACATAGTATATACTGATATTTACACAAGTTTACATTTGTATACCGACCTGTATTTGTATTTTATCGTCTTTGCAGTCAAAATTCGCCAGCAGACGATAGAACTCCAAGCTTGTAGGCAGAAAAAAGGATTTTAATGATAAATCTGTTGCTAAATTCTCAAATAACGATCGCCGTGTTCATAGAGTTGACAGCTCTTGAACGGTAGAGAACAATACGAAGAGAAACGACATGTTTTTAAAATTTTGAAACATCAATTTTTTTTTTAATTATTTATTGATTTAAGAATACATTCAACTTATAATGTATAATACAATAAATTCACCATCATCTAACAGAAATGATTTGCACAAAAATCATGGGATCATTTTTGTTGTAACCATTACATCGTTCTCA
Organism: Rhysida immarginata; assembly: GCA_023313115.1. Classification (NCBI taxonomy): domain Eukaryota; kingdom Metazoa; phylum Arthropoda; class Chilopoda; order Scolopendromorpha; family Scolopendridae; genus Rhysida; species Rhysida immarginata. The sequence continues at coordinate 231,756 of JAHWFO010021040.1, forward strand.
TTATAAATCTGCAAGATTCCTTTTACATTCCTTTGGGTAGGCTAAATGGAAACTATCACGTATTGCAGAAGAGGAAGGCTCATATTATAAGATGGATCATAATATCCTTTGCAATCTGAAATATAGAAAACAGGATGAGTTTTAGATCAATGATTTACACTCCCTACAATAATGGAAAGGGAAATAGCGACTTTTTATTTTAGTTAATATCTTATTCGACCTCCGTGCTGAAATTAAGTCAGCCACCCTTCTTACTTTCAATAAGGCTCCGATACACAGCTTCCGGTGTTTAGATCCATTCTTGCTTCGAGAAACTAGCCATGTTGTTAGCAGTCGATAATAATGAATGCTGTTCAGTGGAAATGCATTTCAGATCACAACGAGTAAATAAAAAATAATCGTAACAATAATGAATAAGAAAACGTGTCAGCAAATAAATTTGGAACTATTAAATAAGTATAATTTACGTTAGAAAATAGTCTAACTTACTTAGATTCCTGTTTTCGTTCATTTTTTCTTGAACTGGTAAAATTTGAAGGAGCAAGACGAACAACGTTGGAAAATGGCTTATTCAACGTCGAGTTTTTGAGGGAGACTGTTCTCGCACTCAGAGTTGAGGAGACTATCCCTACTGATAGATAGTCTCTAGATAACTTATCCCATCCATAGTCATATTAAGAGTGGTATTAGTTCTAATAATTTTGTATTAATCTTCTTACTAACACGAACGGCGAAATCGTCCCGTATCGCTATCCGCCATGTTTTCGTAACTTGATTTCGTATCTCTACCGGAAATGATTCCCATTTCCTATGACTTGGCTCGAAAAGCTGAGTATGGCGCTGTTAGATGAGGCGGGGGTTCGTAAACACTTGAAGATGGATGATACAACTTATCTACGAAGTACTGTATTCTTATAATCGAGTCAGAGAGCTATAACCTAATAAAATGAGTCCTACGATCTGGAAATTGCTGTGAGTGTTGTAAATTGTATAAATACACGTATATAATTTTGTAAATATGGCTATATAAATGTGCAAGTAGCTGTAAAAATGTGTAAATATGTATGCAAGCTTGTGTAAATATGTATATGCGCGTGTAATGAACATTACGTTAATGAGTCTTAAGTCTTGTACAATCGAGTCAATTGACCCGAAAATGGCGACTCGGCAAATCGGGTCAAACAACTCTTACTGACATGTGTGTCCAAAGACTCTCTTTAATGGATCGTATTGGAAGAATCATAGGACTCTCACAAGCGAGTCATATGAACCACATATTGCTGTGAGTGTATAATTAAATCTCCGAATATAAAAACTGGATTTACAATCATAATTGTTTCCACTTTCTCTGATATCAAACGTTAAAATTTTATGGTCAAACTTTGGGAAGTCACTACTTTGTCCCAAAACCACTTTATTTAACAACTCGGAATGGATAAAACAAAAATCTTATACAACTATACGATTTTAAAGTAACTCTCGTAGGACCTTTAACAATCTGTGTCAACAAAAAGGATTTTGCAACATTCTCCAATTCACAGCGGGATAAACTATCTACGTTATAATTAACATTAAAAATCTCCTAACAGTACAAAATATTCACAACTATTAAAATTATCTTGTAACCAATCAATCAGAAATTTTAAAGGATAATTAGGAGGCCTAGAGATCACAACTAATTTCAACGCCTTCCCCTTCCATAAATGTACTTTTAACATTAATATCTCACATCCGATTAATAGTATTGTGTTTATTACTTCTACCTGAATTGAGTGAGAAACATAAACGCAAACTCCGCCACCATTAGTTTGTCTGTCCGTACGAAACACATTATATCCATCAATTTTGATATCATGAATGGTAATAGTTGAATCCAGCCAAGTTTCTGTCACACAGATCATTTTCGCATTCAACTCTGATGCCGATAACTGAATATTTTCCAATTTACCTCTAATTGATCTCGCATTGAGGTATAACAGTCCATTGATCAGTCAGTCTTTTCTCGTTTCCTCAGGAACAATGTTTGGCGAAAGGCCTTTAAACGGTCTTACTTTTAAACCGTTTGGCCTAGAAATAGCATCATCAAAAGCGTGGGCAGCCCCATCTACTTCCACATAAACTCCAACAGATAGTTTCCCTTCTTTATTCCTCCATCGACCACATTTGCGAACTGGAATGTTCCATTTAATTAAATCGTCTTTAAGATCTGCCATAATTACGTCATCATCAATATTCATAAAAAAAATCGCAGTAGAGGAGATTTGAGAAATTTTTTCCCATTCTGTATCTCCACTTTTTTAGTTCCGATTAATATCGGAATTCTTCGTCTACGAATGTTATGGTCTTTACTAATTTTTTGATCTTTACTGCGAGTACCTTTTTCCTTATGTATTGCTTTATTGCGGACTACTTTTGCCCAAGAGTTCTCATCATCATCGTTCTTTAACAGTTCATTCACATAACGATTAGAATCATCGTTTTCAATCTCACTGGGCTGTTCAGAAGGTTCTCTATCTAATTCAGCACTCTTATTAGTCGGCTGTAATAAGTTATTTTCTAAAGTTCTTAATTCCAGAGAGAATGAACTTTGATCTACGTATAGTAATCTGTTCATTATTAATCTGTTCCGTTATATGCAAAATTGGAGACATATTCTCCTTTGTTCTAACAATGTCGTCATCACTCTTAAACTGATTAAAATTTTCCTTCTTTAATATACGTATTTCTTCTTGAATTTGTTTCACCGTTTTACAAACCATTTCTAACTTGTTCATACTAATCTTTCCTGATTCATGAACTTCATTATTGTAACACAGCGTGTTATCGTCACTATCATCTCGCAACTGAGGGTTTCTGTTCCCCTTTGAATCACTATGAGGAGGTTCCGTTATAAATGACTTTAGCCCGCTCCCTGATTCTCTGTTTCCTGCAGGCTCTGTTTGGGTAGTATTGCTTTGCCGATTGCCTTTACTTCGAGACTCCTCCTCGCGTTGTTTTAGTATCAGCCATTTCTTTATTTGTTTTAAAAACGACTCAACTTCAGCTCTCTGTTCGACTGTTGACATTTTTAGTTTAAATGTTGAATGCAGTATTCCCTCTGTGGCCAGTAGGTGGGGAGTCGGATGTGGATGAGGGAGTCGGAGAAATGTCCTTGCCGGCCATAGATAAGGTTTCAGTTATAGGGCAGTAAGATGAAGGGGTTGGAATGTAAGTAAGAGTAGGGGGGATGAAGGCTACAAGAGATGGAGATACAAAGTCAAGGTCAATGAAAGAGGGATGTTGGAAAGAGGGATATTGGGAGGGAAATAAGACTAGCAAAATCAAGTGTAGGAATATCAACATTAATATCAACGGGTACACTCACAGCAATATGCGGTTAATATGACCCGCTTGTGAGAGTCATATGATTCTTCCAATACGACCCATTTAAGAGAGTCGTTGGACACAGATGTTAGTAAGAGTTGTTTGACCCGAATTTCCGAGTCGCCATTCTCGGGTCAATTGACTCGACTGTACAAGAATTAAGACTCATTAACGGAATGTTTACTATACGCGTATATACTTATTTACACATTTTTACATACATATTTATATATTTGCTCAGCTACTTACACACTTATAGGTATGTAGTGATATTTACACAAATTTAGACTTATATAGTCATATTTACACAAATTAACACACGTGTATACACAATATACACAAGTTTACACACGGGTATATATCTATTCACACACGTTTACATACATCTATACACTTATTTACCCAAGTTTACACTTTTGTAGAATATTTACACAACTTTACACACATTTAAACGCACGTACACAAATTTACACACGTTTATACACCTATTTACACAGGTTTACGCTTATGTACAACTCTGTACAGCTTATTTACACACCTTTACATATATGTGCATAAATTTACACATGTGTATAGCCAATTTACGCATCTGTACAGCTTATTTACATAAGCTTACACAAATATCTACATAAATTTACACACTTGTACACACGATATATACAAGTTTACACACGGATATACACCAATTCACACAGGTTTACATACGTCTATACACCTCTTTACACAAGTTTACAGTTTCATAGCGTATTTACACATTAATACATACAGGTACACAAATTTTCACACGTGTATACTGATATTTACACAAGTTTACATTTGTATACCGACCTGTATTTGCATTTTATCATCTTTATAGTCAAAATTCGCCAGCAGAACATAGAACTCCAAGCTTGTAGACAGAAAAAAGGATTTTAATGATAAATCTGTTGCTAAATTCTAAAATACCGATCGCCGTGTTCATAGAAAAACGACAGCTCTTGAACGGTAGACAACAATAAGAAGAGAAACGATATCTTTTTAAAATTTTTAAACATCAATTTTAAAAAAAAAAGTCCTTTATTGATTTAAGAATACATTCAACTTCTAATGTACAATGCAATAAATTCATTATCACCTAACAAAACTGATTTGCACAAAAATCAAAGGATTATTTTAATTGCAACCTTTACATCGTTCTGCAAGACTCCTTTTCCATTCCTTTGGGTAGGCTAAATGGAAACTATCACGAGGAGCCTGAAGAGGAAGCCTCATATTTGTATCCTTGGCAATCTGAAATGCAGAAAAAAGAATGAGTTTTAGATCAATGATTTACACTCCCTACAATAACGGAAACAGTTACATTTTATTTCTGTTAATATCATATTCGACCTCCGTGCTGAAATTAAGTCACCCACCCTTCTTACTTTCTATAAGGCTCCGATACACAGCTTTCAGTCATCCATTCTTGCTGGCGAGAAACTAGCCATGTTGTTAGCAGTCGATAATAATGAATGCTGTTCAGTGGAAATGCATTTCAGTTTACAAGGGGTAAAAAAAATAATCTTAACAATAATGAATAAGAAAACGTATGAAAAAATAAATTTGCAACTATTAAATAAGTATAATTTACGTTAGAAAAATGTGAGAAAAGTGTAACTTACTTATATTCCTGTTTTCGTTCAATTTTTCTTGAACTGGTAAAATTTGAAGGAGGAAGACGAACAACGTTGGAGAATGGCTTATTCAACGTCGGGTATTTGAGGGAGCCTGTTCTCGCACTCAGAGTTGAAGAAACTATCTCTGCTGATAGATAGTCTCTAGATAACTTGTCCCATCCATTGTCATATTAAAGAATAGTATTAGTTCTAATAATTTTGTATTAATCTTCTTACTAACACGAACGGCGAAATCGTCCCTATCGCTATCCGCCATGTTTTCGTAACTTAATTTCGTATCGTTACCGGAAATGATTCCCATTTCCTATGACTTGGCTCGTAAAGCCGTGTTTAGCACTGTTAGATGAGTCGGGGATTCGTAAACACTTGAAGATGGGTCGTACAACTTATCTATATACTGTACTGTATCAAGTACTGTATTCTTATAATCGAGTCAGAGAGCTATAACCTAATAAAATGAGTCCTATGATCTGGAAATTGCTGTGAGTGTATGCGTGAGGAAGGAGATAGAGTATAGGTGGTTAAAATTATCAAAACTATTAGGAATAAGGGTGGGTGTTAAAAAATTCACAAAAGGATACGTAGGATCAGTGAAAAGATTTTGTAAAGTAAAGCTAAGTTAACGGGGAGGGAAGAAAAACGAGTAAGGGAGGTACTGAACTAACCTTTACTGAGATTAAAAACACAAAACTAAAACGCAGAGAAATGACGAGAGCAAAATATCAGCCTGTCCCTTTTCTAGGCCTTGGGGTGGGATATGGGCGAGATACAACTGGGACAACTGGGTCGGTTGGGGGCGTTTTGGGACACGTGTGTTCCCTTCAGGATCCGCTTGTTCACTCCCTTCCTGAATCATCAATTATTGATTCAATATAATGTTAATGGGTTATATTCCACTTCATGGGGAGCTCGGTCCCTCTGATCTCTTTCCCTGTCTCAACCCAAATGCCCAAAACCAAAAAAGACATTTTCGTTATAACACACATGCATTCTGTTTAAGTTGGTTCATGGGATACATGTTTAATTTATGTTTAACAGTTATTTTATCAAGATTATTAGGAATTAAATATACAGGGTTCTCGGAATATATTTGATAAAATTTTAAAGCGTGATAGAGGGACCAAAATAATCATTTTCCGTCATTCGACGTGTCCGGAAAAGACGCGTTTAAGCGCGGCATCGATGACGCCTCGAAGTAAAGGCGTCATTTCCCTGCTGGGATTTACATCAGCATGCGTCGCTCTACAATCACAGAGCTTGCAAATATCCGTAGCCGACGAAAAAGACAGGCCTGGGCCCTCAAAAGTCACCTGAGCAACAATCCAACTTTCATTATCTAAATCTCGGATTTTAACAGTCCGTGTTTTTTCGTTTGTTGGAAACAATGAAGTTTGGATTGTTGCTCAGAATACTGTGGTCAGGTGACTTTTGAGTGCCCAGGCCTGTCTTTCTCGTGGGCTACGGCAAATATCCATATGACGTATGAGGCAGCGAACCGTAAGGCGTCAAAAGAGCGAAAAAATAATAGCGAAACCTTAATAGCGTATAACATTGTTCAACAAAAAATGCATTTTGAAATTCTTTCCTTGATCAAAATAGCTAGACCTAATTTTGGGTCGAGAAAAACGAATATGACATCAGATTTTGTTTATTAGCTCTAGTTTTTAAGATATACTAATTTCAAGTAGAAATACTAAAGATACACTTCGAAATTCTTTCCTTTCTGAAAATAGCTAAACTACCCTAATTTTTGATCGAGAATGTGACTAGGTATTAATTAGTTTAGTTGACAATAGATTCTGGTTTTATAGCTTCACTAACCTCAAATAAAAGAACTTATTCAATGAGGGAAAACGCGGAGCGTTTCTGACCCAGCTCACCAGGGCAGCGACATAGTAACAAGCACTCTACTCAGGCTCACACGTTCTATATTTCTACGATGGCACGGTACTGTTGTAAAAACAGAACTGGAGGGCATAAATTTCCGAAGGATAAAGGACTAGCTTTAAAATGGAGAGTAGCTATTCAACGAGTGGATAAAAAATTAATGATGTTTCCTTCCTTATCCAGCCGCAACTTAAAGTTGTAAGCAACCTGGAGAGCAAATATTCGTGATTTCAAAGTTTTCAACATGCATAATTCAACATGAATATCTGATAAATTAAATTTTCTTACTTTTTTTTTCAAAGCTGCTGCAACTATGCCACTAAAGTTGCGTTCCTTTTTCAATAGCTTTAATGTTATTACTATGTTGATTGTCTACTGCCATTCTAAATTGCATGTAATGTACTACATTACTGTACGTAAATGTTTTTAGATGTATCATGTGTTCATTAGAAACCCTTTTTGAAGCCAGTCAAAGGCCATGTGGGAATAATAGGTTCAGGAAGAGTCAGCATTGTTTTGAAATTGTTGTTGCTATCATAACTCTCTAATCTAAAACAGAAACAGAAAAGAATACCAAAGTACCATTTGCAAAATGAGTGTGTGGATTATAGAAATATTGTATAATAATAATAAAAACTCATCGAGCCTGGAAAACAGTCGGGAGTGTGTGAACGCTAGGCCTTAGCCCAAAATATCAAACAACACCTCTCAATGAAATCAATTTTTCTTCCCCTTGTTGAAATTTCACGCCTTGAAAATTCAAACTTTAATTTGTTTACTGCCCAGCTTCGATAAGCTGCCATCGCTGCCATGTTTTTGCCCTAGGAATAGGGTGCTCAGTGCACTGGCGCCATCTACTGGAGCAATTTTTCGCGTTTTTCCCCATTGAACGTCTTCTCTTTGCTTGTCGCTTATACTCGTTTTCAGGGTTGTCTCTTGTCACTGTCCAACAGTAGTCTGCAAGCATAGAAGTGTTCCATTTTCCCAGATACCTTGGTTCCATTTGCGAAATGTCCTGATGGAATCGCTCTCCCTGTTCGTCACTTACAGCACCTTTATCCTCATAACTTGAATAGGCAAAATCTGAGAACCAAGAGCTAACTGAAAGGTTTAAATGTCATTATCGTTTTTTCACGATGAAATGAATCAGAAATAGCTATTTTCAAGTCGGAAAGATGCTCACTGTTGACGTTAGCGAAACCTAAATAGCGAATCAAAAATCGCGAAACAATAATAGCAAAACATTAATAGCGAATAATAAATAACGAAAACGTAAATAGTGATAATATTGCCTAATCTATCATCTGCTTTATCCTACAATACTAATTTAAGTGCTTGAATTTAAATGTAATAATTAGTTATGTAATCGAATTTCAAATTTATATTTATTTATCCTAAATAATTTTCCCACGATAAAATTTTTTCTCTTATACGTTTCAAACATAAATTTACGAAGGAAGGAATGTTTGATTAGGTATTCTACAAACGATTAATGACATGAAGGAGAGAACGAGTTAATGACGATCACTTAAGAAAAAATCATCAGAAAATTAAAAGAATTAGTAAGTGTGATTACTTGCGTAGTTTTCTGGCGCATCCGCAAGATGCCACTGCGTGCGTTTTCGACCAGCGAATCGCAAGATTTTAGTATTAGCTTGTAAGGAAAAAGATGAAAGATTAATAGTAGTTTTAAAAATTAATTTTCAAACACGATTTTTTTTCTTCTAACTATTTATTTGCTGTTTCTTAAAGGAAAATTTCGACTATTTATTTTGCATCCGGTTTAATAAAGTATCTATCATTCAAATATTTTCCATTTACCCTATTTATTTTGCATCCGGTTTAATAAAGTATCTATCATTCAAATATTTTCGATTTACCCTAATATTTTATTACGAAAAACGCCTTGATAGATTGAAAATTGGCCCTCTTGTCCCCTCAGGATAAAAGTGACTTCCTTCCACGAACCGCTTTCGGAAATTATATTATTCTTTAACGATTATTACGCCAGTAGGAAAGATAGTCCCAGCCTGTGAACTGGGTACTGCTCCAGCTAGCCCAAAGGGCATGTAGATAGCGTAATGTTTCCATGTCCGCAGTGGCGCAATTGGCTGGCGCATCTGCACGGTGAGCAGAAAGTTCCTGGTTCGATCCCAGGCTGTGGAATTTTTTTTCCTATTTTTCATCAATAAAGAGTTTGCTTGCCTTTTTTCTATAAATAGAAGTGTAAATAAGAAATCTGATTGAAACTTCAAGTTTCATAGATGTCTACAATAAGAATCGATTAAAAAGCAGTCGATTGCATTTTGCCAGCGATGATCTGGTATCCAAATGCGAACTGTATAATGTACTCAGTTCATTTTGCTTTTTCTATAAAGCTGCCGTTTTAAATTCATTGTCAATTAAAACGAAATTCATTCAAACTCTAATCTGTTCCAACTCCAAACAGGCTTAATTCTGGTGATCTTCAAGAACAACGACGGCGACAGTCAGAAATTTGCTAACCGCCAAAGGAATTAAGTAGGCTTATCTGTTCTCATAAGGTACGAGCACGAGCAAATATAACGAGTAAATTTTTTAAAATACGAGTAAAAATACTGTTTTAAACTTACCGAATGATATACAAATTTCACTAATAACACATTATAACACGCTAATCACTTATAAATAGTGAAAAAATAAAATATACGACACGAAACGTGAAATTCCCATTTGCAGTAAGCAAAAAAACGCTACGAAGTTGGTCGAAAACGATAGAAGCGCTGTTATTTCGCACAGCCGCCGCTCGCCTGATTTTTAGCACTGGTTTCTACGAGAGTAATCACACTTATTAATTCTATTCGCTATGTACATACTTTAAATAACAAGAAGCTTAATTACCACGAAGCCTTTATACAGAGTGTAAATGGACGACGTTTCTCAAATTTAAGGATATGTAGAGGATGATGTGGTGAATATTTTTTATTAATAAACCCATAGTCCCAAACGAAAAGCGACGTAGCCACAGCATGTTTGATGCGCTGTTTTGCATCAAGCCGTGTACATTGAGATAATTTGTGGCGATCTGAAATGGGACTGTCCAGTAACAGTTCTATACGTAATTGGGTACGAAAGTTCTCGCTGTTTCCTGCCTCACAGTAAAGTCCATTCCTGAACTCATACAGCACAAAACGTAGAGCGCAAAAAAACCTTCACCCTTATGGAATGTTCCAAATTAACAACCGAAATTTCATACCAACCTGATATGCAAGATTATGTGATTGGAGAATGTGCTGTGCATCCGGACGGTTCTATTTGAAAATAGCCTGCGAGCTGACAGTCTGCATAAGGCCTACAAGATGCAATGACAGGGGACTTCGTAGTAAACGTGCCTAGTTCAATGCTTGACAAATCAGGACATCAAACAAGCTGTGGCTCCGCCTCTTTTCGTTTAGGGCTATAGGTTTATTAATAAAAAATGTTCACCACATCATCCTCTACATATCCTTAAACTTGTGAAAAGTCGTCCATTTACACCCTGTATAAGGAATGTTCAAATGAAAGTGATTCAAAGGGCACTGAGACGGATTAAATAAAAGTATTACTATTTACCTTTGTTTATATGAAAGAAAAACATCTTATCGTCACCATTATAGACGCGCGGTCCTTAAAAAATCTCCATCTGCCGCAATACAGGACTCCCATCAATAGGGGATCAATGGGGCATCTATCGGCTAAAACCGTCCACAAAAGAGTCTGTACCATGCCCGAACAGCGTCCTTAACCTCCTCATCACTGGCGAATCGTTGACCTTTCAGTGCCTTCTTTAAAGGATCAAACACATGAAAATCACACGGTGAGAGGTCCGGGCTATACGGAGGGTGTGGCAGAACTTGCCACCGCATTTTGGTTGTTGGAGAAGGATCACCCCATCACTGAGCTTACTTGTGCTCACCCTTTCTGCTTTTCCGTGAGCATTCGGAGTACCCACTGACAGCAGACCTTACCACATCCCAGGCTTTTCACTACAGCATATGCGGAACCAATACTGACGTTGTGATCTGATCCTTCGCAAGTGACCATATGCTGATTCGCCTATCACGTATTGACTTATTCATGTCTGTCTTCAATTAATCGGTGATGACCACGTTTGCTTGGCCCGGACGTGGTTTATCAGCCGTTTCCACTCGACCATCATGGAACATTTTGGCCCAACGCATCACGGTTGCTTTCGAGACACATGTTCTCCATAAACATTAAACATCAGAGCAAGGTGGAATGTTCTCATCTGTAAGAAACATTATCACCGCTCGTTGGTCAGTTTTGGACGGACATTTAATGGGAGGGTCCATTGTAACACAAGCGAAATACGAGCAGAAGCCTAACGTAACTTCCCACAGCAGTCCTTATTAGAACAAGCAGACGATACGTCAACAATCACGGGTTTGCCTCGTGTCTGCGCACTCACGTGCTCGTGCGCTACAGCCCGAATCACTTTCACTTGAACATGCCTTATACTCTATATAGAAGCTTAGGTACCACAAAGGCTTTAAATAAATATTGTAACATGTGAGTGAGTCGTTTCAGAATTCCGAGACTTTGGGAAATGTCGCAGTTAAGAGATTATGTGGTTCAAAAAAAGAGCAGTTGTCAGCAAGCAAAACATCAATATCCTGCGAGGTGGGAGCCTAGAGGGTCTAGAAAGGGGTTTTTACTATGTTCATAGAGGAATTCCGCAAGGGACTTTTATTTCGAGTCATTTATTTACTTTTTATATAAACGATGTTTTTAAATTGAAATTAAATGGAAAGAAATGTATATGGATGATATTTTTTTAATTTATGAATCCGAATATTATGATTCGCATGTTGTTGAATTTTGAAATGCCTGGGATAAAGAAAAGCAGTTGATGTTTAACGGTTTAAAAACGAGGAAGATTTACTTTGGTACTAAGAAGGCCTTTAGGAAAGGGAATATGAAAATGTTGGGGGTTTACTTGGATAGCACCCTATCTTCTTGAGTACTTATTGATAGGATGGTGAATAGAATTACAAACTTCTGTTTTTTGTTTAAAAAGTTGAAAGGGTTAGTGAGTTTTAAATGGAAAAAAGCTATCTTTAATAATGTGGTTTTCCCAGCTATGGATTATCGTTCAATCTTTTTAATACATGCAACAAAGTTTCATTTAGCAATTTTGAAGTGTTATTAAGGATTTTGTTTAATTTGGGGAAATGTTCATCTATTTCTATGTTTTGTAAGAAAATTAGTATTTTAAGTTTTAATGTTTGGCTTAATTTGCAGGCTTTTAAATGTTTGTCTAACATGGTACGTGATACTGAACATCCTTTACATGTCTTTTCAAAATATTTTTTTTCTAATTATTCTGTTAGAGGTACTCTAATTATTATAGATTTTTTTCTAATTATTATAGATTTTTAAATTTATTATACATGATGATGTCTCTTTTAAAATTTTTAAGTTTTTTCCTATATGTATTTTTGAAAAATGGAATAATTTACCTTTAGTTGTGAGAGAAAAAGTTTTTGTTTTTCACAATATGTCATGTAAGAGAAATTGTAAACATTTTGATGGAATTCTTAAGGATTATTGTATTAATTATATGTAACTCTTAATCAGTATCCTCTTGGATGGTCAATTAAATAAATAAATAAAATAAATAAATAAATAAATAAAACTGATGCAGTAATATTTGCGAAATATGGCAGCAAATATAAAACTGTAGTAATAGGGGCTTCTGCCCAATGAAAAAGAAATAACACTTTCGGTGAATAGTAGCACTATCTGAAGACACTCGCGCACATAAGAGATGGTTTAAATCCCGGCACACAAATATGACTAGGAACCTCTAGTATGAATAATTAAATGAAATGAATATCACCACTCCGGATCTAACGGAGTTCTTGTAAACGGAAATCACTGAATTAAATTGCTGAAAGCAGAATTCACTAGAATTGAATATGCACTAAATGACGTACACGTAATTCACACTGAAGCACTGAATTGCTGCATTAAATTGCTGAAAGCACAATTCACTAGAATTAATTATGCACTAAATGACGTACATAGAAGCGCTGAATTGCTGTAGGTATATTTCACTAATTTGAATCAGGCAATAAAAGCAATACTTGATAATCGCACAAGAATACAGAATAGCTATGCACACTGGTATAGCACAAATAATTATACCCAATTGATTACGTAGGATTAATCTTAGGCAACACAAAACGATGCACACATCAGAGTAGCACTGGATAACTATGTATCGTAATGAAACACTTGCGGCGTTGGTCTCTCTACATACACAAGATTCCGTACCATACAAATGAATTACTTTGTCGTACACTGAGATGAGATGACACACCTCCAAGCTGGTAATGACTCGCCCTGGCCTGAAGCAGAAAAGTCTCCTGCGAACGAAACCATTCAATAAATATAGATGTCGGTTCGCTGAATCTGGCAACGGGTAGGGTTAAGGTTAGTTCATAGTCTGCCGTTACCGTTTGCGCTGTGCTCCAACGAAAGCCGTTCCGTTTGCTGAGATGATTCATAGTTGTGCTTTGTCGTTATGCCAATGGCTGTCGAGCCGCCGTCCACTGTTTCGCTGGGATAGAACTGTGCTCTATTTCAATGGCCAACGTACAACGGACTAACAATGAGCAGTTGAAGATCTCTTGACGTCATTTCTCTTCTTTGAAAAACAAAAATGGAGGAAAGCAAGTTAATCGATGCGATTCTAAAGTTTCCCTGTTTGTATGATACGAGAACAAAAGAACATAAAGATCAAAAATTAAAAGAAAAGATTAAATATTCTCTTCTTTGAAAAAATTGATCGTACATATATAGATCTATGCTTATTTCTTCGATGCAAGTTTCGGAAGTTTATACTTGACAGAGCATGCACAGTGTTCCCGTTGACCGTTTAACCGCTGTGACTATGAATACTATAGCGCTGTAACCAGAGCGCTAACGGCAACGTTTTGAACTTGACGGAACGGCAGATGGCCAACGCAAATTGGCGTTGTCAGACTATGAACCAAGCTTTACTCACGTTGGTAGCAACAATAAAATAGCAATAACGAAAAAGTCTACAGTGCTATGCGAAGAGAAAGAAAAACGTCAATTGCGAATAGCAAAAATAAAGTCTAAGTCCGGTGCGAGTGATTTTTTCCCGTAGGTAACTCACATAATCTGAAACTTGTGCGCAGTTGGAAAATTCCTCCCGTTCCTCTCTCAAAATATTGAGTGAGAGAGAAGGGAAAGACTCCAGGCCAATTATTGGTGAAATTTGCTTCTAGTGCGGCGTCTGAGAATACCACACGGACTGAACAAATGTCCATTCGGAAGTCACAATTAATCACGGTTAAATGAATAAAAGCAGCTACGCCTACCTGACTATTCAGTCGCCTCGTCGGCTCGTCTTCGACGGATCCGTCGCTCGCTGCATCGGGGCTTGTCAGACAACTCGGTAGAAGCGATTTGTAACAACTGCTCTAGCGCAGGAACGATGAGGTGCTGAATTCTGATCCAAATCCCATCGTCGTCGGCGGGAGTTTTGATAGGCTGGTCGCTCGTCTCGGCGAGTGTGGTTTACTCGCGTCGGGACCTCGTTTCTTGCGGCTGTCGTTCCTTTCCCGTTGTCGGGATGTCGTACTCGCTACTCTTGTGAGTGTAAACGGCGGTTTGCCCTCGCCCATAGGAACTAGTCGAACCCCTCGTGCATTGAGTTCGGGCGTTGCACCAAGTCCTATAGTTCTCTCTCTCGAACCTGTCCTCTTTCCATCTCCGTCGTCTCTTTTTCCTCGATCTCACTCCTTCACGAGAACTTCTCGGATTGTCTGTCCTATGCGTTTGACGTCGATCTTCATCACCGCGGTTCGAGCACGTCACGATCTTTGAAGGATGGTGATTGACACGTGACACAGGTAAAGACTACTTGGTTGTCTATAAGACGCTTAGTTTCAGCATGGCTGTTCAGGTGTCTACAATAGCCCAATTAGTAGAGGCGTCGACCATGACAATCGAGGTTTCTGGTTCGAATTCAAGTCGGAGAACTTTTCCATCCATTTTTCTAATTAACATCATTTACCTGGTGCTTGGAGTTTGCTACAGTTTAATTTCTTTATTTCCTAACAGTTTCTCAATTGTTGGAATTGCAGGGTACACAGACACAAACAATCATGTACATCCATCACCACCCAAGAAAAGAATTTTGGAATTGTTTAATTTTTAGATAAACATATGAATTTTTAAAGGTCAGGTTACACAAAATAGAAGAACTACAGCCATAGCTAGGGCTGAATAAACTTCAGATCAAACTATTGTTTTATTTTCATTCTCTTTCCTCCCACTTTAGCAGCCATACACAGTATTTCACACGTTGTTTCTCTGGCACTATGATTAACTCGCTCAGCTATACAAAGCATTCCAACACGAACCGGGGAGAACTGTTAGAGGGCCATCCATTAGGAATATTTTAAAAGATTTTTTTCGGTTCTTCTATATGAATTTTCACTGTTTTAATTCTAAGCTTTTTAATGTGTTAATTTTTACTGCATATTCCCATTCAGATATTGCAAACTTTCATCAAAAAAGAGCCCGAGCAATGCCGGGTATATCAGCTAGTTTCAAATAAAAGGACTTCTTCACGTGAACGTCTTCTCTTTGTCCCTTGTACTCCTTATCTGGGTTGTCTCTTGTCACTGTCCAACAGTAGTCTGCAAGCATAGAAGTGTCCTATTTTCCCCGATACCTTCGTTCCATTTGCGAAATGTCCTGATGGAAGTGCTCTCCATGTTCTTCACTTACAGCAAATTTATCCTTATAACTTGAATGGGCTAAAATTTATCCTTATAACTTGAATGAACCAACAGCTAAAATGTCATTTTCGTTTTTTCCGTGATGAAATGTATCAGAAATAGCTATTTTCAAGTCGGAATGATTTTCACTGTTGACCAGTGTTAACAATATGCCTTCATATCAGCATAAGGAGAAGAAGTTGATACTGGTGCCCGGGCCAAAAATGAAAATTTAGAGAATATCCCTTATCGTTTTGTTTATTTTTGAGAGCAATTGAAATTCAACTCATTCTTTCTGAATTTTCAAGATATTTTCTTGGGCTTTATATAAAAGTAACGCTCTACATTTGGCAAATTAATAATCCAAAAGATATTGTCGTAACGCTTGCGCATGCGCAGTTAAACATTATTTAGTGTAAATGCTCATACATGTATTTCATCAAATATTCAATATTTTTATGATCTGATTGCAGGGTGGTGACTAGAGACTTTCATCATAGAGACATGTGTCACGGAATTCTAATTCCACCTCGAATTCCGGTGACGCAAACGCTCGTTTTCACTCTCGGATTTTTTATCACTCCGGGAGGAAAGCGAGGCGTGGCCATCCGCGTCATAAGAAACATCAACACGTAGAAGCCAATGAGAAATCACAGGAGGATTCAAGCGCGGAGTTTGAGAGAGAGACGAAAAAGAGAAGAAAAGACCGAGAGGATCGAAACGGCAGGCATAACTTCTGTTATTCGATCGGCAACTTGGATAGCGGATGGGAACCTCGAGCCACCACGACGGAGACGGCTTCGGAACGACGAGCTGCGCAATTGGAAATATCCACGCCGTGCAAAGAAGCCAAGAAGACTGACGTTCGTTTCTCCAGGCAGCGTGCAAGTCAGCCGAGCGACTCGATTCCTCGTTCGTCAGTTGGAAAACCTTCAAACGGATTCCCGAGGACGATAGCGGAGCACGGTTTTGTATTAGTAAGTGCTGATGTTATTGTGGGCTATAGAGCTAAGTTAGTAGAAGCGGCATTTAATGAGCTTTACCGCAGAGACCTTCATTACAATACAAGAGTTTTAGGCTTATGGCCGTTTGGTTTATGTGCGTATTCATATTATCTGCTGGGCTTCTTATTAATTAAGATTCCTTAATTCCATGGAAGCAATGTATAATGCAGTTCTCCGTTTGTGTTGTTAAAGCCTGTTAGTGTCCTAAATATTTGGGGAAAAAAAGGAAGTTTAATAGCCGTTGTTAAGTGCAATTTTGTTGTTCAGCTCAAGAGGTGTATTTGTGAATGAATATATCCCTGTTAAAAAGACTTACCATTATACAATCATGAATATAGCTGATATATATATTTGTTTCTCTTATTATTGAAATTATAGCACTCATGTGTGATTAACTTTCGAATCCCGTTATTGGACTGATAGCGGATTTATTTAGCTTACTAAGACTTTCATCTTGTGTCACGCCAGGGGTCATTGTTCCGTTATCGTTGTGATTATTGTTTCATAATAATTAAATTATATTCAACCAGACTTTGGACTTATCATGTGAGACTATATTAACAATACTCATTGTGACTTTTTGATATACGTGGCTTCAATTTGTGTTTATTCTGTTTTGTCAGCCCGTATAGTATATGCATAATTTATTACGGACTTTGATAGAAATTTTGTGCTTCAGAGTTTGTGTTTATGCTGTGGAAGCTTTATATGAATTCAGATGTGGTGTATGTTTTGATTTTCATATTTCATCTATTGCCAATTTCAAAAAGTTATGTTATGATATGACTGTAATGTTTATTTCTTATTAGGATAGTCATAAGTTAAGAAGCTGTCAAGTGTTTCCTTTGTGTATACTGATTTAGGAGTGTACTCTATATTTGATTAATGTTGGCTATTATTGGATGTACTTTTACGATATTTCATTCCATGCCCAGGATTAGGCACGATGATATGTTGATATTATTTATTGCTTATGAATATAGCATTGTAGAGTTAAGGAAATACTACAATTATTAATTTCTTGTTTATTCCAACCTAGTAGATAAGTTTTTACTAGAATCAT
>JAHWFO010021040.1:249532-260342 GCA_023313115.1 Rhysida immarginata
CTTTTCTTTGACGTTACAATCCGTGTGCTGTTACATGTTATTAATTTCCACTGCGCTACTCTCATCACTATATAATTATTGCATGTGATAACATGCCATTTCATTATTTTCCCATAAAAAAAATGTGTTAAGCTATTAATAGATCTTTTATAGCACGTGACCATATAATGTACTGTGGGTTTGGATCATTGTTAGCAGGTCAGCCATGTTGGATGACAAAAACGCTTTCGCACGCTATTCGCTATGTCAAGGTCAGCGTACTATACGAATCATCCGAACAGCAATACTCAACAACAATGCTTAATCGATTTCTTGAGTGAACGCGATGATTGGGAAAAGTGAAACTAGAGAGTAACGACTTTTCTGCGATCCAGTAAGGCGGCATTGACGTCATGATGACGCGTAGTGAAAAAGGCCTATAGGCGCCCTCTGAACATTTGCAATGAAACACTCAGGCCATCCATGAATGACGCAAGTAGCAATATTGAGGCAAGGCATTATTGACGTCACAGTAAAACCTGGGCGTGTCCAGTTAAATTTCCGATTTCAATTGTTAGGCATTGTTGAAATGTCTAACAATTGAAATCGGAAATTTAACTGAACACGCCGAGTAAAACTTTCGGTGTACAAAGTTTTTATCAGTTTAACATTGTTTTTACATACGTTTTTAATTTTAAACATTTTAAATTTCAAGCAATTTTATTTTGTGTTGAAAATAATTTTCACAAAAGTACAAACTTGTCTATTCCTGTTAAAACTTAAATTGCTAAATAAATTTTATAAATATCGCGTTATGTGCATTTATCATGCAAAAATATCCACATAATTCCTAATGTGTATTTTATAATTCCCATTATTCAAAATCTAAATATGATAAAATTGAATTGTGCGAAAAATGAAATATACAAATGCCAATGAATCTCACATGTACAAATTTATAAAAGACAAACAATCGATCAGGAAGAAGTACCAACAGTAAAAATGTAATCACTACAGAGATCTCAAATATCAACTATATATAATTATAACATTGTTAATTGCCTGCATTTCAATTAATTGTTTTCTGGCTCTTTGCAAACTTACTCTGTATTTATTTAGCTTCATTCGTAGTCGCTTTTTTCCTCTTGCTGTTTGTTTTTTTCTGCTCTTTTGGTGGTGGTGTGTTGAGAAATGGTAATTTTCTTTTGACACTTGCAATCTTATCTTCCTGAGGTGACTCTTTGTGGTAATCTTGGGATGATTCATATTGCACTTTTGGTGTACAAAGAGTGGAAGGGGCATTGATGATCTGTTCTTGGTATTGTGAAGTGGATGGTGAAGGTTCATAGTGCTGTGAAGTGGTTGGTGCACCATGAGTTGATGTTTTCCATGTTCTTGTAAAAATAATGGGAACTGCTGATTTAACAGACGGCTTCTCTTGCTGGCGTTATAAAATTGTTCATATGTGAAATGTGCTGCACATAGTACGTAATTTTTACTGAATTTTTCAATAATGAAGTTTCAGTAAGCAGGTCGCTTCTTCCATACACTGTTAACCATATTTTGCACCTAACAATGACAGAAATAAAAAAACTTTAAGTTAACGACAGCAATTGATTATGCTTATGTAATGAATATCATAAAATGAATAAACACGAATTGAATTATTTTTGAAAAATTTCGTTAATTAGTTTCTAAAGATTTTTATTTGGATTTTTACTATCTTGATTAAAAGTAAAAAATAAGAATCATAAACATAATTTCATAATTTATAATAGATAAAATTGTCTATTTAGGATTTAATTTGATTTTTTATTATTTTTGGCGCGTTTTTTAAAATAATCGATATAGCTAATATAGTAAAAAATTATGATGACAATATATTTTTGGCCTTTAACAATATATTGGATTTTAACAATCAGTGTTTTTTCGTTTGTTGGAAAAAATGAAAGTTGGATTGTTGTTAGGCATTATGGAAATTAACAATTTATAAATAAGATATTTACTGTAAATAAACGTACCTCTCAGGCTCCGTTTGAAATCTAAAGAACGAAAGTTGCTTTACACCTCTACGTTGGGCACAAAATTTTGCAGCACACCGCTGACCAGACATGCCTTAGTAAAACAATCTGACAAGTTCTATGATGTTTTCGCTCATCGATTTGATCGTTGCTAAACTTTGAACATCTAGCGAAACTTATAATCGAAACTATGATGTGGTCGCCATCGTTACAGCGCCATCTGAACATATCCAATGAAACACCTAAGAGTCCGTATTACATGAAAATTAAGTAAATGATATGCCTCCTTATTGAAAGTCTCTGGTGTTGACCATACTGTAGTTTCTCAAGTTTCCTGAAAATGGCATTACATTGGGTTGAAAGCCCTGCATGTTACAACAAAAAACTTACAAAAATTTTTTTTTTAAAGAAACCTTTATATATCCATGAATATACGTGCCATTCTCATACAAACGAACACAGATAAGTAAAATTAGCCTCATAATCATATGCTGCAGCCACAAATTATTTCAAGCATTATTTTTAACAGGGTGATCCCAAACATTATTTTTATTATTCAGTTTGTTGCTGGTCCCCTATTTGCCTGCGGGACAAAACCCTCGCAGAAATATATGAGGTGTAACATGCTCTTTATAGCCCTGAGGTTTCAAAATATTTCGTCAAATATTTTTCTAGATATTCGACAAAACATCTAAAATCGAAAGTGAGCATTCATTCTATATTCAAATGGAATATTAAAATGTATCAATTCTGTGAAACTTTAAATGTGAGATACAATAATTCTAAAACTACTCAAAAGATAAGTCTAAACTTCTTTCCCAAAGTAATTCAGTTAATTAAAATGTTCCATTTCCCAAATCAAATGTAATGATACGTAAATAATCAAGGTTTCTCACATTGACAATGTGAGACATGAACAAGAATTTGGGTATACTGTATCTATTCAATTTGCCCGCTCAATGTTTGGCTGTTCTTCAGAGCCAGGGATCGTTCTTTGGATCGGCGGCAATCTCTTGTGCTCGGCAGGTCTTCCTTTCCGTCTCGGCAAGGAATTGACGATCTCCGGAAATTTAGTCGCGAATGGGGGTAAAACTAACAAGTTACGGGAAATATGCAGAATTGTTAACGCATGTGCGCTGCAATGGAACTTCGTTAAGAAATCTCGTTTCTCGAGCAAAGTAATAAAGATCTACGTGGTGTGTAGTGCATTAACAGATACAACGGAATAACATGATGAAAAAAATAATTTTGAATTTCTCACGGATATGGATGCGTTCTGTCACTCGCGGATGGGAAGACTCGCAGTTATTTCCAGTGATGCCTGTTGGATCCGGATTTCTGATCCGGATCTGAAAATATCCGGATTCGGATCTAGAACTATCCGGATTCAGGTCTCGTATCCGGATCTCGGATCCGAATTTCGAATGTCGGATATCGGATCCGGATTTCGGATCCTTTAACTGGAGGCGTATTAGGACTAATTAGGAATTAGGAGGACTCAGGCTATCACAATCGCAATAGTCGAGTCCATATAGATTGAGGGGATATGGTACAATTCTAACTAAAACGAAAACTAAAGATCTGTTAAATTAAGCTAATTTTATTTTATGATGATTTTGATTGTTGATTACATTAAAGCCATCCACTGCTCAGTCACAGGGAATGGGCCTTTTGCCCGCTCATGAGATTTCTTGAGATTTCCAGTATTACGTCATCCCATGCGCGATTGAAACCAGACTGGAGGGAAGAAAATCCCAGATCTGTAAGAAGAAGTGAAGTGGTGTCGCGGTTTTTTATACTTTATGGTTCAATTTTGTACAAATTGTTTGTGCTTTCGCCTCTATAACAATTGCATTTCATAAAATACAATTGATATCATCACATTTCATCACATACTAAATAAAATAAATGAAATTTTTTTTTAATTCAGTGGTAATAAGGTGATTGTGTTTAAATAAAGATCATTTTAACTTAAAATGTTCCATTATAATTAAAGATAAATAAAAAAAAAATAAAAAGCAATATATGTTTAAAGAATAATAATTAGATTTTTCATCAATAATTTTTCCTATTTTTCATCAATAATTTATGTTTCCTTAATAATAAACGCGCAGTTACTTATTCATAATGCTAATCTTCATTATACCGAGTATTTATACAATGTTAGTATTTTTTTACGAAAATAATGAATTCAATTTTTTCCAAAAAAGAAATCAATTGTCATAATTTGATTACTGTAAAAATTTTCCACATAAATATATTTACTCCATACTCTTAAAAATAATTTTTCATAACATTACCTTCAAAATAAAAAATGATGTCTGGCCACCACCAGACTTTCTTATACTGAAATGACCTGGTCCAAATGCAGTAAAAAATTAAACAACTGTCTAAGATGTCTACTTCCGATAGAAATTTAGAAAAAGTTTGTGAATAAAAGTTACTTCAAATTAGCTTCTAAACACTTTGGTATAAGTAGTAGGGGCAGCCCTTTGTGTACCACTTCCGGTCACGCCCACCCCCACTTCCGGTTGCATGAGGCCGATTTGTGTACCACTTCCGGCCACGCCCACCACGCCCTCGCCCCAGGCGGTGGTACACAAATCGGTTAAGCCCCATTTGGTCGCCTCCCATTTCGTCGCCTCCCATTTCGTCGCCTCCCATTTCGTCGCCCTCCCATTTGGTCGCCTCCCATTTGATCGCCTGTATACCATCGATGGGTACAAGAATACCATCGATGGTTCTTTTAATTTCTTTATCTCAATAAAATAGCATAAAATCACATAGATAAAGCTTAGACTACAACAGACATTTCATTACTGATAATTTGACAAATGTAAAAGTTGGGTTTAACAAAATTTATGCAAGACATTCAAAGGCATCGATTGTAAAACCAACTATTTCTCCAAATGCTTTGGATTTAACATGGTCCTTTTTTTTCCAATGGTGCAACCTGCTTTTGAAAAAAGTCTTTTTGACAGTACAAAGGAAAGAAACTGGATATGTTTCCATAATCCTACAACTGTCAAATTATTTTATCAAGTTATCAAGCATATCGTGCCTGTTTGTAACCCAAATGATTTTAATGGGGGAAATTAAAAGTTCAGTTACATGCATTTTTACACCAAAATTCAATTTAATTTTGGAACATTTGCCCCATAATCAAGCAACAGAAAGCAACTTCGACAAAAGCAACTGCCTCAACTTCATCGAGGCAGTTTGGAAGTTTATAGCCCTACATTGATTTGGAAAGCTTTCTCACTTGCACATCGACAAAAAAACACAACAGTACATCAATTTTCTTAATAAAAAGACAAGTAATCTTTATTCAGTTTAATATCTTCACTACAGGCTTTGGTTCGAGGCAGTTTGGAAGTAGGCCTATTTAGAAGTATCGATGTTTGGGAGAAGTTATTATCGATGTTGTTATTATCGACGATCGGCGACGAAATGGGAGGCGATCAAATGGGTCAGGTCAAACGTCCAAATGGGAGGCGACCAAATGGCGCTGAAATGGCGACGAAATGGGAGGCGACCAAATGGGAGGCGACCAAATGGGGCTTCACCCACAAATCGGCCTCATGCCACCCTTTCTTATCAGATGAGATAAGATCAAAAGATAAGATAAGCCCGGAGGACCGCCATTTTGGTTGCCATGGCAATGGAGCGGCCATTTTGGATGAAAAGAGTAGATAAGAGACCAGCTGGTCGCCCCCTCCACCCGCCATTTTGAAAAACGGCATCCATATCTGTTGTTCTTCATATTTTTGAATCCATTTTTATTATTATTTATGAATAATAATTATGCTTTATTCAATAAAGATAAAAAGATAAGAGAGATGAAAAGATAAGAAAAAGGAGAAAGAGAAAGAAGAAACGGAAAAAAGGGGAGAGAGAGAGAGAGAGAGAGAGAGAGAAGGAAAGAAAAAGAAGAGAGGAAAGTGGAAAGAGAAAGGAGGAGAAGTGGTTTTTTGGGGGTACGCTGCCTCTCCCTCCCACCCTGTGCTTGGTGTCGGTGGTCCTGAACCGCCTGACCTGTCGCCAGAGCGCTCTTATGGCGACAGTGCAGGGGTTCCGGTCCACCCACGCCTATGCAGGCGGGCGGGCGGTTGAGGCAGCTGGGGCACTTCGAGACTCGACCAGGGCGCTGGTTCCTGTGCAGAAAGTGGAGGGCAGAGCTTAGGTAGTCGTAACACTCCATTGAGATGCCAAGCACCACCGCTACACACAGGGCAGCCGTCGCTGTGAGCCTCGAAGGGGATTGATCTGCACCCCCCTTATGCCGTGGCCAAGGGCATAAGAGCCGTGGTGATTCGGTTAACTAGGGATGGTTGGGCACCTTCCCCCAACTAGTTCAGCCACTGGGAAACAGATACTTAAACGGTCTCTCAGCTTGGAAGCCTATGCCGCGGCCATGCTTTATTCTGATTGGAACCAACCAAAACAATTCGCCTTTGTTAATTGTCTATGGGTGAGAGAAACCCACACGTTTTCAATTCGAGTTGGCATCACTATTCGAAGGTTTGTTGTAAAGGCGTTTGGTCCTGGGGTCAAATTCGGCAAAGTGTTTCGGAAAAAACAACTTTATTTCTTCTTGGCTCGACAGCCTTTATTGTCCGTGGCTGTGTGTAGTTCCCTCGATGGCCGCACCGTTGTATGGCGCTGCGTTCACCGTTCCTTCGCAAACGCTATGTTTGTGCGTGTTTCCAGGCCCATTGGCCGAATGTCTAGGCACTCACACCATTCACCTTAGTAATGGTGGAGTATCCGACGAGTTTATAAAGTCGGAAAGAGGTACATGTTAAAAAAATGCGCCGCGATTCAATCCCTTCTCCTTCACCTTCGACTATGGCGCTCCCCAAAGGACGCTGTGTGTCTGTGTTTACGAGTTCCCTCGGCGTCCGCAGCGTGATGACGAGGGCGCGCAAGTCGCTCGCCTTCTCCTGCCTTCATCTTCGGCAACGGCGCTCCCCAAAGGACGTTGTATGTGTTTACGAGTTCCCTCGGCGTCCGCAACGTGATGACGAGGGCGCGCCATGCGTTCTACGACTCGCTAAACCGTTAAAAATCGCTCCATAAAGGTTTTTTCCAGCTCTTTTCACCCGTTGTCGCGCATCCAATGCGGTCTACGTGTTGTTTTTAAACGTTCTCGTCGTGTGATTTTCTTTTTTTGCGCTTTACACGGCAGGCAACGTTTGCAAACGGTCGCCGACGCGAACCTCGCTTCGTTACAGCGAGGTTGTCGGCCATTTGGCGCTCGCACACGCGAATAAAGGTTTCTGAGCGTGCATAGAGGGTCTGTGGGTGTCTGTATGTGCAAACGTCGTCCCACGCCGTCTAAAAACGTTTCAAGGCTCCGAATAAATAAATTTTTTCGCCCCATGACGCTTTAATCGCCGAGTGCACGACTTCTCCCTGCGTGTGTTGTGTTAACGAGGGCGTCGATCTCCGCGTGTATGAGTGAAAGTCCGGGTGGTTTATTTGCTTCCTTTGCTTTAAACACACACCCACACACACACTACTTGTTAATCATTAGAATTGTATGTACCGTTTATACAAACGGAAAATAAAAAGCTTTTATTTCAAAAAGCAAAAGTCGATGGTCACTTCACCGACGCCTTCGTTACACGTGTGGCACACAACAGATACCGACGTCGTTTTCTTGCTCCTGCACACGGTGATTTCTCGTGAAATACACCGGGAGACAGAACAGTTTACAATATTTTGTGGAACCTAATGTCGTTCTCTCTCTCTCTCTCTCTCTCTCTCTCTCTCTCTCTCTCTCTCTCTAATGTTGGTACAGTTACCGTGTTTTAAATACGGGTTTTTGATGTGTTGTTTTAAGGAGATGCCGCGGTGCTCGCGCACAGTGGCTGTAGGGATTGATGATTACGGATGGGGAGGGTTGATTCACCGTTGAAAAACGTTAACTTTTTAAACCCTCAAATTTGCCGAATAAATACAATACTAACTGCCCGTTTAACACGTTGTGATTCCTGAAGAAACATCTAAATTAATGCATTCTGTTTCCGACGTACATTCACATGGCACGGTGTGACTCGGCTGAAGGTATGCGCGCGCGCGACGACAACAGCGGTGGTCGCTCCCTCTGTTTTTGCAACAACGATTGACACATGTTATGGATATCAAAACAAAATTAAATTTCCCGCATTCAAAAAATAAAATAAATGCATAATTTTTTTCCCTCGCAAAAAGAAATTTTTGCCCCACATAAAAATTTTAAGGAATTTTTTTACCCCACATAAAAATTTTAAGGAATTTTTTTACCCCACATAAAAATTTTAAGGAATTTTTTACCCCACATTAAAATTTTAAGGAATTTTTTCACCCACATAAAAATTTTAAGGAATTTTTTTTCCCCACATAAAAAATAAAAACAGTCTATTTGCATTCTTATTATTTTTTTATTATTATGTTTGTTTTGTTTTGTTTTTTGTTTTTTACAAGAATTATTTACAAGATTTATTTACAAGAATTGTACAAGTATTATTTACAAGTATTATTTACAAGAAAAATAATAAAATATTTTTACAGAAAATTTTGTGTTCTTCTTCTGCTTCTTACAATACTGTACGTGTTCTCGAGGTAAATCCCCAGCCTTGCCGTTTAAAACTACTCTGGTTGATTTTGTTTAGGTGGGATTGTTAGGAAAGTTTACGTTACAAAAGACGAAGATGAAGTTACACATTTTTGTACTACAAATTGTATGAAAAGGAGATTTGTTTTACCATTTCCCCTTGTAACCGTATGGGTAAGTTTTGTTTAGATTCCCTGGCAACATGAATCTCTTCTGATTTGTGACCTGGTAAATTTTCCTTGTCGGTTTGTTGAACAGGTCCCCTTTTGTTTTATTACGACGTAAATTAAAATCTACAGGAACGTGAACGCTGTGTAACGAAGATGAGGTCGTGTCTGCTGTGTTTTCGAACCAGCTGCTCGATCGTCGCTGTAGTAAGTACCTCTAATGCGTTCCTTGTTAACGAGATTCCTTTGCATTTTATAGAGACTTCACCATTCGAAAAAAACAAACAGTAATTTTTCGGGCCGGCGATGACAAGCTTTTCGATGAAAACACCAGCCCCGTACTTTTGCAGTGTTTCATCCGTGAGCTGTCCTAAATTAGAACCACGGGGGAGGAGTTCCGTTCCGACCGGTTCGCTATAGAGAAGCGAATCCGTGTCGCAATAATGCAAACGATGGCCTAGTTCTTTCATTGCTTTATAAAGTTCTAGGCGGCCGTATGCCGTTACGAACGATGCAATGACTGCGTTACCTTTTTGATCAGTCGTGGGGTGAGTAGAGGCGTAAGTCACAAGCACTGTTTCTTCATTCACAACGTCCAAATCCGTTACCTCCAAGGAAGGCGTCGTCATATCTTTAAAAAACTCAGCATAATTGTTTATGTAACGTGTTGTTGTCTTTGTTTCGTTGTTCATTCCCAAAAAACCCCAAACACTATTTAAACATAGCTTGCAAATTGCGCGCAAGCCTGGATTTTTCTCTATTCTTTCTGGCTTTAAATCGATGCCTTCCTTGGACTTTACTTCGGCGATGAAAGCCTCTTTTTCTTTTTCGGTAGTGACAGAAACAGGCCAGTCAGAGGCTTCTATTTTCCCCCCAAAGAAGGTGTTTACATATTCAGCGAAAAAATGCGTTTCACCACCTTCCGCGTCATAAGTGAAACGCCGCTGATAGTGCCAAACTTCGTGCATCTCTATCAAAGTGTAACCCTCCTCCAAGGCTTGATAGAATTCAGGGGACGCCCATACAGAACACAACACGCGTTCACCCACGTCGTGGGAGCAAAGCTCACCGTTTGGCACCTCTGCACAGCTTCTACACAATGGGAAAAGCAGTCGACCCCTACATCTGTAAGGTAGAAGCGGCAGGAAAAGGTCTTGCGGCGGTAAAACAGTGGCGTATATCAACCCAAAGTACGCATTCGGGGTCTCGTCGAAATTCGACCTGATGATTACCGGATGGTCGCGTGGATATTGTTTATATTTGTTAACGGCGGGATATAAGGAGGTAAAATCTAAATAGATGAGGTGCTCCGTTTCAGTCGATTCGGCAAGTGCCGAAAATGCCTCCGTTCTTCCGCCGTAGAATGCATCTCTGGGGCTTATGTGGCGCGATTCGTTCACCTTAAGACCGTTGCAAAAGGTAGCCATGGCCGCATCCCGTTTCAACGCGTCCTCGTACTCACACTCCCACACCACCTGAAACTTGTGGTCAGGGAGTGCACTTCTCAGAAAACGAAGTCTGTCGAGGGTGCGTTGATAATTCTCTCTATTCGAAAGTTTCTCATATGGACTCCTCGCGTACGGTAGCGTGCAGGTCGGGCAGGAATGGAAGAAGCACCCGTTGAATTCATAGACTGTTTTTTCACGGTGGTCGATTCCGTCTAATCGGTACGGTCCGACGCGGTATTCGCCTATACCATCCGATGCAGTTTGAATATGACCACCGGTGCTCTTCCTTTGCTGCTGCTGCCATGCCAACCACCGGTGCGCTTTCAAACTCTGGCGGTCGTTCGCGCCATAACCGCCAGCAGGGATGATTCCCATTGAATGTGGTTCGAGGAATTGCTCACGGAGCACTCTGTTGCAGAATCCGGCAATCGTAACATCTTTACGGAACGGGTCATAGCCCGTAAAACGTTCCATAATAGAGGAGAAGCGTTCGCAACCTTCAGCCAACAATTTGACGTCGCTGCGACAATAGGCCTCCAATTCCTCTTCCAAAGACCACTGATCACCCACGCGCACTTTCTCTGCCGCATACCACGC
>JAHWFO010021040.1:295342-330476 GCA_023313115.1 Rhysida immarginata
GTGGTCTGAAGAATATCAGGAGGCATTTGGTGAAATAAAAAAGGCACTTAGCAGTCAGCCTGTACTGATTCCTCCGGATTATGAGAAGGAATTAATCTTGTTCACAGATGCTTTAATTGGGGCCACCCAGGAAGCACTCCATCAAATATCCGCAGGCCTATTGCCTTCTACAGCTACAAACTGAACAAGGCCTAAATTATAGTACTATTGAAAAGGAGGCTCTGACCGTCCTAATGGGACTCAGGCAATTCCGCGATATCATTCTGGGATTTCCTGTGGTTGTACGGAGCGATCACAAACCCCTGTCATTCATCAAAAACCTAAAGCAATCTAATCAGAGTTTGTTTCGATGGTCCCTCGAACTTGAGGAGTATAACCTTAAAGTAGAACATGTAAAAGGAGAGGATAATGGCATAGCTGATTTATTGTCCAGGCTGCCAGCAAAGGAAGTCCAGGCAGTCATTCACATGAACAATGAATCTCTGATCAACAAAATTGTGGAATCACAACATGGTGACCTAATTATGTCACCCCTGATAAAGAGAAAAAAGAAGAGAAAGGGATTCACAATTCAAGAAAAGATGCTGATGAAGAAGGGTCTGAACAATCGTCATAAGCTTTGTGCTGGTAAATCAATGCGTTATGAGCTGATTGAAAGAGCTCACTCAGGTAGCCTAGCAGTTCATTAGGGGGTAGGTAGAACCCTCAAGTCACTCAGGACATGGTATTTTTGGCCCAGCATGGAAGAGGAGCTTAAAAACTTTATCAGAGATTGCAGGGTATGCCAGCAATGTATGTTGTCCAAAGGAAAGGCTCCATTTCAGGAGGG
Organism: Rhysida immarginata; assembly: GCA_023313115.1. Lineage (NCBI taxonomy): Eukaryota > Metazoa > Arthropoda > Chilopoda > Scolopendromorpha > Scolopendridae > Rhysida > Rhysida immarginata. The sequence continues at coordinate 296,172 of JAHWFO010021040.1, forward strand.
TCTATCCGTGTCCTTTCCTTTTCAGAAGGTCTCTATGGATCTGATAGGACTTTTACCTGAGAGCTTAGCAAGTTATATGTATATAATTGTGTGCGTGGATGTATTTTCTAGGATCCCAGAGGCATGCACACTCCCTGACCAGTGAGCCATGACAGTAGCTATGGCAATAGTGGAATGAATTATTTGTAGGTATGGGATACCTCATGAATTGTGCCGGACTGAAAGTGCCGGACAGCACTTTTACATGTCTTTATAATAAAAATCAGAAATAAAATTTTTTATCTTTTTATTTATTGGGTCTAAGGAAACAAAACCTGCTGTATTCTATACAGTAAACCTTTCTCTATAAAAATACAGTATAATTAGCTTAGAGAATCAATTAATGTATTTACTATAATTTATTTAAATTGAAGATGCGTGGAAATTAGAAACCTAACGTCGATCTCATATAGCCATAATCTGCTTTTTCATTTTCAATTATATTTTCTTTCTACTGATCCAGAACCTGCATTTTATGAAATTATGCAACCAGCAACAACTGTCACTGATCTTACCCTCCAGGTACAACAGGCATGGAATGCCATACCACAAAATGACATTCGGCATCTCTACGACTGTATGCATGCATAGACCAGCACGGCGACTACAGCGGTACTAAAGTCCATGCTTTTCACCATGTACAGGTTGGCGCTGCTGGCACCCCCTATAAGTTGTAACCTTGAAACTTGAATCAATTGAATAAATACCATAGCTGAATATACTGTCCAAATTTCATTCATCTAGCACAAATCCTTCGTGGGGTTGGGATTTTTTTTATGCCAGTGTATGACGGCAACCTCACTCTATCTTTATTTCTTTGAGCCACTCCTCTACCTTTGTTTACCTGGCTTATTCTTTCTGCCTTCTCCCTTGTTTTCATACGTCTTAGTACTAGATCAGAGTGATAGTTTTGAATTGATACTTTATCGTCAGTCCCTCCCTTCCAGGAAATTGGGGTTCTAGGATCAAATCCATATACAAGTAAGGCAGATGCCTCGCCAGTGTTACCTTTGCAGTTTGTACATATAGCGAATAGGGCCTCTTCGAGCCTCTCATCCCACTCTTGAAGCATCATCACATAAAGTTCTCAGCACCTTATTGATGGATTTGTTGAGCTGCTCCACCAATCCATTTGAGTTTGGTCTGTAGGCAATCATGTGGTGCAGGTCAATATGTAAGTCCTTGCACAGGACCTTCAGTAATTCTGAAGTAAAGTTAGCCCCCCTGTCAGAAATTAACTCATGAGGTATCCCGTACCTACAAATAATTGGTTCCACTATTGCCTTAGCTAGTGTCATGGCTGACTGGTTAGGGAGTGCACATGCTGCCGGTAACCTAGAAAATACATCCACGCACACAAATATATACTTATTACCTGCTAAGCTCTCAGGTAAAGGTCCTATCAGATCCCTTCTGAAAAGGAAAGGCTGGACAATAAATCAGCTATGCCATTTTCCTCTCTTTTTAGATCTTCTACCTTAAGGTTATACTCCTCAAGTTCGAGGGACCATCAAAGCAATCTCTGATTAGAATGCTTGAGGTTTTGGAGGAATCCCAGGGGTATGTGACTGCTCGGTACAATCACAGGAAATCCCAGAATGATATCGCGGAATTGTCTCAGTTTCATTAGGATGGCCAAAGCCTCCTTTTCAATAGTACTATAATTTGGGCCTTGTTCAGTTTGTAGCTGTAGAAGGCAATAGGCCTGAGGATATTTGATGGAGTGCTGCCCCAGTGGCCCCAATTGAAGCGACTGTCAACTAGATGTATTCCTTCTCATAATCAGGAGGTTTCAGTACAGGCTGACTGTTAAGTACCTTTTATATTTCACCAAATACCTCCTGACATCCTATCTGCTACATATTCATCAATTATGGAAACCTGTGATCCTGTATCAATCAAAGCCATTATGCAACACTCCTCAATCTAAAGTTATACTTTGTATAGGCCTTCACTCGGGTTTCATAACATGACCATATTAACTTGTTTATCCACATTAGCTGGATCATGGTGATCAACAAGACTGGCTTTTCTTACTTTAAATGCTTGTTTTTTACAGGAATTCGCACAATGCCCTTGTTCTACACAGACCAAACAGGTCCCCTTTTTCTGTCTATAGGTGACCTTTCTAGGTTTCTCTTCTAACTTCCTTTCAAGTAATCCTATCTTTTCAATTAATTCCTGCATTAGTTTCTGTTCATCATCTTTGTCCTTCTCCCGTAATTCTAACATCTTACCTTATTGAACTACTAATCTTTCCAGGGCTTCTATACGATCGCGTGCCTCACGGACTTTTCAGATTTTATGGCTTCCTCCACAGCCTTTTCAATGGTATCAGGTTCTTTATGGGAGATTGTCCTCATGTGTGCAAGGAGCAGGTTTTCAGTAAACCGCCTTAGTAAGAGAGTTCCCTTCTGAGGTTCCATACCAGGTTCGTACTCCATTAACTTATCCCATAGGTGCACAAGTTGCACGCTAAATTCCTCCATGCTCTCTCTTTTCCCTTGCTGAGCCAAGAAGAATTCCTTTATAACATCCTTTCTATCCGCGCTTTTTCCCATGACCCTGACCAATCTTTTCTTAAGTTTACTACTTCCATCCAGTTTGTATAATTGCAGTTCATTAAATTTTCGTGCCACTGTTCCTTTGAGCTTGGCTTTTATGACATTAGTCTTGATTTCCTCATTCAACCCAGCCAAAGTGGCTACATTATCAATAGCACAAAAGAAACCCTCCAAATCAATGGAGTTGCCATCACCAGAAAAGGTAGGAATGAGGTGGGAAAAACCCAAAACTGTGGAGACAGTATCCCCAGCTGCATCCCATTTCAGTGTTATTATTTTCCCCCATCATTTCTCGATTGTCACAGTCCCTAGTTCGGGTGCCAGTTGTGGTTAATGGGTTGTGACATATCAGGAAATGTTTAAACTTAGTCAAGGTATAACGTTGGATAGTAAAGATTTAATAATACATAAATTTAAGAAATACAATATGAATATATGACAAACACATTCTAAATTGGCTCATCTTAATACTCAACATCATAACGTGTCACGAATTCTAAAGGCTTAATAATGATAGATAGAGGTTGCATATATTAGGGGTCAGAACTTAAATATAAACAAAAACGAATCCCCTGATAATAATTAACTTTAGAATTTACATCATCAATAATATATAAATATTCAAAATATTTAACTACCAAGATAGTTACAGAAACATTATGGTATCTCAGAATACAGAACAAAGAAGCAAAGAAATGCAAAATAAGAAAATGGTTGAATATTACTTTACCATGCTTGGTCTCGTTGATCTCAACTGATCCTGTAAGTTGAAGAGGGTACTTAACTCGTGGAAGCCTGATTCTGGAATAACTTTTGAAGCTCGCGCTACCCCTTTTTATATCCCAGGCCGATTCCACAGTGAATCCTTGGATCACCCCCTGGTGGCAAAGCCAGAAACACTCATAACACTTACAATACAAGAGGAGAGAACAACAAAATAGCAATCAGCGAAGCCAAGAGTTTCCAGCATTCCAAGCGTCGAGACATTAGTACACTGAGCTAATACTGATCAGAAAACTTAATAAAATAAACAAATTAATTCTATTATTCAGTTTTCTTCTATTCTATATGTCTTCCACACTCAATATAGCAGGATAATATACAGTTTCTTCACTGATTAGTCTTCCAACAGGTGGAAAACAATCTCAGCGGGTGTTAAGCCTAACGACCGCATAGTGTGATCTTCGATAACGATTGTGAGCTTTTGTACTGACGATGAGATTTTGTACCGATCGTGGGAAATTGTATCGATCATGAGATTTTTTACATAACAAAACTTCACCAAGAAAGTTGACACTGATAATGTCAAGAAAGTGCCATGTAACGCTTTTAAAAGGAGGGTTACTGTAACCTTACAAAAGAATCCCAAAAAAAATATAATTAAGTGACTTCGTCACACCATGTTGTTAATACATTATGTGGAAAATGTTTCTCTAGGAAAACTGATTTCCTCTGTGGTATCTCTATCTTATATCTTCTCGTGAGTCGGTACTTGTTCGATTTAAGAAGCCATTTCTGTATAGAAGAAGCCGGGTGAAGTTTACATCAAGAAGCTGCTGTAAGTTCATTTAAGAGTCCAGTATCATGTATTATTTCTATTGTAGGCAATTTTTGTATAAGGCATAAACGAGATATAGAATCATATTTCGTGATTCTAAATGCTGTTCTGAGGACATCTTTATATGCTCCCTTTATTCTCTGAATTTTATGTTCGGATATGCTTGAATAATTATCACAGTATAATTCAGAAACGGGAGAATTTTCGATTCGATAATCATTTTGAGTTCTTTATGTGATAAATATGATCTTAATCTTTTCTTACATATTTAGAGATAAATAGCTTCAGTAGCGCCCGGGGATACTTCTTGGTACACTTCCTTTCCTTCATCCATGAGGATGATGTGCTGTATGCCCCACATGGCACATGGATCATGTTTTTGACAACTTTGTCATTAGCCTTTTGTCAGTGTTGATCTCAGGCATTTCTGCACAAAAATTATTATCAATTTGATTAGGATGGAATTTTTCTTTTAGCCACAGTAAAAGATATACGTGGGGAAAACCGCGCTTTTGCCACTCTATGGAGTATATGACGCACTGAGTCTCACCATAGCTTTCGTCAGCAGAGCTACTAACTTCTAAACTTTAATTTTAAAAACTCGAGCATAGGATAGGATGGGATAGGATAGGATGAGCATAAAATGATGATGCAATGATAGAACATTCGTTTCATGCTATTGAACATAAAATGAGTATAGCATATGATATAGATAGGGAAGTGTCTGTCGAGGAGGCAAAGGAGATACATGTGTCCCAAACGTCCAGATGGCTAGCGAAAGTTTGAGTGTTTGTTGTTCTTTGGAAACTAAAGAGAAAGAACGAGTACTAGTCAGAGAAACTCTGCAACTAAAAGAAAAAAGAGCGTCGGAAACATCTGAACAATGGGAGCTTCCTCTAGAGGATATAAGTGCTTCCACGTCAAGAGCAAGGGAAACTTCGAAGGAAAGATGGGTCTCAAGTATCCAGTGATAATCCCCATAGTGAAGATGGATATTGTAGATATCATTTTAATCTGAGGCAGGTCAACCCGACAAGAGGATAAATGAAGTCCCGGGCGACGCACATTGTGTTATTTTAATATTATAGGAGGACAAAACTCTGAAATAATGCTGGGACGTTTTTGTTATTTTTTAAACTGTAAGTGGTCAATATAAGATTAAAGAATAAAATGAGATCAAAAGTGATAAATTTCAATGAGTTTCGAATTTTTGAATCAGAGCTCTGACAGCAAACTTAACTGCCCGAAAATGATCATTGGTGACCTCTCCATCTACATTATTCTGCAGGACAACTTGCATTTCAGCGTCAAGCGTCAAATTTTAACGCCTTATCGCTTTTGATCCATATGTCAAAAATGACTCTCTTATGAATTTATGTGTCCATTCTGAAAACAAAAAGCATACTATTAAATTTTGTCCAAAAGCGCAAAAATGCGCAGGATATGTTTGTTGCATTGAATACTTGAATGTTTGTAGATTAAATATACAAAATACCTTAGTGGTATTTTACGATATAACTAAGTATTGAGCATTCTCTTAGAAAGCAAAGACCAGTCTGTTGAAACATGTCCAGTCTTGTTCTGTTAACTCGTCCTTAACGACTCAACAGCTCTGTTTTAGACATAATAGGTTGTCTCTATCACAATAATTAGTAGTATCCATTTAAAAAAAAGTTGATTTTTTGAATTTTGTCCTCCTAGATTATTAAAAGAACACACTGTGAGACACCAGGTTAAAAGCTAGTGAGAGATAAATACAAATTACGAAAATTACGTCATAACAAAACAAAATTATCTTGTTATACTAATTAAAAAAGTTAACAGTCATACAAAAAAACTGCATAAAATTAAATACAAACGATTATATATCTAAGAAAAAATAAATACTATAAAATTTTAGAATATCATGGCCAAGATTTTTTCATCAGGTTTGCCAATATTATGCCACCATTTTAAACAATATTGATGAAAGTTAAGAAAATTTAAAGCTTCAACAAGATAGTGTAAGCAAAAACAATTTTCATAAAAAATATTGATGAAAATGGAGAAAGAAAATTCCACAATCTGGACTCAAACCAGGAACCTTCAGCTAATCCAGTGACTCCCTAACCAAGAGGTTGTCATCTTGTCTCACGCGCATCACAGGCTTGTACTAGCCAGGACATTTTTTTATGTACCAGAAATAATTTTTTATATAATTGTAATGTTGGAAAGAATCTAACACTTGTCTTTAAATTTTTAAAATAATATTTTAAATCGTTATTTAGCAGAAAAACTAACCAATGGTAGAACAAGGTGTAGGGGAGGAGGGGGGACCGAGAGGGTAGCACTAGGGAGAAAAGGAGGGATGGGGGCAGGGTAAAGTTACATTTCAATAACGAGTTCACGGATAGCCCGGGTGCACACATTGGATCCAAGTGGCACGTTCCATTCCGATGGGACGAAAGTCATTTGACGAAATTTTAAAAAAAATTAACGGGGGATGGATACGATGTTGTGTACTATGTCTAATAAGCGACCTATTTCGGTGACATCACTCTCAACTGAGGTTTTTCAGTTCTGCAGATACAATTTTCTGATTAAAATCAAAAAATTTTCAACCATGCAATACGCCTCAAAAGAATTATAATTTTACAAGGGTCGTACAAATAAAAACGAAAATATGTGTGGGGAAAAAAAGATGACGTGTAGGAACGTAAGTTTTTGTTTTCAATAATTGTGAAACCCCACTGCATATAGAACAATAGGTTGCAAGTGGTGCCATCACCTGAAAAAGAACAAATAGCTCGTGCTTCGACGCTCTGCGAGTGATCGCTTCATCCAAACAACAAAACCCCTAAAAACATCAAAAGCAATCGCAAACAGCACGGGGAAGGTGATGCTGACCGTGTTTTTTGATCGCAAAGGCCCGATTTTACTGGACTTTCTTGAAAAAGGCATCACAGTTAAAGCAGCACGATATGGGGAAACATTGAAGGCACTGCACGCGGCCAACAAATGCAAGCGTCCTGGACTTCTTATAGAAGGAGTGCTTCTTCTCCACAACAACGTGCGTCCTCACACTTCCAAAGCAATGGTAGACCTCATCAAAAAGTTAAACAGGGAAGCAATGCAGCAGCCACCTTACTTATCCCCATATGATTTTCAGGTGTTTGGGGATCTCAAGAAACATCTGAAAGGCCGCAGGTTTCAGTCGGACGATGAAGTGAAAGAAGAGGTTTAGGAATGGTTCCACACGCAATCAAAAGAATTCTTCCAGAGAGGAATTACACGCCTTGTTACACAGTGGAATAAATGCCCTAACGCATTTGGAGAGTATTTTTAAATTCCTTGTATACACTTTAGAAAAAATAAATAATTTTCGTTTTCATTTGTACGACCCTTATACAAACATAAATGCATTATACTCATCTTTGTGACTTTTCTTATCCTAGTCGGATTTCCAATTTTACAAAAACGGGTCGTGATTAATCGTCATTATGTTCCATGCCACTCGTTGCCTTTCTCGCAACTTAGTCATCATTATTATCTTGTTGCACTTCTCCATCGGACACAAACGGGAATGCATCATAGGGGGTCATCAAAGATTATTTCCGGCCAGTCTCAAACATAATATTTTCTCATCGTCCAGACCAGAAAATCCCCCCCCAAAAAACAGAAGGGAAAAAATGTCATGTCGGATTCGTTTCTTACAATCCTCTCTCCTCACCTAGAGTCTCGTCCTCATCGCACTGTTCATCTCTTAATTCCCAGTAATCAGGCTATTGCCTTCAGCATCTAGCTGGTATCATTGTTGAAATTAAGCCGTAGTTTCTCATCAACAAACGTTTACATAAAACCTCATCAACAAACACATTTATCTGACGTAGACAAATGGCTTTTATTAGGCATTTGAAAATAAACGATAATAAGACAGCTAACTGAAATTCGTCACGGGCTTCTTCGTAACTATCAAAGTTTCGCGGGCGTAGGGTCTTTCATGGATCCGGGTCGAAGTGCGTTTTGCCCACTGGGGACCAGCGAATGATCGAATCGGTGACAGTGGTGGACCAACACCAAGTAGAGAGAAGGCCTGTGGACAGAATGTGTAGGGGAAAGAAAGGCATAACGGACCTGTTAATTATAGGTTACTAAAAAACCCATCAAAAGATCGGTTAAATGATTCCACATTTTTACAAAACTTAGCTGTTCAATTTTTTATTATATTATTAAGAAACAAACAAATTCTATTTAGATTTTTTTTTATTTAACAAAAGAACAAAGTTGCATTTGGTTCATATAGCCCACTTATACAGGCCACATTGGACCACAGGTCACTTGCAATTACTACAGATGAAATTTTTAGCTTTTTCAGTTACAGATGCACATTTATTATGAGCCCACTGTTTGCAGTTAGCGCATTGAATCAAACCTTCTCCGTTATGGCACTGCGAAAAAAAGTTCTGAACAATACAAACAATTTGCATCATTACTCGGTCCGTATTTTTCACTGATGTTCTTCTTGGGCCTGCCTCTTTTCTTTATCTTCTGCTCTGCGGGTTTCTTAGCATTTTATTGTGGCAGTGTTTGTCTGTAAGGCAAGTTTGTAATCTCACAAGCCTTTCTTTTGGTCTGTCGAATCGGGGCTTTTGCTTTTGGCAGTGGTGAAATTTGATATGGTGTAACTATGACACTAGGTGAATGAACTACCAGCGGGTTCATATAACTAGTGTAGGACTATTCAGTGGGATGACATGATTGGTAGTAGAAGTAACCAGCGAATTCAACTCGTAGTGGTAGGTGCATCATTGTGCTCTTCTACAGGCGCATCAGTTGGGAATGGTGGGAAAAATTCATAATCTTAAATACATTAGGGTCCAGTGGAAAAAGTCCCGTTTTTCACTTTCTCAAAACTAAAAATAAGCAAAACTTGATAAGAGGTGAAGTGGACTGTAATCCATTTTGCTCCGTTGATTGTAGACCTTTATGCCCCACGCTTCATCCTCATACAGGGTGTCCAAAAAATCCGGTAACATGGCAGATATCTCAAAGCTGCCAGATAGGCGAGAACTAATGAGTGGGGTTTATAGGTAATAAGGGGGTGGGGAATTCATTGCCGCACTCAAATTGAACTTTGACCTCCATATTTAAGGTCATCCATTTGCTAACTCCAAAACTATTAACTATAGAGAAAACTTTCCATTTGCTATTCTGTATTCGCATTAATCTCAAAAAGAATTTTTAATCACACCCTTCCCCTTGAAAGATTTTGAGAAAATGGGCGAGAAATACTCACTCAAGGTCAGTTAGGCTGGTCAGGTTGGCTGAGGTTTCTAACACATTTGCATTGCACACTGTTGGGTATTTTCTTTCCTTGAGTGAGTCTTTCTCGCCCATTTTCTTAAAATCTTTCAAGGGGAAGGGTGTGATTAAAATTGTTTTCAGACTAATGCGGTGTTGCTTTACTGGGTAGCAATTGGAAAGTTTTCTCTATCTTTAATAGTTTTCAAGTTAGCAAATAGATGATCTTAAATTTGGGGGTCAAAATTAAATTTGAGTGTAGAAATGAATTCCATACCCCCTATTACCTATAAATCACACTCATCAGATCTCGCCTACCTGGCAGCTTTGAAACATTTTTACGCCATGTTACCAGGTTTTTTTGGACACAATGTATAAAAGGAGTGGTGGGATTGGATCCTATATTGCTACAATATTATACCAATGCTTAAATAAAATCTTATACAAAGTTAACATACGTGGTTAATGCTTTGAATTTTTAATTAAAATTTATTATAAGTAATAAGAATGAAAGTTGCATGCTTACTTTACTTCAGATTGTTACCAAAACGATAAACAAGAACCATGCTTCGATTCTTTTTCAACCCAGATGAAATAAACAGGAAGTGAAAGGATAATAAGTATGAACATAATATTATTAAAAAACTGATATTTTGTCAGCACTTAACACAGAAAATTTGCCGTGGTCCGTTTTACCTAACATGTATGCTATGCCCTTTCCGCTATAAATTAAGCATCATCATTAAGCGGCAAAATTTAGGGCTAATTATTGTTAGAATTACGATTAACAATAGCCACTTGATGATGACGTAACAATGTATATACGTTTTGTCCGCGGGCCTTCTCTCTAGGAGATGTTGGCTGGACACACTAAATAAGGGCGCGACTCCTTACGTTCGTCCTAACTATCTCATAGCAAACGCGACTTCGGATACAGAGAAAAAGCTCTTCATCGGACCAGCGATCATCCAATCTGAGGTAGCTACATCATAGGGAATAAGAAAGGGCGTTAAATTCCCACTCACCCCAAACAAAAAATTTATTACAGTCTATTCTCACTCTTAACATCGAGAAATGTGTTCTCGCCTCTGTTTTATAATTTTATATATTCTCACAGCATTTGGAATAGACCGTTACTTAGAAGAAAACAACTCAAAACTAGCTAAGGAAGGGTCAAAAGATAGGACTTGGCTTCTACTGGCAGATCATACGCAGCAGCATACAACAATCAAATAATGAGGTCTTTCAGACGAACCTGAAACCAATGAGGCGGATACCTAGTCTTTGGCTGGGTTGCAAAGGTGTTTCCCCGCTACAGAAGCAATTTCGCCGCAGGGTATTAGGGCGCTGGCACCCATGACACTTGAAGAATATTTCACTCGTAGTGGCATTCATGTTGCTCCTCTTGCTGGACGTGTCAATCGCCTTTCGATCTCTCCTGCACTCATTTGGTTCCAGTGATAGCTCTGCCACACGCTCTCATTCTGCACATGTTGCGAGCAGCTGGAGATGGTCTACCTTGGTGGTTGATGCATTCTTTGTCATAAATACGTAAACATGTTGTCAATGACTACCTTCATCAACTCGGGTTCTATGAGCGGGGGTTTAGCGGTCGATTGATCCCTTTCAGTTTAGAGAATTATTTGCAAAAACCCTCTGTCACGTATAATATTGGAGTACGCAGTAGAAAGAATGAATATTAAACACACTAGATAGGATGTAAATAATTCGGTTTATAAAGTTTATTAAAACAAATTATCTGATCATGAAAAATGATCCAGCCAACACAATCATAGCCACAATTGTGAGGACGATTATAATTTTTTAAATAAACAGAACTCAAAATTCAGAAAAATACATTACAATGTGTCATCTTTCACCTTGTAACAAAAATTAAGGATAATGTCATCTTTCACCCATTATCCTTGCTAAGAAACTCCAAAAAAGGAATAGCAAGTACAAACTACATAAGAAAGATAAATGTTTCAGTTCCAAGTGCTGGTCCTACAAGGACGTGCGCTAATTGACCTTCGCGAAACCAGCTTTCCTTCTTCTGCAGTAACTTGAGCCTACGAAGTTCAAGATTCCCGCCACCATACGAACTCTAGAACCTCACGGGAAGATGGCGACGCAATTCGTTTAGTAAGAACTGGTACATAGACCTAAAGAGAAAAACTAATAAACTAAGTGTTAGGGGACAAACGCCGAGTTAAACTAAACAACTTAACTTGGAGACAAATTTATATGCCTCAATTACTTAAATCTGAACTTAACTCTATTTATTTCTTCAGCTAGACAGCTGTTATATAAGCGGCTCCCAAGTTGACAAGCCCCAGGGCATAATATTCTAAAAGTTTAGTTCCATACTAATGGGTTCTCTCGCTAATGCGCAATTATCGCACCCATCTGGCAGCCTACAATTTACTGCGCAAATTGTTAGTGCCTGAAATGCCCCTATTCTAAATAAAACTTAAGCAAAGATTTACTGAGCGCTGGGTCACTAATGCTGTCTGGACCTCGGAATTAAAGAAAACATATTCATGGTTTGACTTCGCTTGCTTAGCCACGGGCTCTCAGGTAACTGAATCTACGCAGCTCACTGCTTCAGCTTGGCTCCGACTAGACGACATAGAATTGCCCAACTCTGCTACCTGACTTGTACTGCACTCGTCCTTAGGTACAGGTTCAGCAATTATCCTACCATTACTGGATTCGCTAACGATGTCTTTGCCTGCGTTCGCTTGGGTTAGAGCACGACGCATAATGTGTAACGATGCCTCCCGGAACTTGCTGGGTGACGGGCTGCTGCGCCCTTCAGCTAGCAAAGGTGCTTGCTTTCGTTTCCCCTTATGAATTCCATCGTGGCTCTCATTAGAGACATTCTAAGTGGAAGAGCCATTGATGTTTTCGACCGTTTATCGCCTCGGATCCTTGCAAATTGACCTCTTTGCATATGCCGATTTAGCTTTCCGCTATAATTACTTTCGTTATTAATTGAATAAAGACCCCAGTCTTAAGCTTTACGCTGCATTTGGCTAATTGCCCCCGCCTACAATGCGTTTGCTGCCGTCTACTCTTGACTGGCAGGTTGTCGCGATAACTGTCATTTTTACTAACTCTGTCACTACGAGAGCCCTCTGCACTCTGAATTTATCTTTTCCTCCAAGGTATACTGACTAAACGGCTATTTTGATTGCAGCTCCAACATATACATTCCCTGGCTATAAATCTCATGAACCTGTAAAGACTGTGTCAACCCTTCATGCTGACTCTTCGCATGTTGCTCTGACACCCAACCCCTCTTTTTTTCATGTCTATAAGAGAGAAAGTTTGACGCGCCTGTTTCCTTATCTTTTCTAATTGGAAAGGACTCCCCTTTGGCGCTCCTGGGCTTACAAGTCATTTTATAATTTTTTGGAATGTGCGCCCTCGATTTATTCATGTCTGTACCTCATACTACTTTTGTACTTGGCTTACTAGGCGCATTGGGGACTCGGTCACCATGTCTGCACTGGTCTCGCCACTTAATAAGCTTAGAACTAGGAAACTGTTCTATACCTTTTCCGCTGAACCAGCTATTTTCAGTGCTACCAAACGGCTGCTTATTTATGGTCCTTGAACGTAGTAACCTTTTTACCTGCTTGCTTTTATGCAAGGTTGCAAAAGCTACATGCTCCTGTAAATCAGCCTTTACGTTGCCTCTTTCCTGCCTAATACCCCTTTGACTTCCCTGTCTGTGTGGATATTAAAGGCATAGTGAATATCGGACCACTGCTCGTGGTCCTATTTCTTACTCGGGGGTTCGACCCAACCGACGACTTTTTTGCCAGTTCTAATATCTTTAAGTGCATTTTGCCTCCTTTTTTTCGTTTTTTATAGGCAGACTGCGGAATGACCAGTATACAAACATTTTCCTTGCCCAAAGCCCTTGAGGTTGATAGTCCGAGCTTCCATCTTTATTCTCCGCATTTTTGAAAACAGAGGTAGGATCTATCAGCTGCCCTACCAAGATACAATCTAACATGATTGTCATCTCTGCTAGGACCTTCAACATTTTGTCACACCTACTATCACCGCTTAACAGCTTTTTACTTTAAGTTTCAGTCTGCGGAGCTGCATCCACTTGAGAGACATTGGCTCTCTTTACAAAACTTTGCCAATATGTTCCGAAGCGGGCAAAGCTGAAGAATTCTCATGTGCACACTGGGGACGAACTACGTTCTTACCATTTGACTCTACTATGGGTCCTGCTCCTTTATAAGTTGTGGGCTCGACGGCCCCACTATACAGCCCTTAGGCCGCCCTTTAGCCAATCCCGAGCTACACCATAATCTAGATCGACCTCTACACTAGGTTTTCCTGCCAATTCGAACGAATCCATGTTTTCGTCCGGGCATAACAGGGACTGGGTAACAAGCATAGCCTCAGCTAAGCTACCAGGATTAGTTTCTTCTAGGCACTCTTTCATGATATCGGAAAATGAACTAAAGTATAATTTCATTTTCTCATCCTCGCTCAAGGAACGCGTTTGTTCAGCTATTAATAAACTCAATCCCCCGAGGTACAGTATTCTCTTAAAGATACAGTATACATTCATATACACTAGACAAGCCAGATACTGTGGACAATGATTACCTAAAACAGAGAAATAAAAGACGAAAACACAATTCCACAAAAAGATTTTGTATACCTCGTATGTACATTTCGCTGACAACGTCAGCTTTTTTAGCGAGAAAACTTGGACAACCAAAGAATCGAAATCCGAAGTGCACAGAGTGAAGAGACTATTTATACAAAAAAAGTTTGAAGAGACTATTTATACAAAAAAGTTGAACTATATAACAAATCAGAGGGTATTCACTCTGTACACTTCGAGTTTCGATTCTTTGATTATACAAGTTTTCTTTGGTCAAGCTACTCGGTCGAGATTTCCAGTCATCACATGTTGAAATGTCAGTGCCACTCGATTCCCCGCAGTACATTCCAAATCGAATATTGTACCTTTTTAAAGTTTCCAAGCCATCCTTCTGATGTTTTGAAATCTGTAAATCCCATTTCTTTTGCCAGTTCAATAGCTTTAGCTTGGATAAACGGTCCACTCTCTGGCACATTTAAGGTGTTTGCCTTCATAACAAATTTGTATACAAGTTCATTTAATTGTGTTGTGTTCCCAGACCTTTTAAGATTCTTCATCTTAATGTTTGAGGTAGGATATTCTTCTTCATAATGTTTTCTTTTTTTAATACGTCCGACACTGTATATTTTCCAATATCGTACTTGATGGGCAAATCTCGAACGGTAATTTAAACTTTCTCATAATCGTTGACGAGGTCAATTTTTTTCTTCGATTATGAAAATCTTTTCTATGACATTCTCAAGATCGTGGAGCATTTAGTCAGTGGTCAAATTAAAGCATTGCAGTACTGTATTAAATGAATTACTGCATGATTTTTTGACACATACTTAGATTGTTTGGATTTATGAGTGCCACTTCAATAGGAAGAAATAGAAATTCTTGGCCAATATCCGGAATATAGAGTTATCCGGATTAACGAGGTATTATGTATTATTTTACATTGAATGAAAACGGGACCAGGCAATTGTCCGGATTATCAAGTTGTCCGGATTTCACTATGTTCGGATTATCAAAGTTATACTGTATTGAACGAATCTATATCTGTGCCCGAAAATGCCAACTTACTTAGGTTGTTAGGCCGTCCTAATTTTGACCCAACTGTAACGGTTAACGTTCGTTACTTATTTTTAATTTACAACGGCACCAAATGTAACAGTGTCGTTTAATGTGTCTTTAAAGTTTTATTTATTAACGGCACAAAAAAACTATCATAGAATTCAACTTTAAAAGATATAATAACTTAACTATTTTCCCGTTTTTTTTTTATTTACTAAGCTTTAATATTCCATAGAACAATGCATTACGTGTTCAGCAACAAATACTTAACATTAGCTGACAGTTTTGTTAGGTTGTACGATCGTTAAAATACATTGTTAAGTTTGGGCTGTAGCAAAATTCAAGCAATAGAGGGGGGAAAATCGACTTTATAAAAAATATATCTTCACAACATGAGAGAAGTTAAAATTAGATAAGAAGTAGGCGTAAATAAAGTATAGTGGATTTAAAACCTAAACATCGTTTAGATTTGACATTGGTTTGGTTGGTTTGTTTGGTATTAACGTCCTTTTCAACTGCTATGGTCATTTCAGGACGGCGTTATAGGGGCCGCAAATTTTGCCTCGCAAGGGTTCTTTAACGTGCAGCCGGCAAACGACTACACGGGATCAACGGCTTTACTTCCCTTCCGAAGGAAGTGCGTGATCTCAGGATTTCCCCCTGAAATATCCTCGTCGTCCTCGGCCGGGATCGAACCCGCGTACTCGGGCATCAAGATTTGACATTGCCTTGTGTTTATTAGAAATAGAAGATATGCAAGATTATGATAAATCTAACTCTTAAGTGGTTGTATGCATCTATAGTGTTTTGCAGATAAGAAAATAAGAACAACAAGCATTATAAATGTTAAAGTAAAATTTAATATTCCAAAAGAAATTAAATTGACAATTTATTGAGGT
The DNA here is from genome assembly GCA_023313115.1 of Rhysida immarginata. Lineage (NCBI taxonomy): Eukaryota > Metazoa > Arthropoda > Chilopoda > Scolopendromorpha > Scolopendridae > Rhysida > Rhysida immarginata. The sequence goes on from JAHWFO010021040.1 coordinate 312,204, forward strand.
AAAACTCATGAGTGATCATCCCCATAAAAATTATTAGGTAATATATATAAAATATTGCTTTGAAACTTTAGTAATACAAATGTATGTGAACTAATCATAAGAGAAACTAGCTATATCAATGAGATAAGGCAACAGAGTATAATGTTAAGAAATTCCAATTGTGCAGAATACTATTCAAACACAACTAACAAGAATTACTGAAAATAATTGTGTGGCCAACACAACCAAAAGACAAAATGCCTTTTAAGCTGAAATCAAGCTTAGGAAACAGATAACTGCACATAATAAAGTGTTGCATGAAAGAAAAATTACTTTCATTCACTTACAGTTGTCCAAAATTATGTTTGCCATTAAATTCGGCAAAATTGCTTGTCTTTAAAAAAACAAGGTAAAGGGAAACAAAAATCATTTAAATTATAAAAAAATTGATTACTCTACTCTACCATTACATGGTTGCTAAATAAGCAAAAATTAAATTAAAAAATTAGACATATTGATTCAAAAGGGAAGGCTAGAAGAAATATTATATAAAAGAAAATTAATCAAGAAAAATTTAGATAGGTTAAATGTCCAGATAAAATTAAACTTTTAGCCCCAATGGGGTTAATTTAGCGCACCACAGTTAAAAAGTTAAGAATTACATTGAAAACAGGTGACGTTTGGAGACTACTTCCTGAGAAGAGATAATCTGGCATAGCCAAAGAAATCTGAGTCACAGTCTGTTAGGAAATGCCCATCTCAACAGAAGTGGAAGAATAAAATGAATTAGAAAAGGCTTACATATCCAGTAAAGTAGGAAAACAGTGAAACCAAGGAATTATCTTTGTAGAGACATCAATTAAAAGTCAAAGTGAAAAGTGACTGCTGTAGTGGCTAATGAAGATGAAAGATCCACTGTTGGAACTGGAGCCTGGTGGAATGGCTCCAGAAGAGCGTCCATAAAACTTAAATCAGGCGGGACGCCCAGGCGCGCATATGGTTAGTAGGACGAGCAACGCCTAAGGGCTGCGCCAACTAATTAAACGCCTCAAGGAGAGGCCCGTTCGCCCACCAGCAAGTCATCCGATGGCAAGGGGAAACGTGAACAAAAACGAGGACGAATCGTGGTCCCCCCCCCCTGATGACCTTACAGAGACGTTGGGATGAAGCAAATCATCTCTGAAACAAAGCTGGGCCCAGCCGTAGCCATTCAAGATGGAGGAAGGATCTGAGATGAAAGGCACCCTTCCTCCACACCACGGCGACCGGCAAATGGGAGCCATGAAAACTGCCCACGCGGGCAAGCCACAGTTCATTGTTCAAGAAGGCGATGGAAATGGCCAGATCCAGCTTGTACGGAACACCAGTGGAGCAGTCCATCAAGAATCGGACTAACTGATAGGAAAAACCAGTCAGCTCGACGTGGGCAGATAGACGATCCCAGATGCACTGCGCGAACGCGCACTCAAAGAAAACATGGTCGATGGTCTCGGTCGACCCGCAAAACTGGCAACCAGCAGAACCGACTACTCCCCACTGATGAAGACGATGGAGAGTATAAAATCCATGGTGCAGCAGGCGCCACTGGATGTTAAAGACGGACCTCTCGAAGGCAAGAGATTTAATTGTCTTCAAGATGGCTGACCATGGATACTCAGGATGCCATCTCACGATGTCAGAAGACGCACCCTGGACAGCTCGCTGGAGGAACCAAGATAGGCGAAGGCTTCCCCAGTCCTGCGGGTCGAGCTGCTGAAGCGCCGAGACAAAGGTCGCAAGATCTCGCTGGACGTGATGAAAGAAGTCCGGAGAACGAGAAATAATGGTCACTGGCAAGCCGCTGAATAACCCCCAAATACAGTCCACCACTGCACCGCGCATCCTCCTCAAAAACTGACAGGAAGGCAGGGCGAACAGGCATTTAGATGATAACACATGAAGTACGTAAGTAAGAAAGAACCTCGCCCTGACAAACATTGAAGTAGTGAAACGAAACTACTTGTCAAGGCGGAAAATGCACTTAGTGATTACGTGCTGCCAGTGATGAGAGTCCATATCAGGTCGAAAGGAAAATACGTATCCCAGCACTGTAATATGTTCACACCCCGTTATTGGGAGGGTTTGAAGATAATCTACCGTCCACTTCCCAATAGCGATGCCTTTAGACTTGACGAGATTGATGGAACTTCTTGTCGAAGTGCTAAAGAGATCGAAAGATTCCTTATAGATGCCCAGGGAATAAGCATCAGATGCAAAAAGCACCACATCATCAGCGTAGGCCAGCATACGGATGTTAATTGAAGCGGCTGGCAGATCGTAAACCCGGACATCTGGGTGGTGATTAAGGAACTGCAGTAATGGCTCCAAATAGAAGATGTATAGAAGGGGGGAGATGGGAGACCCTTGCCTGATGCCCTTAGAAGGTCCGAAGAAGGGCGTAGTGGAGCCAATAATCGCCACACATGATGTAGCTGAAGCATACAGAGCTGAGATAATTCGTAGCAAATTTCCGAACGAAGATGGTGAAACACTCGTAATAGAAACACGTGATTCATCTTGTCGAAGGCCTTCTCCTGGTCAAGGCTTAACACGGCCAGAGTCTGACGGCGCACACACGCTTCCTCCATAACACACTTGATGGTGATCAGGTTGTCGGTCATCCTGCGAGATGGAATGGAGCAGGATTGACCCGGATCGAAGAACTCGTCGGCAAAACATTTAAGCCGTTGTTGAAGCACTCCAGTGAAGACCTTATAGTCTGTATTGAGAAGAGTAATAGGCCTCCACTAGGTGACAAGTTCAGGATCCGGCACTTTGGGGAGCAAGATAATCCTCCCCACAATGAAGTCCTATGTAATGGAGGAAGGGCCCTTGAGAATTGAATTAAGCACTTGCACTAGGAAAGGCCCAAGAAGTTTCCAGGTCGCACTATAAAAGGAATACGGAATGCCGTCTAATCCAGGGCTGGACTGGTGATGGCCATCCGCCGACAGAAACTTCTTAACTTCATCTTCGGAAAAGAGACGGGTGATAGACAGGTCAGCGTCTGCAGTGAAAGGTCTTAGTGCCTCGATCCAATGCCTCATGGCGTCGGATGGAAAGACTGGGTGGCTGAAAAATGATGAAAATTGGGAGTGGAAGGCGGACAAGATGCAAGAGTTAGATTCCACAGTCCCATCTTCCACCACCAAGCGATGACATCTTTTCTTGTTGGCACGGCGCCTCTCCTCGGCGAACACAGCTGATGCCCAGGATAATTTGGCCCTGAGAGCTGCGCCGGCGGCCTTGCGGATCATTAGAGCGTTGATCTCGCTCTTCACCTTACAGATGTCATCAGCATACTCCTCCTTTGGGATGGAACAGCGAAGGAGACGCAAGATTTCATGTAGCATGAGGAGATGGCGCCGTTTGCGTCTGGCGGCATCCAACCCAATCTTTCTGAAGAAACGACGAAGCTTGATTTTAAAAGCAAGCCACGAAGCCAGCGACAGAGGCAGGTTGTGGAGATGACTTTCCACAAACCGAACGAACTTTCCATTGTATTCATGGATGTCAAGCAGAGAAACATTCAGGAACCAGTTGTTTAAAGCAGGACCTGCAGTGGGAGCTGGGATTAGAGGGTTTCATGACCACCTGATGGCACTGTGTTTGGAAAACGAGCATGGAATGACCTCCAATGAACCCGGCGCGCCAGCAAAAACATCGTCCACGAGGACAAGATCCAGCCTTGATGAAATCGTGGGCCCTTGATGGAAAGTGGACCCACACTGGCCGGGATGAGAAGAACGTGACCAAAGATCGAAAAGGGCGTTCTGCTGGCACAACTGGTGAACATAACCGGACGAAAAGATGTCATTCATGTCCGGATGAGAGTTGAAGTCCCCAGCAACCACCACAGGCAAAGAAGAGCACAGGTAGTAGTCCAGGTCTTCAAAAAATGTCCGTTTCTCTGCTGACGAACACGGGGCGTACACGTTAAGCAATCGGGACTTCAGACCAGATAGAAGGAGATCTAAGGAGATCACCCTGCACTCGCAGTCAAAGTCACAGTTCGACGCCACGATGGAGGGGTTGAAGATAATGGAGGCAACCCCTTACCCATGTGATGAAGATGAGTTAATGAAGAACTGTGCAGATGGATATTGACTGTGAAGGCCAGGGAGGTTAGCAAACTGTTGAGAAGCAGCAAGCTTCACCTCCTGAAGAAGAAGGACATCTGGACTGTACAGGGCAATGAAAGAAGACAAAAACGATTGCTTGAAGGACGAGCCAAGGGAACGAACTTTAAGGGAAAAGACCTTGACTGCGAAATTAGGCTGCGGAGGCTGACCTGTATCTGAAGGAGATTTGAGCTTCACCGACGAGGGAGGAGGCTCAGAAGTCTTCCGTCTAGGGGAACGATCACGACCCGAAGATGAAGAGGAGCAGCGATGATGATGGTCTGCGCGGCTGTCTCTTTTAGAAGAAGAGGACACAGGAATCCCGTCCTTCTTGCTACGATGACGTCGGGCCGTTTTCTTGCGAGGGTTCTTAGGCGTCGCAAGAAGATCCCGCTGAGCTGACGCTGATGGCTTGGAGGTCCCAGCAGATGAAGAAATTCCCGCAGGCGCAGGCGCACAGGCGATTCGCAGCGGCTGCGATGCCGATGAAAGCGCGAGTGGAGGAAGAGACAGAAATTCCTCCGCAGCAAACACCGATCCAGAGCATAACGAATCGTCTGCGATGACTTCAGCAGAGAGACAGTCTTCCAATGCCGGGGAGACACATGGCGAAGGAGCAGGAGAGGTCCTTCAAGGACGTGCGGTAATCGCTAGGCGAAACCACCTTTCCTTCTTCGGCAGGAACTTGAGCCTACGAAGTTTGAGATTCCCGCCACCATACGAACTCTAGAAACTCACGGGAAAATGGCAACGCAATGCATTTAGTAAGAACTGGTACATAGACCTAAAGAGAAAATTTAATAAACTGAGCGTTAGGGGACAAACGCTGAGTTAAACTAACCGACTTAACTTAGAGACAAATTTATATGCCTCAGTTACTTAAATCTTAACTTAACTCTATTTACCTTTATTTCTTCAGCCATACAGCTGTTATAGGAGTGGCTCACAATTCGTCGCTTAAATAAGCTGACAAGCCCCAGGGCATAATATTCAAAACGTTTTGTTCCGTACTAACGGGTTCTCTCGCTAATGCGCAATTATCGCACCCATCTGGCAGTCTACAATTTACTGCGCAAATTGTTAGCGCCTGAAACAATAAATAAACGTTTATTGTGGAGGCACAGGTTAACTGAGCAGTGGGTCACTAATGCTGTCTGGACCTCGAATTAAAGAAAATATACTCACGGTTTGACTTCTCTTGCTTAGCCACAGGATCTCAGGTAACTGAATTTATGCAGCTCACTGCTTCAGCTTGGCTCCGACTAGACGACATAGAATCGCCCGCCTCCATTACCTGACTTGTACTGAACTCGTCCTAAGTTACGGGTTCAGCAATTATCCCACTTTTACTGGATTTGCCAACGGCGCCTTTGCCTGCGTTTGCTTGGGTTGGAGCACGACGCTTAACATGTAACTACGCCTCCCAGGACTTGCTGGGCGATGGGACTCTGCGCCCTTCAGCTAGCAAAGCTGCTCGCTTTCGTGTTCTCTCGTAAATTCCGTCGTGGCTCTCATTAGAGACATTCTTTGTCAAAGAGCCGTTGATGCTTTCGACCGTCTGTCGCTCCGGATCCTTGCAAACTGACCTCGTATGTCCTCTTCCAACGCGTGACGTTGCTTCCTTCCCTCCACTCCATTTACGTCGCGTTTTATTTCCTCTCTTGCTTTTACAATGCTGGTCTATTGCGTCAAGGATTGGCGGCACAACTGAGCGCTCCAAATCGCTCTCTCTTCTCTCGCAGCCACCACTCTCGCTCTGCGATCTTGATACCTTCACTTCGCCTCTGTTGCCTATCATATAGATTTCTTCGTCTTTCTCTGTCAGAGCGTTTCTTAGGGAAAGGCAACTCGAGGAGAGCTTTGGCTGGTTCCCAATTGTTGGTTGTTTCTAACAGTTGGTGTATCCAATCAGCAAGGTGTGGAACAACTAACTAGAGAAAAGTCCTCTTGAGAGCCGCCACTGGAATTTCATTAATGCGTGCCTGGCTCTCCAGGTTCTGCAGATATTCCTCGATATCAAAGTATCTGTCAAATGTTGGTACTATGAGCCTGCGTCTAAACATTTAGATGTCACCCTGCTTTTCAAGGGTCAATTCTCTAATTGCGTGAGTCTAAACTACCAAATTTTCGGTAAGTCGTTGTTAAACGTTATGATCAGCTGCAGGTGCGAACATGATAATATCGTTTTCTGTAAATGACTCTATGTCCATCGTAGCCCATAGGACAGTATCTGGCATCACCACGTCCTAATACCGTAGTTCTACCAATTTGGTTTCTACCAAACGGGACCATAATCTAGTCATAGTAAGTGCCTGATTTCTAATCCTAGCGGCTACTTCTTTCAGGGCAGCTTCACTAATGAGGGAAGTGGGACAACGACCCTTGTAGACATTGCGACAAGTTTGTCGATGGGGAAAGGGAGGGACAGGAGCAGGGCAAAGTTAGTAGGGACTTCCCACCCGTTAACTTACACTTCAATAACAAGTTCACGGATAGCCCAGATATACATTGGACGGGGACTATGTTCCACTGTGGCGGTCCAGGACGATTGGTCTAACGCCGATTGGTCTAACGCCGATTGGTCTAAATCCCGATTGGTCCAAATTCCAATTGGTCTAAATTCCGATTGGTCTGAATCCCAATTGGTCCAATTCCCGATTGGTCCAAATTCCAATTGGTCTAAATCCCAATTAGTCCAAATTCCCGATTGGTCTGAAAGAAGACTAAAATGACTGAAAAAATTTCCACTGAAGACGAATTAAAAAAAAAGAAAAAAGGATCGCGCCGACGCTCTCATTAATTAAGCCATTGTTGATTGCAGGCTTTGTCTTAATTTTTCATTTATCATTTAAATTTACTGTCATATTAACCCGGATGCACGACAGTTAAGGAAATGTGTAGTAATAATAAATAAATAAATAAATAAATAAATAAATAAGCAAATAAATAAATACCGGTATATAAATAATAGAATTGGTTATTTAATGTGTAGATTATTTTTAAATGCATTATAAGTTTAAATTATAACATCAAAAAATTTTATGGTCTTGCCAACGCGATCGCCAATTAATTAATTCGGTAAATTAATATTAGAAAGGAAATTAAAAAGATCCCTCCCTTTTCCAAAAAAGAAAAAACTTCAGTAAATTCAGATTAAAAAAAATAGATAAAAAACAGGGGGGGGGTGCTCAAGAATAATTAAATCAGAAATATTTCATAAAAAATGCATTCAATAAAGTTTCGTTTATTTTCATTTATAGACCTTGAAAAAAAATTCCATTTTTTAAAGCGGGATTTAACCCTCATATTTATCCAAGAATCACATTTACATCAACATTGTAATTGTGCAAAGAGTACTCTGAATACTTCTGTAAACTATACACATTCACTATGTATTTTATTTCCTTAAAGGAAAAAGGTTTTGAATAATTCAAGTTAATTTTCTCGTTGTCAGTGGAAATTTTTCAGTCATTTTAGTCTCTTTTTAGACCAATCGGGAATTAGACCAATCGGAATTTGGACCAAACGGGATTTAGACCAATCGGTATTTTAGACCAATCGGGATTTGGAGCAATCGGTATTTGGACCAATCGGGAATTGGACCAATCGGTATTTGGACCAATCGGTATTTGGACCAATCAGGATTTAGACCAATCGGCGTTAGATCAAACGGCGTTACACCATTCGGCCTTAGACCAATCGTCATAGACACCACTGTGGAGGTATACATTGGATCCAAGTGGCACGTTCCATTCTGTTGGGACGAGTTTTCCAGTTCTTCAGATACGCAGTGTTCTGACTAAAATCAAACAATTTCCAATCGTGCAATACGCCTCAAAAGAATTATAATTTACCAAACATAAATGCATTATACTCATCTGAGTGATTTTTTTTTATCCTATTCGGACTTCGAATTTTACAACAATGGGTTACGATTAATCGTCATTATGTTGCATGCTACTCGTTGCCTTTCTCACAGCCCACTAGATAAAGGCCTGAGTGCTGTTTTCAAAATGGCGGCGCTCGCAGGCGGACTGTCTGTGGAATAGAAGAATTATTTCACAAATTTGCTTCAATCTTCTAACGAAATCTAAGTTTTTGAACTTGTTATTTAAACGGCTTTATGTTTCAATCAAAACAATGGCAACATACGTGCAAATAAATTTAGTTTCATTTTTTTCAAAGTAGAGCCATCTATGGAGGAAGAGAAAAAGCATCTTTTCTATTAAAAATTTCGAAACCATATATGATGGTTTTAGAAATCTACAAAAATTAGTTCCTCTAATGGATTAATTATTTTGGTTAGATTTTGTAAGAAAATTAAAGCAAATTTATAAAATAATTCTTTTATTTCAGCTTATTTCACACAGACAGTCCGCCTGCGAGCGCCGCCATATTGAAAACAGCACTCAGGCCTTTTTCTAGTGGGCTGTGGCCTTTCTCGCAACTTAGTCATCATTTTTAATCCATTGTGGGTCTAGTGCTGCTGATATAATTAAATAAAAGTTTTAGGACTGGATAAAGCAACATGGTATACTTTTTATTAAAGCCAACGCGTGGGCTTCTGATACTCCACTTTTGATTGGTGGGCTTACTCATTGTTGTTGTACTGTCAGTGCCCTTCATACTAGTCTTTGTATATCTTTGTCCGTGATGATGATGTAATATTGAAACGCGTCGGCTTTAATAAAATGTATACCGTGTTGCTTTACCCAGTCCTAAAGTTTTTATTTAATTAGTCATCATTATTATCTTGTTGCACTTCTCCATCGGATACAAGCGGGAATGCATTGATTCATCAAAGGTTTTTGCGGGGGGATTCATCAAAGGTTTTTTCCGGACAGTCTCAAAAGTTATATTTTCTCATTGTCCAGAAAACCAAAAAAAACTGAAGGAAAGCAAAAAAATGTCATGTCGGATTCGTTTCTTACAATCCTCTCCCCTCTTCCTCGAGTCTCGTCCTCATCACATTGTTCATCTCTCATTTCCCAGTAATCAAGCTGTTGCCTTCAGCACCTAGCTAGCATCATTGTTGACACTAAGCCGTAGTTTCTCATCAACAAATGTTTACATTGTGGTGACTCTGTGAGCCACACATGAGTCACCACTTATTGATTCTCTCAATTTTCAATTTCACCTTCACTTTGTTCCCATTTAGAAATTTATACTGTATTGTATGGAGTGACTTTTGTTTAAAAGCGTATTGTTGATTCTAGTTATTATGGGGAGATGCTTTCTGAGAAACGGTGAAATCTTAAAAGGGGAATTGTTAGGAGGTAAAGGTATCTCTGAAAAAGATTATTATGGGGTGGTCTTGGAAATAGGCAAAGAGAGAAGTCTCATTGTGTTTTGCTACGACAAAAACACTGGAAGTCTAAGCCATTAAGTAAAGCATTTTGCTACTCTGATCTTGCAATTTTGAAGATGATTTTCTGGAACCATTGTACACAAGGAGGAATGACATATAGCTGGAGTTATCCGTTTTGACATGGAAATGGAACGTCTAGGTAACTTTGAATAATAAGAGATTGCATATTGAGTTGAATTTCTTGAATAATTAATTACCTGATTGCGTATTGACATTTAAATAAACTACTCATATTGCTTAATTGTATGTTTGATCTTAAAGTTTTCCTCTCAGGAAATGGATGTGGAGTGTCTAAAAAGGAAGATTCCAGGACTGAACCACGTCTGAGCGAGGACATCCTTTGGGTAACAATAACTGCTTGATTGGAAATGGTAATACAAGTTTCTGTTGGGATTTAATTACTTGTCACTGATAGGAGAGGGGCATATGAACAATACAGTATCATAGACCTCATCAAAAGGCAATTCCTCACCTTAATTCTTTATAGTTTGTTCGTCCATGCGAATATTCGGTTTAAATAAATATTGCGTTCTCTACTTGAAAGCTGTGTACTTTGTTATATGAACTCAGGATTATTCCTGGCCTCTCCCAACCAAGTGAACCAACACACTACAGTGGTGAAGCACCACAATGGAGGCATCGCTGGGATTTTACAATCTTTGTGGATCGCACATGCAATAACGCGTGATTCGTAGAGGCGTAATACGAAGATTTACGTTATAAAATTGAACCTGATGCACGGGAAACCGTTTGTAATCATGGTTGTTTGTAACGTGGTCACCAGTGAAATAATGGAAGTGGTGAAGCCAGTGAAAGGGGTAATAATTGGAGACGTTGGAAAAAATATGAAAGGAAGATTATTGTCATGGTTAGCGAATTTTCTGACTGCTTTGGTGAAGACGTGAAGTCCTTGAAGGGAATTAAAGATTATGAAGCAGAGTACGTAATTAACATGAAGAATCCTCTCTTTACGGGACAATACAAAATTCCCCATATTTATAAGGAGGCATATAGCAGGAATATAACGGAATACATGGATGCTGGAATAATAGAGCGTTACCTAAGTGCGTGGAATTCCCCGGTTAATCTTGTTCTTAAAAAACAACGGAGATCTTCCCATTACGCTAGACTTGAAGAAAGTTAATAATTTTACAGAGCCCGTTGACTTCCCAATCCATGTAATCAAAGATGTGCTGAAAGAACTTAAATGACATCAAAATTCCTCAGTCCTTGACTTAAACAACGTTTATTACCAGGTCCCTCTAGCAAGAAATCTCCGTGCGACGCATTTCAAACACCATGAGAGGGAAGTTCCAGATGACGAGGTTCCCACAAGACGCGAAGAATTCCTCACACCTCCTTCAGCGTTATCTGGTGCTGACCTGCAAGAAGAGTTTAATAATAGGATTCATATTTTCCACGATGATATCCTGATTTCAACGGAAACATTCGAGGAGCACTTGGAGGTGTTAAAGTGAGTACTACAGCAGTTTAGAATGAAAAACATTACATTAAACCTCGAAGTGTCCGTTGTGCAGAGCAGATGTTTCCTATTAAAACAAGAATATAACTCGTAAAACGATTTTCAAATATGCTGAAAAGTAGACTATAAAAATTTGTTGTTTAGTATTATATACAGTAATATTTTTATATAGAGCAATGGCGAAACCTGCATGTAAATTTACGTATTCGATTGCAGCGCTCACACGAATCTTTCCAAACGCACGAAATGAGAAATGAAATTCTCGCACGTCTAATGTTAAATGTTTTAAACTACTGGGCCTATGTTCTTTCCACTGCTAGATCAAAGTTACCATAAACGTCAGGAGAGAAAAATCATTGTTTCAAATCACCGTCGGGAAAAATCTTTTAAGCATTCCAAGGAGCTTTAGCTGTGACGCAGATATAATTTTAAATTTGAATATCTCACGTTTACTTGCACTTGGTTTAAATAAACAGTGGAAATATCTTTGATTCAAAACGCATTCACACCATTTTTAAATATAGGCCTAACTTCAATTAGCTATTTTAACAATAGGCCTAATAGTAATTAGTCATTTTTAACTGTAGGCCTAACATTAATTAGCCATTTTTGACTATAGGCCTAACATTAATTAGCCATTTTTAACTATAGGCCTAACATTAATTAGCCATTTTTCACAATAGGCCTAACATTATATAGTCATTTTTAACAATAGGCCTAAGATTAATTAGCCATTTTTCACAATAGGCCTAACATTATATAGTCATTTTAACTGTAGGCCTAACATTAATTAGCCATTTTTAACTATAGGTCTAACATTAATTAGCCATTTTTGACTATAGGCCTAACATTATTTAGCCATTTTTAATTATAGGCGTAACATTAATTAGCCATTTTAACAATAGGCCTAACATTATTTAGCCATTTTTAACAATCGCCCTAACATTAATCAACACATTTAACAATAGGCCTAACAGCACTGAATTTTAAAATGAAATGAGCACGTGCATCAAGAAATCTTCATAACAGGCACGTGCTCCAAGCTGCCATCAACAATGCTAAAATGATAAACAAAAAGTAACATTATATTCACTTATGACTCGTCAGTAGGATTCGATTGATATATTACATGCCCTAAGTTCATATTCTTATCATTAGTGCACGTGCTTGAAGGGGTCCACGAGAGCTCATCAAAAGTTGATATATCGCAGTTAAGTTCTTCCATTTTCATGTTTTCGTGCAAACGATGGCTGGCCGTGCACATAAAGGTACTGATTAAGCTTGTATTCTTATATGAACGGGGCCCACGCGCAGTTTGCACGGTAATTATTTTTATCAAATTCAATTCATTCAAATTGTTTCGTTTGATAAAATCACATTTTCACCTTTATTTACAGTTTTGTGATTGATTGATGATAAAAATTGTTGCTCAGACAACAATGGTCAGGTGACTTTTCAGTTCCGGCGTGCGCTTCAAGTGAGCGCCAACAATGCTTAAACGTGCAACAACAATGTAAAACTGTTTCCGTGACGAACTCACATGTTCTCCTTTATTTTTTATAGTTTGATATAGCTTTAGCTAAAGCTCATAATAAGGGATCATTGAAGTACTTTTTGGGGGTCATTTTCTCGGATGTAGCATTTCGAAAATCGAAAAGAATGACATATTCATCTTGTGCTCATCATTCTCGTTCGAATGACATATTACATGCCGTATATTGCCAATAAAAAAATTTAATGGGAGGGTTTGGGTGTCAATAATCACGTGACTGTTAGACCGATTTCAATCACAAACTAATCAGGGGGTCTAGGCTGAGCTCATCGACAAGCAGTCGACTGTCGACAAGTTTCGATGGTCACGTGGTTAATGACGCATTTGTCGATTCGAGTTAGCATGAACACGACTTGTCTACAGTGTCTACAGAGTCTACAGTGTACACTTGTCTACTTGTCTACAGAGTCTACAGTGTACAGACTCTACACCGTCGATTTTCGAGTGTAGACTTTGACCATCGACAACTGCCTACAATTCTGCCATTCTTGTCTACAATTCAAGAGCAGTCGACTATGCACTTGACGATCGTTATTTCAGAATTTCGCAACAGATTTCTTATTAAAATCTTTTTTCCTTCGTTTCCGGCCTGCAGGCTAAATACACACAGCTCAAGAATGCACATTTTCTAAAAATATTAACAAAAACTTGTTTAAAAATATTTACATACATGAAGTACTCTCTTGTGCTACGAAACTTGAACTGTGAAAATGATAATATAGAGTGTCTACAGTTATGTGTTTATGTATGTATTTATGTGTATACATGGATAAATGTTTAAAATTATGTGTAAATGTGTGTAAACTTGTGTATATCTGTGTATATCATCTAGCCATACGTGTGTAAATTTGTGTATAAATGTGTAATATGCCACTTATTGACGGTTAGATTTTGTCGAGATCGACAGCTTGTCGATGAGTTCAGCCTAGACCCCCAGGTGAGCTCAGGAAGTGTCTCTATCGAAGAGCGAAAGCAGAATTTAAAAAAGTTAAAGCGTTCTCGAGTAATCTTCGGACATACAGACGGACGGACAGACAGACACACAAACAGAGCGAAACCAATATATGCTTTTCAGCATATAATAACTAGGGAAGGAGCACTACCAGACCTCAGGAATGTGGATGGAGTTAGAGGAATTGCGGGTACATTGAACTTTTATAGGCCCTTTGTTAAAGACATGTTGCACATTATAATGTGCAAGCTCACAGTAAAAAGGGGTAGGGTTTAAGTGGGACACTAGTTGCCAGGTGGCACTCGTTCAGGTAAAACGGTCATTAACGACGCCTCCGCTCTTGTCGACACGAGACTATACAAAAGAGTTCTACCTGTTTTCAGATGCCTGGGCGCTAGCTGTGGGCGCCATCTTGCAGCAGAAACATGAGGCGGGTTTTAAACCGATTGCGTTCTATAATGCCAAACTTCAGGGGGCACAATGTAACTATTCTGTCATTAAAAAAGAAGCTCTAGAGATTATCAAAGCTGTACATCACTTCAGAACTATTATCCTAGGGTACCCCACAATGGTGTCCAAAGACCATCGCCCACTGATATTTATTCAAAGTATGCGGGACACAAACCACCAAATCCTCAGATGGGCAATAGAACTGAGGGGTATGACTTAAGAATAAATCACATCCCGGGTAATAGTAATGTGGTAGCTGAATGCAACGCAACAGCTGCTGTTTTTAGTGATGATGAATGGACACGTAGATAGACACGTAAGGGAGACACGAAGATGTGATAAATGGGTATTAGACACCATGAACAGAGTGAAACATGGACATGACAATGAAAAGCTTCTGATTCGGAAGAATGTGTTGTTTTGACGGGATCAGCATAGTGCGAAGGGAAAGCCTAAAATTTGTATAGATTGCGAAGGAAGATGTCCTGAAGTTGGCCCATGACAATCCACTGCATGGTCATAGAGGAGTTGGATCTACGTTAAGACATGTAAGAAAGGCATATTACTGGCCGAAACTAAAAAAGGATGTGGTCAAGTATGCCAGAGAGTGCACGGCTTGTCAGCGATGTAAGAAGACGTGTAATGAAGGCGCCTTTTCAAGGAGGAGTGTCTTCGAGTCACCCTACGCGAAAGTGGCGATGGATATTATTTGACCAGTGCGGCCTTCGACCTCTCAGAATAAATTCATCTTGGTGTTTATAGACGTCATGTCACGGTTTCCTGAAGCTTTTGCTATCAGGGATCAAACTGCAAAGACAGTGGCCAATATTTTTATAGAGAAGATAGTGTGCCGATATGGAGAACCACGCGGGACTGATAACGTGAGAGTGTATTTTTAAATAAAACACAGTTGGCAAATGGATTTTATAATGCATTTGAAAATAAACGAACATAAGACAGTCAACCGAAATTCGCCACGGCTGCACGTGGCTTCTTCGTAACTATCAAAGTTTTGCGGGCGTACGGTCCTTCTTGGATCCGGCTCGAAGTGCGTTTTGCCCAATGGGGACCAGTGGACGGTCAAGTCAGTGACAGCGGTTGACCCACTAAATTAAGGGCGCGGTTTCTTAATTTACAGTCGGGTGCAAAAGGTTTTTACAGTCGGGTGAGATTGCTTTTTCCAGGTGTCCAGTCGAACACGCTTTCTTTGGGACGATTCCATTAAGTTTTATCTTAGCATCGGGGGTAGGCAAGTTTTACTTCACGTGCTCAACTATGTTGACAAAAAGATTATGTTGGGTGTTCTGTTGAGAATTTTTGTTTTATTAATAATACATTATTAACCAAATGGATTAGTTTAACCTAAATGGTGCACAGTATTGGTATAATTATATGCGTAATCAAGAGATAAGCTGATGCACCGCTCGTTTTGGTGTGATGCGTAAGTAACTTAAAAGTGTAAGTGGAAGCTATTTTCTTTGGACTGCTCGAAAGGTTACAAATCTCATTTTTTGTGTATATGTAAAGTAATTAACGACAATTATGCCAAAACCAACCGAAAATTTTTTTAAATTTATTATATAATTATATATTTCAATAGTAGAGAATATTAAATGATTCGAATAAAAGAGGATTTTTGTAAAAGTAACGGTGATATGAATTAGTGTATATTTTATTAAAAACTAAAATCTGTATATTTTGCTTGATCCATCTGTCATGAAGCGACAATGCATGAGCAACAATATGCGCGGATCAACAATGTATATCTCATGCAAGGTAAAGTTTCTGCAACGATAGGCCATCTAATCCTATAATTCTCTTATCCGTCTGTCCGAGACGTCCGTCCGAGGCCAACAAAGAAAGTTACAACAATACGTTCGAAGCCAGGGATTGTTATGGTAAGACAAATTCAGTCATTGTTATTAATTAGATAAAATAAATAGTCGCATTCACATCCTTTCACTTAAGGGAAGGTGACTTTGTCTTTGCTTTTGAAAAGCAAAGAAAATAGGTTTTTACTGTGAATGAAACCGGAAGTGAAAAGATCACTTTTGCTGCTTTTGTCATGGATGAAGAAGACATGGAAGCGACACTCTCGCTCTAAACATGAACTTCCGGCGGGGTGGTTGGCGTCCGAACTACGTTCTAGAAACCGAAACCATAGAGACGAAACTAAAACTTAGATAAACGGCTAATTCCATCATGCAACGGTCTTTCAATTTTCAAACAGCTCTTTCTTTCATGTCTTCAGGGAATCAAAGGTAGAATTTCCGCAATAATTGTTCACATCATTACAGTAAACTACATACGCATAGTATCAATATTAAGTAAATATTACTTTAGTGAACTATTATAAAGCAAAATTAAGAATTGGTGTAGCATGTGTGAGCTTCATCGAAGATGCAACTTACAAAAGTATCTCGATTTCCGATTAACGTATTATTTCCATCATTAATTAAAAGGTGATTATAAAGATTCAATAATTCAATCAGCAATTTGTTTTAATTTAAAATATTTAAGAATTCACGAATAAAATTCCGTTTAATATTTTAAATTAAAACAAATTTCTCATTACATGAGTGAATTTTTTGAATTTCAGGAGCAGAGGGTGAAAAAACTATATTATTATTGGTTGTATACTCAAGCATATTTGAATAACAAAAGAGCTTGAATGACTAACGCTATGAAACCTTTCCAATTTTAAAGTATGCTCCTTCATATTTGAATGTGGTATAATAAAATTCGGTCTGTGTAATATTCTAAATTAAAATTAATATATCACGCACACTTTTGAAATTAAATGGAGCTTAAATGTTTAATGCAATAGCTATATACATTTCAATTGCGAAGTATACACTTTCACATTTGAAAATTCATAAATAAAATTCTGTTTAATGTGAAAGCGTAAAATATTAAACAGAATTTTATTGATGAATTTTCAAATGTGAAGTGAATTTTTTGAATTATCAACATTTTTTGGCTAAATTATTATTGTGGAAAATTAGTTTGTCAATCAAGAATTAATCTCCAAAAGACCAACTGAATTTGCTTTTGCAAATATCGTTAAGAAACACTTATTATGTGCATTTGCTTGAAGAATATACATGTATGGTGTTTTATTGAACTGTTTAACAATATCATAAAATAATGTTAATTACTCATTTAACTTTATTGCAGATGTTATGACCATGTTGCTGTCATTTTCCTTGTATGCTCCAACATTAAAGTGCCAGATCAACTTTTTTTGGATTATGTTTGTTCCCTTTCTTATGATCTACCTGTAGTCTTTTAATCTTGTTTGTTGTTCTGTTACAAGATTTTTGTTCCATAACTCATTTTTTCATATATACACATCGTAAAATAACTGTTATATTATCTAGGGTAAAAAAATACACTACTAGCTGTATATATGCATATTTTTTTTTAAATAAACTAGAGTTTCTTACTTTATTTGTGATGTAGCGTGTGTTGTTTCTAAACATAGAATTTCAGCAAAACATGACTTGGCATGGATTGCCAAATAAAATTTAACTTCTAATCCAATATCTTTGAACTTTAACAAAACAATAAGAATCTTGGGCTGAATAATGTACTGGTAAAATAATAATTATATAAAATAGTAAGAAATTAACAAAAATTAAATAAATTATTAAAATATAAAAATAAATAAAAAATATTAGTATATAAAATATTAGATAAAACATATTAGATTTTAAAAAATATTTAATATTTTTTTTATATTTAATTTTTTCACAAGATGTTATTTTTGTTCTCGCCTCTTGCCAAGACTAAAATAAAATCTTTATTCACTTGTATGTTATTTTATCGATCAAAGTGAATAAAGATATATTTTAGCCTTGACAAGAGGCGAGAAGAAAAATAAAATCTTGTAAAAGTATTAAATAACCCAGATAACGGAGAGATAGGCTGCCCGCAGAGCATGGTTTACGCGTTGAATTATGGGTAACAGTTAGGACGCCAACCTCGGCGAGCGTTGCTATCGCTTGGCTCATTTTCAAAAGCATTGAAATAGAGTGTCGCATCCATCCATGGCTTTTGTTACTTTTGCATCTAAAACTGTATCGGCCATTAATAGACATGATGAACATATTGAAATTGTTTGAAAAATAGTAAGTGATTTATTGATTGTGGAAACTGTTTTTTATTATTCTCCATGGTTTTATTATTTCTTAATTTATAACTAAAAAAATTTACAACGTTAAATACGTTACTTACGCCATTAAATTATAAGTTTTATCGGTCGGCAATCACCATAACGAGCCGAAGCCAACGAGAAAGACAGGCTTCGAAGCGGAAAAGTCACCTGAC
>JAHWFO010021040.1:331513-344010 GCA_023313115.1 Rhysida immarginata
GTTATTGGTTTAGTAGCACGTGCCCTAATGGTGCCCTATGATACCATATGGTAACCTTGGAAGTTTCAATGCTAAGATATGGCATGTATAATATCAAACGACTCGTAACAACGTGCCATGAGTGACTATCACGAGAAAATAATGATAATGGTTAACAGTTTAGTAGCACGTGCCCTAATGGTGCCCCATGGCATGATATGGTACCATTGGAAGTTTCAATTCTAACACATGGCATGTAATATATCAAACGACTCGTAACAACATATAATGAGTGAATATCATGAGAAAATAATGATAATTGGTATTGGTTTAGTAGCACGTGCCCTAATGGTGCCCTATGAAACCATATGGTACCATTGGAACTTTCAATGCTAAGATATGACATGTAATATATCAAACGACTCATAAGAAGGTGCCATGAGTGAATATCACGAGAAAATAATGATAATGGTTATTGGTTTAGTAGCACGTGCCCTAATGATGCCCTATGGCATGATATGGTACCATTGGAAGTTTCAATTCTAACACATGGCATGTAATATATCAAACGACTCGTAACAACATGTAATGAGTGAATATCACGAGAAAATAATGATAATGGTTATTGGTTTACTAGCACGTGCCCTAATGGTGCACTATGGGACCATTGGAACTTTCAATGCTAAGATATGGCATGTAATATATCAAACGACTCGTAACAACATGTAATGAGTGAATATCACGTGTAAATAATGATAATAGTTATTGGTTTAGTAGCACGTGCCCTAATGGTGCCCTATGGTACCATATGGTAACCTTGGAACTTTCAATGCTAAGATATGGCATGTAATATATCAAACGACTCGTAACAACGTGCCATGAGTGAGTATAACGAGTAAATAATGATAGTGGCAATTGGTTTTGTAGCACGTGCCCTAATGGTACATTACAGAATTTATAGAACTTTTAATGCTAAGATATGGCGTGTATTATATCAACCAACTCCTTACGCGTTATTAGATCTTTTGTTATCCATAGCTTATTTGAATCAAGAGTATAGTACTCTTAGGCTTAATGGTATTTAAAACTCATTACTAATTAATTTATTAGTAGTTAATCGCTTGCTTCAATAAGAGTTTAGTAATTTAATATGAAAATCTAATAGATGCTTACACATAACGCTTCAGCAATTGAGGCTCACTTCGTTTAACATTATGTGAGAATTCTTACAAATTAAAGAACTTTTATTTTTTTTAGTGTATGAGGAATAACTTCACTCTCCATTTACCTTTCATTCTTCAAGTTTATTCTTTTAAATTCTCTCTATACGTTAGCCTATTTAAATAGTAATTTACAATTTAGTTTTCATATTTATTTATTTACTCTCAAGTGTTTTAAAATGTTGGTTAATTCTATATATCCATGTACGATGCTATAAATAGAAAATGTGCTCTTTTTATCCGCTTTGGCGGTAAAATCATTCTTGTTATTATTCTCCATGGTTTTATTATTTCTTAATTTATAACTAAAAAAATTTACAACGTTAAATACGTTACTTACGCCATTAAATTTTAAGTTTTATCGGTCGGCAATCACCATAACGAGCCGAAGCCAACGAGAAAGACAGGCTTCGAAGCGGAAAAGTCACCTGACCAAATGGGTCTGAACAACAATCCAATCTTCATTGTCTCCATCTTGGATTTTAACAATCAGTATTTTTTCGTTTGTTGGAAACAATGAAGGTTGGATTGTTGTTCAGACCCAGTTGGTCAGGTGACTTTTCCGCTTCGAGGCTTGTCTTTCACGTTGGCCTCGATAACGAGCGAAGTGACGATTCAATATGGCTACCACTAAACCAGAAGTTAGTAGCTGTAAAGCCAGAAAAGTAACAAAAGCAGGGGGGAAAGTGGGTATTGACTCGCTTTCAGAAAAGTCACTTTTGAGACTTTGTTTTCTTTAAAATGACGTCACTGAAAGTGACTAAAGCAAAATAAGTGAGAAAAGTGATAAAAGTTAAAAGGTTGTGAACGCGACTAATGTTTAATGTTGATTTTTTTATTTGCAGTTGAACAATATATTATTGCAGAATATGTTTTGAAAACCATTGATGCTCCACTTTCATTTCTTTATCCTTCAAACTGTACGGTTGACTCCCGTCATGTGATGGGTGGATTTCTATTCTATTTGCAGAGGGTCATGCCATGGGTGATTTTCTAAAATCCGACGAACTCTACTTTCTGTGTGCTGGCGCAAAATAATATCACCATAGGCACTGATTCCCTGCCGGGTAAAAAACCACAGCAACTTCCGAAATTGTCGGTAAATTGTAGGGTCGATGGTCATTAGGTTGAATGTTTTGGATATTAAACAATACAACAGCTAATTCCGAATAATCAGGTTCAATACAAGCTATAATACTCAGCAGGGATAACGCAGGCAATTCATTTTAATACCAAGAATACCGTTACAGGCGACTGGTCATTTTGTAGAGTTCAAACGTCAACGATTTCCCGTTCGCCCAGCTTATGCAATGACAATTGACAGTCCCAGGATCAAACCTTAAACAACACTGATATATACCTAGAGTGGATAGATACTGATACCCTGCCTTCGTATGCCTTGAAAAGCTCGGCGAAGACGGGCATCTCAACTAGTATAGAATAAAGCATAATATGACAATTCGAATCCCGCCGAGGGCATGGATGTTTGTGTTTGTCTATTTCACCATCATCCTTTCATTCGAAACAGCTAGTCTCCTGGATAAAAGTGGAGATGCAGGCTTAAAATCCATCCGTCCATCCAAACCCAAGTGGCTACCCAGCTATAAGCGGACCAGGAAAGCGTAATCGATAAACAGTTGCGATTATCAACAAGCAACAACCGTTACTCCATAAGCGGAATTTTTAGCATCTTGATAGTTTCAACTATACAATAAAAATTAATATCTGTAATAAAAACCTGTTAAAAATTACTTAAAAAATCAGTAAATAACTATGTTGATTTTATTCGAAGTTAATTAATCCCAAAATTCTTTAAAGCATTTTTATTTTATAAAATATGAATTTAAACTTATATATCGCTTTCGTCTGATCTGTGAAGTATCATGTTTCATGCAGTGTCTGGTTTGTTTGGTATTAACGTCCTTTTCAACTGCCATGGTCGTTTCAGGACGGCGTTATCGGGACCACAAATTTTGCCTCGCAAGGGTTTTTTAGCGTGCAGCCGGCAAACGACTACACGGGACCAACGTTGTAAGAAATGGACCAACGTTCTTTTACTCGTTGTAAGAAATGGACCCTTACACTGGAGTCAGTGTCTACCATTATCACTTGAGCAATGTAGTTAACAATGCGTCTTTTCCCCTGGACCTTAACTAGCACAAAATTTCCTGTTGTGAAGTGTCTGTCTTCGTTTAATTGAATTTCAGGCTTGTGATTGTTGGAAACTTCACTTTCTTTATTAAAGCTGAAGTTTGTTCCTTCATCGAATGAGATATTTGCATAAGTTACTGCATACTGTCCTATTGTATGTACACAATGAATTGACTGTAATGCAAGCATAGTAAGAATGCCATCCCATCTTTCATCTAGCATGTTAACTGTGTCTTCAATATTTGACTTGGGAACAAACAGTAATTGAATTTTTCCAGACAGCTGTTTGCACACACATAGAAACTCGTTGCATCAGTTATTACGTTTTTTCTTGATTTTAGGTCGCAAACCAAATGTAATGTTTCAGCAGACTCCAATGCCATCGACCAGCCCTTTACCATGAGATATACCATCACAGTGCCAGGTTGCAGACTTTATTCCTGGAATGTCTTCACTGAGAAAGGTTAAGTTGTAAAGAGTGCTACATTGTTTGAAAAGCTGACTGGCACCATCGGAGAATATATCAATTTGGTGTATCTCTGGATGCTTTTCTTTCAAATCTTTAAGAACAGCCAGGTTGAATGAGTGTACTGAGTACTTGTCGTGACTCATAATTTCAGAACAAACTGCATAGGATTAAGTAGCATTGTGTAACCATATGACTGCAGTATATAAAGTGACCTGCTCGTTATTCCAGTGAGCACTTTGTGACTAATCTTGGAAAAGGATTGTGTAGTTCTCACTAAAATCAACTTGCATAACAGCACGTTGGCGGCCTGAATCAAGTTGCAGAGAATTCTTTAGCTGTGAAATGTAACTAGTCTGTTTATCTTTTGTAAAACAATGAACTAGAAAGTTTGGAAGTTGAGCCTTTAAGTCATGAAATGCAGTACTTCTGATATCTCTTTTTTCTATCTTAGTAGTGGCTCCTGTGTTGGCGTCCTTTCCCCACTGCCACCATTTCATTTCCACGTAGAGTAAATCTTCATTATCTGCTACAAGTTCAGATATTAGTGTATCCAATGACGTTTTCCTCACTGTCAGAGCAGACTGGACAATTCCCAAACATACAATCTTTATTTTCTCGTTTGCACACAACTTTTTCAACTAGTTTTGAGGATTTTGCAGGAAATTTATCGTTGCCAAAGAACTTTGACAAACCTTCACAAAGCAATTGCATGTTTGCATGATACTTGCAAACACATATAATTGCCGGGTTTTGTGATACAAATATTTATTCTCAGGTCGTAGCTGGGCAAACTTTGAAACACCATTTTTTCGTCCGGATGTTGCAACATGAATTGACTGTCTGTTTCTCCTATGGTCATGTAGAGGCGTTTATTTTGTAGTTTAGGTCTTTTTCTTGCTGTCAATATAAACAATATGATACTCCTTTCTACCTGGTGACACTCTAGAAATGTTTATTTATTTATTTATTTATTTATTTATTTATTTATTTGTAATTTTGCAAGCAACAGGCATGACAGCCCAGTAACAGATTACAATAATAAAAATAATACAATAATACAATATAAAAAAGAATAAATATAGCATTATTAAATATAGACAAGGAAAATAATCATAAGATAAGTGTGCTATATTTTTAACAACAGTTTATTTACACTGATTATAACTCATAATATTTAGATCGATTATATCAGACATGACGTTACAAGATTTAAACATTCTATAAAAAGGGAGATTGCTTATAATATTTTTTGAAAAGGTAAATAAAATATGTCGTTGTTTCACTTAGGTACACGTAGATTAACAGAATTTTGAAATTTTGAAGAATAAATTATATTTCGGTATAATTTAAAAAGGTAACGGAGATCAAGTATAATTCGTCTGTTTATTAATTTGTCACATTCAAAACATTTCGGAGATTAGTATTAGACACATATCTGTTATTGTTAAAAAGAAAGTAGGATGAAAAGTCTAAAAAGTGTACTTAAGAAATCTGACTGTACTTTTTCTAAACATAATTGCATTTTTACATGATAAGGAGACCAAATAACAGAGACATATTCTAATGTAGATCTGACTAAGTTATTAAAAACGAAAATGGAAAAGTCAGCATTATTAAACTTAAGGAATTTCTAATGATAAAATAGGAAGCTCGATAGGTCTTAGAAGTTATAAAATTGATGTGATCAACAAAGCTTAATTTGGAATTAAAGATGACACCTAGATCCTTAGTAACTGTTTTTTGTGGTAATTTAAAACCGTTTAAAATGTATTTAAATTTACAAATAGTCTTCTTGAGGGAGTATGTAATATAGTGGCATTTGTCATTGGTAAACATTTTGTTTTGATAACACCATTGTCCAATTGAGTGAAGGTCAAGATACAATTTTGCCTAATTTAATATCATCCGCAAACAGAAATATCTGGGAGGATTTTACCATTTCAGGAATATCATTAATAAATATAAAAAATAGTAACCTAAAATAGGCCCCTGAGGAACCCCTGAAGAGGAAACAAAACTAGGTGAATAAATATTATTAATAACAACATAATTAATCCATTTGACATAACAAGGGTTTAATTCATGACTTGTGAGTTTTTTGATTAAAAGACAATGATCAACATTATCAATGCTTTTTCGATATCAATATAAACAATATCCACTTGTTCATTCTGATTAATACTGTATCCAATGAAATGAACACAGTCAAGATTCGAAACAGTTGAGCGACCGTGTCTTCTTGTCTCATGAAGCCGTATTGACAAGAAGATAAATTGGGAGAGAGAGATAAATATATTTTTTGATAAACTAAATATTCAAAAACTTTAGCAGGAAAGCTAACAATTGAAATCGGTAGGTGATTTTTTACATCATTTTTATTACCTTTATTTTTGTGTATAGGAACGACCTTACTTTTTTTCCACACATCAGGAAAGACGCCCGTATAAATGGAGAGATTAAAAATCAAATAGAAAGGGCAAAGAAAAAAATTACCACACGATTCATAAATATAAGAAGGAATATTTTCAAGTCTGGTTGATTTCGTATTTCTAACTTTGTTAATAGCCTCGGTTATTTCAGCTTCAGAAAATAATTGAATTGAATTGGACGTCTTCACGTATTCCTGAAATGTATACGTTTTAGGAAAAACATCCTCAAATTTATTATTGTTATCAATGGAAAAAGCATTAAAGACTGATTTGAAGTTCTTAGCAAAAGCAGTTACAATGTCATTTAAATTTTACAAAGCTTCACCATTGTGAAACATGGTACTATTAAAAACGCCTGGTATTAGACATTTTAGCTCATTAATTACGTTCAAAAACACTTTTGGAGATTATGTTCTCATCATTGTAGAATTTTATCACTGTTTCTTGAGGTAATGCTGCTACACTCTTTTTTACGTGTTTTTTTACCATTAATTCACACCCCAGTAATTTCTACAACTCTGTTACAACGGCAACTTACTTTCGAGGCTTTTAGGCATCTTATCTTTTCTTATCTTATAAGAGCGGTAGGTTAATCAATGGTGAAAAACCAGAGATTACTTAGGCACTTATTCTAACGAGGGAATTTTGCGCCAAGACCCAAGAAACCTATTGCACCTATAGGAAGACAGACTCGCCAAGAAAACGAGTCAGACTACTCACTGGATCTTGGTAAATGTCCTCAAGAAAAGTAGAATTTAACGTGAGGCGACGAATATGTGCCAGTGCAATACGTTCAAAAAGAATATGATGGGCTGTTTCGTTCACCAAATTACACTCTGATCATAGTGGTTTCTCCCAAAGGATCCCCTTTCTATATAAATCTTTTCGTAGTAAATCATGACCTGTAACAAAGCCCATGATAACTTGTAGTTTATTCCTACTAAGCCGCAGAATACTAGTTGTTAGACTCTGAGTAAGTTACATGAGAGAGAGAGAAAGAGAAAGGAGACTCCACTTGTCCAAAAGAACATTTTAATACACAATATATGTGTATACATTTTGGTCACAATGTGGCCGTCTTCTGTATGACTCAGGTTACACAATCGACAATCGACAATTGACAATCGAACAGTGAAGTGTACATTTGTTAGGATGGGACGAAAGCAGCGCTTTCACAAAGCTCATCCAACCAGAATAAACTCCAAATGAAATACACTGAAGTAGTCAAGAAGCCTAACCAACCCAAGCGGTCTTCCATATAATACAAAAAAGAAAATAAGATTGACGATTGTCATAAAACAAAATACAAACGAAATAAAATACACAAGGAGAAAGAAGATTATCACATCTTCCAGTAGTCCGGGAAAGAGACGTTGCTAATATCTTCAAAATTGACGTCAAGAACGTGCCTCGGTTTATGATACTTCGTATACCAGTTCATATTCAATGAGGTCCTCAGTATTCCATTCACAAGTTTATTGTCGTGAGTATTCATCTTCTGTATCAGAATCAAAAGAAGATCCTGTATAAACTTTCCGATATGGGCCATGTTTAAATCCATGTGGATGGATTGGTTTTTCACCGACCTTCTGTCCAGCTGAGCAATGGTCCTCAGGGTAACTTTCTGGAATGACTGTAGTTCACTCCATCTAGTTTTACAGATAGTCGCCCACGCAGGCATGCCATAGAGGAGTATGGTCCGGATAATCGATTTGTACAGAAGTAGCTTGTTATCAATGCTGAGGGCGCTGTTGCGACCCATGAGAGCTATGATGCTGTGCTTAGCCCTCTTCGGTTTGTTCAGAGCATAGGACATATGCCGGTTCCATGAGAGTCTTGAGTCAATGATAACTCCCAGGTACTTGTAGTTGTCCACCCAGTCCAGTTTCTTATTTAATAGAACAAGAGAATCTGTGGGAAGCTTGAGCTTCCTATTGAGGTACAAAGCCTTGCACTTTCCGAAGTTAAGGTTCAACTTCCGGCAGTTAAACCAGTCTTCGAACGTGATAATTAAGAGTGATAACGTGAGCCGGCTGGTGTGCCCATGTCATAATGGCAGTATCATCCGCATAAAAATAGAGATTACAATTATCGGGTTTCGGGAAATCATGTACAAAGTAATTGAATAGCACAGGCCCGAGGACAGAACCCTGAGGGACACCGGCCTTTACAACACGGGGCGTGGAAAGATTTTCTCCTTTTTTATCTGCCGTCAAGAAAGGATTTCACCAACAAAATCAAATCGACAGGGAACCCGTCTCTGATCATTTTGTAGACAAGCCCTCATGCCATACTTGGTCAAAAGCTTTACTGACATCGAGAAATACCACCCCACAGTACCTGGAGAGGTTTCGGGGGGGTGCTCAGGTCTTCAACGATCCTCCATATCTGCATCGGACAAGAGTGGGCAGCACGAAACCCAAACTGCTCTTCCCGAAAATAGTCATTTGCTAGACAGTGATCTTGGAATCTGACGAGAATCGTTTTCTCCAACAATTTGGACATCGAGGGTAGCAGGCTAATAGGTCGGTAAATCGCCGGAATTGCAGGATTTTGCCCCTGCTTGGGGATACTCAACACAACAGATTGCTTCCAAGTCACAGGGAAGTAAGAAATTTTCCAGCAGACGTTAATGATATTAGTGAGATAGTCAATAAAGTTCTTCGGGAGATTTATAAGGACGTTATTACTCAACTTGTCCCTTCCTGGAGCCTTCTTCTTTTTCAGTTTACTTATGATGGTGGCGACCTCTCCAGCCTCGATGCTGTTCTTCGTTAAATGCTGTGGGACTTCATCAAAGTTGACAATACCTTCTTCCACACGCTGAGACATGATTTGGCTCTCGGGCTTATCGTTGGTATGAGTAACAAACTGCATTTCCAGTGAATCTGCAATGACTTGGGCCTTGTCCTGATCAGTTTGCACATAGTCATCTTGTGGTGTACTGGGTGGAGGAAGCGAAACATTCTTCTTTTTCTGTAAAAGTTGACCATATTCAAAATGGAATTGTCGCGAGCCGACAAGCTTTTGCGTTTTTCATTCCATCTACCGTCGCGAAGCTCTTTTATCTCCTCTTGAACTCTTCGCACTAACCTGTTGTACTTGGTTTTGAGCCAAGGTTCACGATAGCGTTGCCATAGCCTACGGGTCCTGTTTCTTTCAGCAATTAGGCGTTGGATTCCAGGAGTGAGTTGGATTCGATGAGAAGGTTTATTCTCTGATGGATACTTACTAGCTTCTATGGCACTGTTAATACATCTGGTGATGTCATCAACAAGTTGATCGATGTCCTCTGTACAGTAAGCAACGTCGGGATGGTAGACATAGTCCTTAAGAATATCTTTGTAGAGCTTCCAGTGTTGATGTTGAGCTCTCGGAAATTTATGTCAACATTGTCAAAGTTCAACGCCACAGGTTTGTGGTCAGAAGAAATGTCATCAATCGTGAAGATATTGTACGGTTTTAAGAAACCCTTCAAGAGCGAGATGTCCAATTTGTCACTACTAGGGGAGTGGTCACAGTAGTAGGTGTCCTCCACAGGTCCAGCAGCGATGATATCATCTCTACCTTTTATGTACCTATAGAGAATCATGCCATTGTAATTCTACGTTCTGGAGTTCCAGCTTGGGTGTTTGGCATTTAGGTCACCAGCCAGGACGACTGGAGTGTCACCACTGAAGAGTTCATCAAGCTCGCAAATGTCAAGATAATGTTTAGCTGAATTGTAGAGTGCCACGAACTTCACTTTACCTCCATTGATGATGATGGAGGCCGATTCCATACCTGCATAAGACTTGGATACTAATTCTTGGTGTTGAATTCCCTTCTTAATGATGATCGCAGCGCCCTCAGACGCACATCTTGCAGCATTTGAAGCCATTCGATCCTTACGGTACACACAATAGCCAGGTAGCTTGAAGTCTTGGCTTGGTTCACCTCTGTTGATTGCAGTATAACGTTGTGCAGCTATACTAAAATTAGTTGGTCGTAAGAAGCCCACTAAACTGTGGGTACTTTTGGCCTAGATTAGAAAACAGATGAAAGATACGTCCTAATTGTTTATACATACCTGGTAGGTCGTTGATGTTGAGGCCTTTATTTTCCGGCATAGACACAGCGGCAGCATAGGATTTGCCTGCTGTCACTTTAGAACTAGACATCTTTTGAACCTGGGGGTATTTTGGACATTTCGTGTAGCTTGATGTGTGCTGTCCACCACATCTGATGTACTTTGGGGGGTCTTGTCCTTTGATCTTGGGGCAATCTTTTCACTGGTGCCCCTCAGCACATTTATTACAACGAGGATCTTCCGTGCAGCCCATGGATACGTGTCCGAAGCGCAGGCAGTGGTAACACTGTAGTGGCTTCTTGTTCCCTCGATAGGCCTCCACTGAAATTGCCAGCGGTCCAATACGTGTTATGTTTTTCAATGACTGGTTGTGTTCGGTGTTCGGGAGTAGAACCAAAACCATCGGCATATCAATGGATCCATTGGCTTTCCTCAATCGAATAACTTTTTCCGGGAAGTAGTTGGCTCTTTTTAGTTCTTCTTGGAAGTCATCGAGGTCATACGTAACATCCACATTACGAATTACGTATTTCAAGACCTTCTCCGACTTCAGTTGATGATGCTGAATTTTTAAAATATTATCAGACTTAATTCCAGAGACTTACCTGTTGTGTGTTTCTTCATCTTCACATTTAACCTTGACGGTTTCAGCTCTGCCCATATGAACGGTGATCTTTTCCACAGGAAGGTTACACAAGTTCAGATACAAGTTTATATAAAGAGGAGGGACCAATCAGAATGCAGGGCATCATGTTTGGTTTACAAAAGAGGGGTAATTCAGGATTGGAGAGGGTCCAGTGCCCAATGACAAAATACACTTATGAAAAAAAAATTCAGAAGTAAAAAGCTTAGGAACAAAAACGAAAAGATACTATAAGTGGAGAGGCTCTTATATCAGGAGTGTGAAGTAAGTACGAACATTTCAGCGTGGTTAAGTTTTGAAACCAGTGAAGCCCACTGTGACAGGTCAAGTGGGCCTCTTTAATGGTTTAATAAAATATCAGGCGGCACTTTCAAGAGATTCTAAGAAGTTACGCTTTTTAGGTTCGTCAACACAATGTAGTATCCGAAAATTATCTAATTTCCCAATGTGCCCCGTGGATAAAATATGCTCAGCGAATGCAGATTTTTCGGGATTGTAATTTTTGATATAGCTAAAGTGTTCTTTAATGCGGGTACAGATCCTTCTTCTGCTCTGGCCTATGTATTTACAGTCACACGAGGAACAATTAATTTCATATGTTCCCGACTTATCTACTTTACTAATTCTATCTTTCGTGCTGCCTAGTAGGTGTTTAAGGCTATGGCTACTTTTATTTGCTACCTTGAGGCCATATACCTTACATATCTTCTCTAAGCCGCCAGTTAATTTTCGATTATAGGGGAGACCTATGAATTTTTCTTTCTCTTGGTTATTCTGTAGTGTCGTAATGTCCTTTAACTTCTTTTTGAGAGCGTGTTTTTTAACCAATTTGTCAATCATAACTTCTTTGTATTCATTGAAGATGGCTGCCTCTTTAATCCGGTGGATATCCTCTTGTTTTTTATCTTGTACCAATGGAGTGTCCATCATTCTATTGATCATATGGTTGAAGGCTGATAGTTTGTGGCTAAAGCTATGGTTGGATTTGGCATTGATATACGCAGGGACGTAGTTAGGTTTCCTATAGATATCAAATTTGAGTTTCCCTTCATCTGTCAGTATAACTAGGTCCAAGAATGGTAAAGCTCTATCTTTCTCTTTATCAACAGTGAAGGTAATGGAGGGGGATAACTCGTTGAGACCTTCCACGAGCAAATCTAGTTGTTGTATATCGACTATGGCGAAAATGTCGTCCACATATCTATACCAGGTTTTGGGGAAATAAGGTAGAGTAGACATTGCCAAGTTTTCTAAATGGTTGAAGAAAAGGTTAGCAAGGAAGAGACTTATGCTGCTGCCCATTGGGGTTCCCTTCTCCATTTTGTAAAAATTGTTATTAAATTGTTCCCTTCTCCATTGGTACAAGATAAAAAACAAGAGGAGATCCACCAGATTAAAGAGGCAGCCATCTTCAATGAACACAAAGAAGTTATGATTGACAAATTGGTTAAAAAACACGCTCTCAAAAAGAAGTTAAAGGACATTACAACACTACAGAATAACCAAGAGAAAGGAAAATTCATAGGTCTCCCCTACA